>CM063508.1:178496735-178504235 GCA_032207245.1 Pardosa pseudoannulata | reverse complement strand
TATTAGTACGTGTCCCTCATACAATGTGTTAATATTTTTAACGGTTTCTCTAAAAACATATGACTAATCCATACTTCTGTTTCGATAAAATACAAAAGTATCTTTTGTAGTATATGAATTGAATTAAATTTTCATTTTTTTTTCGCTGTTAAAATTTGTTTAAATATTGAGACAAAGCACAATTTTTTAATGATCTAAACTTACGCAGTAAGGTACAATTTGAGATGATAATTTTAACTAAATTTAATTTAAAAGAAAAAAAGATTAATTTAACTACTTTAATAGTGTAAAAATGATTTCGTGTAATACATTAAATAATTAATTAAAACTTAATAGGGTATGTAAAAAATGAATTATATTTCCTTAATTAAAAAATATATTTTTGCTTTATATTTTCACAGTATTAAAAATGAACAAAGTGCAATATAAAGTTTCAAAATTATCCAGCATGCAATTTATACTTTAACACTGAAAATATATTTTGAAAAACTGATTACTATAATATCTTTATACAAGAAGTTTTTCTCAAGAAATTAATTTATTATATACCTATTATACAATGAATTTATTGGTAAATACTTATTAAAAATAAATTGAATATCTATTCATACATAAATAAATAAACTAATAAACATAAAATAAGTATACAAATATGTGTAGGAGATAAATTCATTATTAAATGTAAATTGAAAAATAAGTTTTTCGGTAAATACTCATTATTAGATAAATTTATCATTTAAGGGTTTTCAGGAATAAAATTTAATATCAAAGGCCTCTTGAGAAAATTTATTTATCTGTAAAAATTCCTTAGTAATAAATATATTTTTAAATATTGATCAGAAAATAAGATTATTGGAAATTTAATTGTGAAGCCAATGCGCTAATTAGTTTATTGGAAAGGAATGTTGAATATTTCATAAGTGAAGCACTTAATCACATCTTATACTATGACAGGAAATAACTATGTCAAAAAGATTATTCTTTCGAATTATTTTTATTCAGCTGTTATAGCCTTTTTAAGAAGAAAGCGATTTTAATGAGAGTCAAACAGAATGAAACGTGAACGTGCGATATGTTTTTTATTTTTTACTCCAGAACTTCCGTACCAGTTCCCTTTTCGCCGCGATATTGATAGTTCCTCCGACTTGTTTCGCGAAAAGATCTCACGTTCGACAGAGACATCTGGCGGGGTTTTTATGAGAGGGGGAAACTAGCGGCGTCGCCAGTCCCGATGTTATTTTAGCTCCATCTTCCCGGTGGGGACAGACGACTCTCGCTTTAAAGGAAGGTACAAAACACCTCGCTATGTCACATGCCTCCTGGAGCACTTCCAAAATCAGAGGCTGGTGACATTCTTCGGGCGAGAGGAGGACAGCGACCCCCCTCAACCGGTGACACCTTTGCAGCAAATGCGGCTGTGACGGCGAAATATGATCTTTTGGCTGTTGATGACCTGTTGCGCTATCGAGACAGTAGTCAGCAACGGGCAGAACTGGACAGCAGCCAATGATCCAAACTGGACAGTCGGGGATAGAAATAATGAGACAGTCGGTAACGAGTCAAACTGGTCAACCAGCAATGGAGAAAATGGGACAGTCGGTAATGAACCAAACTGGACAGTTGGTAATGGACAATATTGGACAGATGGAAATGGATTACAGGGACCACTGTCCGATGGGCCAAGTTACCCGATGGGATCATTCAAAGTCGGTTTCTTGATGGTGGACGCTTCACAAACAAACAGGTTCGACGTTCAGAGGATTGGTCCAGCGGTGGACATAGCCGCTGACAAGTGCCGCTCCGAATACAACGTTCATCTGGACCTCCTCCCCGGTTACTATCCCAGTGAATGTTCGGAAGAAATGGCCATAGGCAGAGCCACGGACTTGGCATTCAGGAATGACCGGGTCCTCGCTTTCCTTGGCCCAGCGTGCAGCGACGACCTGCAGGTGGTCGGCCGGTTCGCTACTTACCAGAACATCCCGGTGCTGACCGGCCTTGGAGATGTGCTTCGTAAGAGGGAGGAGTTCCGGACCTTGGTGCGGATGTCTTACGACCTGCATGACAAGGCTCAGGCGATCCTCGCTTTCCTGAGGCACTTCGATTGGAGGCGTTTTGGGATCGTGTACCGGCAGAACGACGTGTATTACCAGAATATGGCCGATCTACTGTACATGGACGTGGTTGGGAGCGACTTCCACATCACGTGCACATCCGCTTACAACCGGGCTCCCAACAAGACCATTACTTCGAATCTGTGGGAAATAATGGGCAAGATGAAGTCCTGCTCCAGAGGTAACTCCAAACTTATTCTATCTTTTTCTTTTGAAAGAATCAGTCTGATAATCAATATTTTATGTACCCATTTGTATCGGTATAAATTTACATGTGGATACATAGATATACAAATGTTTGTTTATATACATATTACATTACACAACCTTATTTACATAAATGCATGCACACTTATAATGCTTATAAGGTTGTGTACCTATATATGTTTTCTTTTATGTATGTTTATATAAAGGTATACCTCTTTCCTCTCTCTCTCTCTCTCTCTCTCTCTCTCTCTCTATATATATATATATATATATATATATATATATATATATATACAGAGAGAGAGAGAGAGAAGAATATTATTGCAAATATATACAAATGTATATATATATGCATATAATATATTTATGAATTTATTATACATATATGAATATTGTATACATATATATATGTGTGTGTATTGATACACACACACATATATATATATATATATATATATATTCATATATGTTTAATAAATTCATAAATATATATATACATATATATATATATATATATATATATATATATATATATATATATATATATATATATATATATATATATATATATATATATATATATATATATATATATATATATATATATATATATATATATATATATATATATATATATATATAAAGTAAGCGTGTCTAAAAACCGAAAGTTAAATAAATTATGAAATCTGATATTTAGAATGGATTTCTTGTAAAATAACAGTCCGGAGAGCGCATGAATATTTGACATATATTAAAGAATTTTTTTTTTACTCATTCGAATATGTAGGATACTTATAGTTAAGAGTTAGTTATTTATCCATAGAGGGCCGTAATATAAAGGATTCATATGATTGAGAATAATTGGACAGATTCATAATTGTGAATATCTCTACTCTGAGTGTTGCTCTTAGTATATGCTTAGGAGAAGGGGGCGGTTCTCATTCCGACTTATTCTGAGCTTACCACTAGATCACACAGGTATTAAACATAAATTAAGAAGCATCCATGAGGATCACCTTGCAGGGAGTCAAATTAGTACCCAAAATAATAGTTTCAATACAAAAATTTCGCTTTCAGTACCCAATTTTTGGTTCGCTTTCTTATGCATGTATTCATATTTTTATAAAAATGATTTAGTATTATTTATGTGAAGTTATACATTTTGTATAATGCATAAAATATAGAATATACACTAAGCGGAAAATAAATTTAAATTCATTTACTTTCAAAATAACTTTTGAAATATGGGAATGAAAAAATAAATTTTTATATCAAATAGAATATCATATTTATCTTGTAATCTTAATTACATTAATACGAGCTATATTTTTAATTTTAATTTTTTGAGGTCACTTTAAAGTGTTGCTTTACATAATAAAGCAGATATTTTAATTCAATTTGATATAAAGATATATTTTCTTATATTTAAATAATAAAGTTAATTTGCTTTGTTTAGTTTCCTTATATTTTTGTTGTTTATAAATTATATTTATTGAAATAAAATCTAAATAATGGTTATAGAGTCAAAGCATCTTTAAAGAACTTGTAAAATATATAATTTTATCCCTTAATTTGGGTAAGTCCGCTACATCTGACATGCATATTTATAACTACTATATAACATAATTGTCAGTGTTCGCCACAGTGGACATTAATTATCTCAAAAATGGAAAATGATATATTTTTTTACAGAGATCCTAATGTCTATACAGACATGGGAAAATAACAGAAACTAAAATTAAAAAATATTTGAAAAAACATCTTGTCAAATTAAGGGTTAAGAGGAGTAAAGTATTTTATTTTACGGTGATTGAAAAAACACTCTTGAACACATTTTAATATGCAGTAATATGAAATTAATTTTAATATTTTTTTTACATTTATATATTTTAAAATAATATTTACCTTTATTAAAAAGAAACCTTAAAAAGGTTAACAATATAATAATTAAATTATACCAATTACAAAAACTTTTTCTAAATCTGACATCCATTTGTTTTAACATAATTAAAATATTATTTACTTAACACAATTATTACAGAACACCATGTATGCACTCAATGCAATGTTGACATTTTATGTATTTTATCATTTGTTCCTCTTCACTTCCTCAAACAGAGTACAACACCACGTTGCTTTGTAACTTGTTCTTTTAGAATAAATGATTTTAAAAATGTGTTTAGGGGATGTATAAGCATGTCCGATTCTAATTCCATTTTATAAAGGAAATTAAACATGAGAATACATCATATCAATCATATAAAAATTATAAATAAGTTTTTAAATAAAAATTGACCAAAAAGTATATTTTCTTCAAAAGATACAGTCGCTATAAATTTTGTAAATTGTTGTGCACATAAATTGCTTTTGCTTAAGAAATTACCTCTTGAGAACTACATTTTGTAAAATACATAAAATAGAGATTATAACTAAGCGGAAAATAAATTTAAATTCATTTACTTGCAAAATAACTTTTGAAATGTGTGAATTAGAAAATAAATTTTTATGTCAAATAGAACATCATATTTATCATGTAATCTTAATTATATTTATTTTTATATATTTAATTTTTTTTTAAATTTAAAATGTGAGGTCCCTTTAAAGTGTTGCTTTGCATAATAAAAAAGATATTTTAATTCAGTTTAATATAAAAATATATTTTCTGATATTTTAAATAATAAAGTTAATTTGTTTTGTTTAGTTTCATTAAATATTTTGTTGTTTATAAACTGTATTGATTGAAATAAAATCTAAATAATGGTCATACAGTTAAAGCGTTTTTAAGGAATTTGTAAAAAAATACAATTTTAAGTGGAGTAAAATTTTATTTTACGGTGATTGAAAAAGCATTCTTGACACATTTTAATATGGAGTAATATGAAATTAATTTTAATATTTTTTTACATTTCAAATGTTTTAAAATAATATTAACCCTTATTAAAAAGAAACCTAAAAAATGTTAACAATAAAATAATTAAATTTTATCAATTACAAAAACATTTCCTAAATCGGACATCGATTTGTTTAAACATAATTAAAATATTATATACTTAACACAATTATTACAAAGCACAATGTATGCAATCAATGCACTGTTGACATTTTATGTATTTTATCATTTGTTCCTCTTTCACTTCCTCAAACAGAGTACAATACCACGTTGCTTATTTTTTTAGAATAAATAACTTGTTCTTTCAGAATAAATAATTTTAAAAATTTAGGGGGATGTATAAGCATGTTCAATTCTAATTTCATTTTATAAAGGAAATTAAACATGAAAATACATACTATCAAGCATATAAGAACTATGAAAAACTTTACAATAAAAGTTGATCAAAAGTTTATTTTCTACAAAAGGTATTACCTATAAATTTTTTAATTTGCTGTGTACTAAAATTACTTTTGTTTAAGAAACTAACTTCATGAGATATTTACTCCTTGTATCTCCAGATTTTTTTAATTCCTTCCGAATACATCATATCAAGCGTATAAAAAATTATAAATAAGTTTTTAAGCAAAAATTGACCAAAAAGTATATTTTCTACATACGGTAGACAGTCGCTACAAATTTTGTAAATTGTTGTGCACATAAATTTCTCTCTCTTAAGAAATTACATCATGAGAAATTTACTCTTTGTGTCTTCAAACACTTTTTATTCAACAAATCCATAGTTTTTTAAGCAATAATTACGTGTCTGTGATCATACGGTAAAAGAAATTTTTGTAGATTACGATACGATAATAATAAACTTATCATATTCATTTGATAGGAATTCTATGATCGAATTGTGTTTACTGTAGTGTTGAAAGATAAAAACCATCAATAAAGCAGTTTTTCAAGCTGTTTATAGAAATCACTTCTATTGAGAATGTTGCTCATAAACTCGTTCATAAAATAGTTATACTTGTCTCCTGGGCAAAACTTTTAGTTCAAGAAATCGATGGTTTTGGCTAATTAAGCCTTTAGTATTTGCTGTCCAATCTCAGCATCAATTATAATTTAAAAATTATAATATTGAAATATTTTAAAGGATTTTATTAATATACATCCGAATAAGTTTACTCTCTCAAGGTATAATCACATACTTTGCTATTTGCTTTAATAAACGGTATGCACTATTCATCTTTTGTTAAAATATGTAATTGATGAAACCTAAATGCAAATGTTGTAACTCTAGCTACAGACATGAAGCAATTTCTGAAAAATTGACTTTCTAGACTCTGATTATCTTTTCAAAATAAGTTGTCTTGTTTATTTCCCATATATTTAATTGAATTGAAGTTATATTAACATCCAGTCCAAGCGATGGACCAAATAAGACAATTTCCCCGTATGAATGCATGCGTGGATACGTATGTATATATATTACAACCATATGTAATGGTATTCTAACCAAACTAACCATCTTAATTATATTTATTCTCTAAAATAATTTTTTGACTGCTCTATGCCTAAAATCACAATCTTTCGCACAAATCTTTTTTCTCTTGATTCTGGTAACCTTTGGCGACTACAAGAACACAACCTAATTTCTGCTTAGCTCAATTAATCTTATGGAACTACCTTACATAACTTCGTTTCAGTTGTCAGCATAACCACGTAGTATAAAGTAATACATTTATTGGCTACCTCCTTCATGATCTACCTCGTTTCCTTGGCTTGCTCATGGCAATATAAAAGCGACTGTACAAAGGTTGGGATGCAGTCAGTAAAAGAGGAATTGTCTCAAAAACCTCTATTTGTTTTCAAATTTTTCTGTTTTCTTTCAGGGCTTAGAGACCTATAATTCTAAATTTGTAGCCAAACTATGGTCATAGGGTTAAGATGCTGGTTTTCGGTACGAAAATTCTCGAGTTCGAGTCCCACTGATGGCCTGAATGTTCGTAACCAATTGGAGTATTTCGTAGACTCTTTAGCTTCTTTAGTGTAGCAAAGAAGTAGACCGTAGCGCTCCAAACCAAATTAAATTTAAGTTCGTAGTGGACAAAAAATAACCATTATACACACACACCACACACACACACAAACATATATATATATATATATATATATATATATATATATATAATAATATATAAATATATATATATATATAATATATATATATATATATATATATATAAATATATATATATATATATATATATATATATATATATATATATATATATATATATA
>CM063508.1:178486735-178491735 GCA_032207245.1 Pardosa pseudoannulata | reverse complement strand
GTACAAAATACTCTAATATTTCTCATAAGACTAGATATTGGATATACATAGCTTACTCTAAAATATCTCTTCCTTGCTTCTTCTTGTAATTATTATTTACATTGCCATCTAATTAAGTTTGTTTTTCTCTTGGTTCTCAAAGCTAATGTCAATTATTATACCAATCTTGCTGCATAGTTTTCTTCTAGCCACTACTGGCTCTTATTACATAAGTTACTTAAATTATTAAAATTACATAAGTTATTAATAATTTAATAATTCCAGTACAAAATACTCTAATGTTTCTAATTAGACTAGATATTGGACATACATAGCTTATCTAAAGCATCTCTTCCTTGCTTCTTCTCGTAATTATTATTTACATTGCGATCTAATTAAGTTTGTTTTTATTTGGTTGTCAAAGATAATATCAATTATTATACCAATCTTGCTACATAGTTTTCTCCAAGCCAGGATTGGCTCTTATTACATAAGTTACACTTAACCTGCCAACTAAACAATGGAAAAAAGAACATAAATGATGTGCCGTGAAAAAGAATACTTGCTATCACGTGCGAACCAAACGGCTTATTCTAGGTTTAAGCACTTTCAGAAAACATCAGCACGCCAACGGGGTGCATATAAAAATGCTTTCAGAAACATGTGCTGAAAATCTGAAGATACCTGATGATCGATAGGAAATCGCTTCTACTTATAATAATATCGAGAGTATATTTTAAAGTTTTCAGATATAAGGTGACGCATTAGTACCATAACCGATCTTTTAGCATGTAATACATATATTTCTTATTTAATGTAATATCTTTCATTTAATTATATGTAAAAGACAATGGCTGAAAAAGAATGATGCAATTTGTCGGTGAAAATGTCCCCTTGTTCGAATCCTGTATCTGGAACAGATATAAGAAACAGTGATTTTAAACAGTGACTTTAATTCGTAAAATTAGTTCTGTATTCAGATAAGAGGCAACACCTTAGACAATACTAAATATTCAGTAAACGCAATTGTAGCCTCCCCTACACTAATTAAATTTAACCCTTTATATCCTCATGTTGCACATCGGCAACATTCACAGAAATTAATATCATTCTCATGGTAAATTTTAAAAGGTGAGTTTGTTGATTGCTTCTATCCTTCAATAAACACAATTTTCTAGTAGAATCCTCGACAAACCGGGATAATTAGTTTACTTTTCACAACTTTGCTTCATTTATTGATTATTAAGTTGAATATTATTACTATAAAAATATACACTTTATTTAATTAAATTAAAATAAGTTGGAAATGTCAATAAGTACATTTTTCATAAATATCATTATCACTGTGAGTTTTAAAAGATAGTTTTGTAGGATGTTTCTATCCTCCAAAAAACACAATTTTCTAGTAGAATCCTCGACAAACGGGGATAATTAGTTTACTTTTCCCAACTGTGCTTCATTTATTGATTATTAAGTTGAATATTATTACTATAAAAACATACACTTTAATTAATTAAATTAAAATAAATTGGAAATGCCGAGGAGCACGTTTTCCATAAATATCATTATCACTATGAGTTTTAAAAAGTGGTTTTGTCGGACGTTTCTATCCTTCAATAAACACAACTTTCTAGTAGAATCCTTGACAAACAGTATAATTAGTTTACTTTTCATAACTTTGCTTCATTTATCGATTATTAAGTTGAATATTATTACTATAAAACATATACTTTAATTAATTAAATTAAAATAAGTTGGAAATGTCGAGAAGTACATTTTTCATAAATATCATTATCACTGTGAGTTTTAAAAAGTGGTTTTGTCGGATGTTTCTATCCTTCAAATAAATAAAACTTACTAGTATAATCCTCGACAAACGGGGATAACTAGTTTACTTTTCATAACTTTGCTTCATTTATCGATTATTAAGTTGAATATTATTACTATAAAACATATACTTTAATTAATTAAATTAAAATAAGTTGGAAATGTCGAGAAGTACATTTTTCATAAATATCATTATCACTGTGAGTTTTAAAAAGTGGTTTTGTCGGATGTTTCTATCCTTCAATAAACAGAACTTTCTAGTAGAATCCTCGACAAACGGAGATAACTAGTTTACTTTTCATAACTTTTCTTCATTCATTGATTATTAAGTTGAGTATTGTTACTATAAAAACATATACTTTAATTAATTAAAATTAAAATAAGTCGGAAATGTCAGGAAAAGTATATTTTTCATATATATCATTCTCATGGTAAATTTTAAAAGGTGAGTTTGTTGATTGTTTCTATCCTTCAAAAAACACAACTTTCTAGTAGAATCCTAGACAAACAGTATAATTAGTTTACTTTTCATAACTTTGCTTCATTTATTGATTATTAAGTTCAGTAATATTACTATAAAACATACACTTTAATTGATTAAATTAAGTCGGAAATGTCAATAAGTACATTTTTCATAACTATCATTGTCACTGTGAGTTTTAAAAAGTGGTTTTGTCGGATGTTTCTATCCTTCAATAAACAGAACTTTCTAGTAGAATCCTAGACAAACAGTATAATTAGTTTACTTTTCATAACTTTGTTTCATTTATTGATTATTAAGTTCAGTAATATTACTATAAAAATACACTTTAATTAATTAAATTAAAATAAGTTGGAAATGTCAAGAAGTACATTTTTCATAAATATCACTGTGAGTTTTAAAAGATGGTTATGTCAGATGTTTCTATCCTTTAATAAACACAACTTTCTAGTATAATCCTCGACAAACGGGGATAATTAGTTTACTTTTCATAACTTTGCTTCATTTATTGCTTTATCAGTTGAATATGATAACTACAAAAACATATACTTTGATTAATTAAAATAAATAGGAGATGCCAATAAAAATAGGCTCAATCTCTTGGATATAAATTGAATAATTTTGCAATATAATTTAAAGTATTTATAATAACATGCATTTTTTTTTGTTTCTTAAAAGCACTTCTTTTTCAACGAACTATTATTTATATTGTCTAAAATATTTTTTAAAGTTACTTTTGCATTCTTCAAATGATGTTGTCTAACACTTGACGAAATACATTTCAAATCAGTATCATTAAGGCTACGATAGTCAAATTTTTATTAACATTTTCAAACAAAACTCTATATTTTCAGGTAATTTTTACATGGATCGTGTAAAATTGGTCATATAGTCTGAAAATTATACTTTTTCTTCATGATGGAAAAAAAAACTTTTGTGTCACACCTGGTATTTTGCAGATTAGTTAAAATATTGCGTATCCTTTTCCTTCCTGTCAGTTTATAATTAGCAAATACTTTCGATTTCATTACCTCTATTTTTTTAAATCCTCCTATTTATAATAGTCTATAATGTTTATCGCTGTCCCTCAACCTTCCTATACTCGTGTACGAAAGTTAAACATAAATGGTTAAAACGCGAGTAGAATCATTAGTTTAAGGTGAAACACTGTATACACTTTCTACCAATAAGTATTTGGACATCTATGCAAATTACGATATCTGCGCTCCTGAGGTAAGTCACGACCTCCGCCGATATACATCGTGTAGGAAACAGCATCGGCATTAGTCGCATGCAAGATGCCACGCAGTTAGGAGCTCTCTGATTTCCAAAAAGGTATAATTATAGGGTATCACAAATGTGGCCGATCCTTAAGGGACATATCTAAAGATCTGATTTACCCAAAATCGACAGTGGCCTATGTGGTTAATAAATGGAAGGCCAGAATGCATTGTGCCTACAGTCAAGTTCGGCGGAGGTGGAATTATGGTCTGGGGATGTTTCTCCTAGTATGAACTGGGACCATTGGTCCCCATTCATGGTAAGCTCAACGCCGATGCCTACTGCACTATTTTGGGTAACAATGTGCTTCCTACGTTGTGGCAGTTTTACGGGCACGATTTTAATAGCACTGACAGACATAAGTTTGCAAACGGAGTCATGTTATCGGCAGGCATTATGCTAAATTACATCACAGACCTCCACATCTCTGAGAGAGGGCTTTGTATTGCTACAAGGCACACAGACGAAACATTTCAGCCTGGTGTTCCCTTGTCTCGGTCCAGGATTCAGAGATGTAATGCACCTCGTCATCCTATGGTCCTAGAAAATTTCCTAGAAAGTGAAGGTATCTAGCGCATACAGTGATTCGTTTACTCTCCTGCTTTTAATCCTATCTAGCATGTGGCGGATAAGCTCGGGAGAGAGCTTGCAACTCTTTCTCATCCACCAAATTCCGTTACAGAATTGAAACGAGGTCTTGATAACTCTTAGAATTCTTTAAGGCCCCAACACAAACTTAATCTTCATAACTGAGAAATCGTTGTGCTTCATGGGTAGCTGTCAGAAGCGACCACACACCCTTTTTTAAATTGCCAAACAACCTTTTTAATTTCTTTACTTAAAGAGTAAGCTATGCGTCCGTCTATTTCTTTTTCAAACCATGTCTTTGGATAACAAAGGTGAATAATGTCTTTTTTTTATTTTCTTTTAATATAACAGTATTACACTGGCATACCACGTTTCCTTCCCTTCTGACTTGGAAATTAAATATCCGTTATGCTTAACTTTTGGACACTAGGGTGTTACTGATTTGGTTTGGAGCACTACGATTTACTTTTTTGCAACACGAGGGCTAATGCGAATGTTGCATATAAAAATTACGAATACAGAATACTTTTGGAATTTATCGTTATACGAAATCGCATAGATGACGTAAAAAGTCCAGTCAAACATGCCGAATGCATATTTTGGTAGCTTATGACGTAAAAAGACGTCATTGTATAAGTGACGTATGTGTCAACTTAATTGAAAAGAAAGAGTCATGAAGGGCTTCGTTACGCTTGGTCAAGCTTGGACACCGATAACGAAATATGTTACGCACAAAAGTTGTCTTCAGTATAATCATAGTTATTTTGAGGGATTAGACCAAGTCGGTGCAACTGCTATAGTAGGTCATTAGAGAATTAATCATACATATATACAAGCTTTCAGT
>CM063508.1:178456735-178471735 GCA_032207245.1 Pardosa pseudoannulata | reverse complement strand
TATGAACTCTTGTCACCGATGAGCAACACTCTACCCATTCAGTTATCGTTCGGCGCGCACTACAGCAGAAATAATTAATCAAAATCATAATAAGGAAAAATTTTATATTTAACCGCTTAATAGGATTATAATATCATGCCTTTATGACTGTTGTAACATGTAGATCTCCTTTTTCGAGTGAAATCCGCAATATACCTAATGACAAATTTCATTATAAATGGTATTAAAAATGCCAGCGTAATTCTATTATGAAATATTTTAATTTTTTTTTTTCAAAAAAGTTTTCGAAGGCCAGCATTAAAACCCCCTGTTATAAATAAAACGTAGTTTAAGTGGGTATAATAAAACTTGTGTTAAACTAATGATTTAATTTTAGTTAGCATGTTAATTTCTTTGCAATTATCGCTAAAATTCGGTACACTTAAGTGGGTGTGCCACTTTTTTATATTTCTATTAAAAATATCTTTAAACCCCTCTGTTTGACATACCGTACTTTCATATTTGAAGGTCACTCTTTTTAACTTCCTAGCGCTGGGATGGTGAACCTTTCTCCAATGTGCCAGTTATATAAATGTTTATTATTTTCAAGTGAACAATATGCAACTTCTTATATTTATTTAAAAAAAATATTTTTAAATCCCTATAATTTACATAAAATATTCGATTTTTAAAGCTATATTCTTTGTTAAAATGCGAAAATCACTGGTTTAATATTTTAAAAGCTTTTAAGTGACATTTGTTTAAAAATTCAGTTTTTGTATGTTGTAGAAGTTTTTTATCTTATCGAATTTTTAGAGTTCAGAAAATCAATTTGTTTGAATTAATAAAGGAGACAATAGCGTTCATCGGTGCTCTCCTTTTCAAAAAATCGTTCTCCCATATCTGGAAACATCAGTTTTGTTGCATACCAAATTCATATTAAAATATGAAAAACCAACATCCAAACTATGCCATAATTTATAATCAAGTTTCCGTTCTCTCTTTACAACTCATCCCACTGACGTACTTCCAAGAAAATGTCAGTGTCCTCCTGGTGGAAGAGGGTACTAGTCATCCTTTTATTCTATTAAACGTCATAAATACTCTCATATTAGTGTCCTCCTATAGCGACTTTCCTGGTGGAAGAGGGCACTAATCACACTTTTCTTCTATTAAACGTCATAAATGCTCTCATGTCAGTGTCCTCCTATAGGGACTTTCCTGGTGGAAGAGGGCACTAGTCACCCTTTTATTCTATTAAACGTCATAAATGCTCTCATGTCAGTGTCCTCCTATAGGGGCTTTCCTGGTGGAAGAGGGCACTAGTCACATTTTTGTTCTATTAAACGTCATAAATGCTCTCATCCTCGTACTTGTTTTTCAATCCGCCTTTGATGGCTGCTAGCTTTGGAGATAAGTTTATTTTTAATGTTGGTTTTAGTCGATGCAAGTGAATAAAATTAATTTAAGATGTACCTGTCGCGTGCCACCTAGTGACATCACATGGCATGGGTTCGCTCTGTCCGTCCTAGTACTTTAAAAAATATTTCCTTCAGCAGTGAATTAAAATTGCTTTTTTTACTTTTTTTTTTAAATTTTAACCGAGAATCTTGCATGCTACAAATTTACTCATATTTAAGATTAATTTTTAGCTTTAAAAGTTATGAAAAATACATGTTTGTGTATTGGTCCATATACAGTTGCTGCCTCAATTTACAGTAGGTCATACACAGGCCGGTGGGGGTGGTATTATGCTTTGGGGGACGTTCTCTTGGACATCTAGGGGACCCGTGGTTGTGGTAGAGCAGACCCTGAATGCTACAGGGTATCTGAACATCATTGTAGACCAGTTTCACCCTTACAGGACCTCTGTTTTTCCAGCTGGAAATAGAATGTTTCAACAGGACAACCCCCCGTGTCACAAGGCTAAAATTGTGTTGGAGTGGTTCCAGGAATATTACACTGAATTCCAATTAATGTCCTGGCCGCCTAACTCAACGGATCTCAATCCCATAGAACAGATTTGGGATGTCATGGGACGGCAGCTCAGAGTTCAAAGACCACAAATTCGCAATATCTCAGATTTGAGTAACCGTTGCTTAAACATCTGGTACAATCTATCCCTGGCTATCTACCAAGGACTTGTGGCATCCATGCCAAGGCGGGTTGAAGCTTTGTTGTGGGCCAAAGGTGGGCCAACTCGTTATTGACAGGTGGTCATAATGTATTTGCTCTTGAGTGTATATACATATAGATGGACCCCTGAAAAATAAGCTTCCTTTTGGAAGTAATAAATTATTAAAAGTTACATATAATAACAGTAAATATATATAATTCAATTATATAATGTAAGTTTATAAAAATCGCTTCAAAGTAGCAAATATATCTATATTTTTTAATAGCAACTAATGAACTTGCCTACTAAACATTCGCCCATACAACATTTTTAAAGATTTGTTAACATTTTAGTAGGGAAGCATCATATAGGCAGCCAGCATTACTACCTAGGACAACACAATCGAAGTGTGTCCTAGTCATTTAGAAGTAGAGACTAAATAGAAGACTTCCAGGTTTGGCCTAACCTCCTGTTTGAGAAATTGGAGTACATTGAGACAACGAACCTATTTTGTGTGGTCCAAATACCGTTAATGAATGAGGACGTCTCATGCCTCGACCCCACTAGTTATAAATTCGACATCTTTGTCTACTGAGCTACCGCAGTTAAGTAAATAAAAAAATAGTAAACTTAAATGTTGTAGCAGGCGCGAGAACCTCATAAAACTAATACATACACAGTGGCTTTTTGCTTATACGAATACTGAGAAACAGAAAAAGAATATAAGTGAGTGTTGCACAAGTGATAAATCCCTCTTTCAGCCTGGATATTTTACTTCAATTTCGTTAAAGCAGCAGTACAGCTACGTTCCGTACTGTTATATGTTAAACTCGCACTGAATGTATTTTAAGAGCTAACTTAAAGCTATTATATAAACAATACGGTGTCACTGAAGATGTAAAGAACTTTTACGCACACATTATGCATCATTAATAAAAAACTCAAAAGAGGAAATTGAAATGACCTTCCTCTTTATTTCACTTCTTGTGAAGCACAGTAATCTCTCTCTTTATTAGTCTATTTATTCTCAATTATAGATAGAGACAAAAAAAATATCGATAACTGACTAAACTTATGAAATCATGAATGATACTTCATTTAACCAGAATAATCGTCGTTCAAGTGAGAGGAAATTTCATTTCTTAATCAAAACGTGCACCGTTCAAGTGAGAGAGGCTTATAAAGGAAAAATTTAACATTGTTTACGATAGGATTTCATTAATTGCTCTGCTCTTGTCAGAGAACATGTCTTTTCTCAGTATCAAATGAAATTGAATTTCCACGTTGAACTTACTGCTTTCTTGTGATATAGACACGACTGCGTATTTAAGCTTACTCATTGCCCTGTAAACGCAGGCAATTAAAAATAATAAGACATGTTTCAAGTGTAGCCGGCGGATAAATTTCACCGTATTACACACACACACACACACACACACACACACACATATATATATATATATATATATATATATATATATATATATATGTACTCTGCTACACGCATAGCCTTGGAAAAATGACTGCATACACGAAAACTTTATTTTTTCCTATACAGTATACAGTTGTAAAGAACAATGGATCATTCTAAGCAAATTAAGCTAAAAATAATCAGCCCAACGCATATAAACATTTAGTTTTTATTTATTTACATTTATATTACATTTATTTCATTATCATGAAGCAACATTTGGAGAGTAAATATTTCCGGAAATTTAGAGATATATCCCCAAATATCGCACTTGTCCCCATTACTAGCGAATATATTTGAATCTATTACATGCCACGTGGTACTTATTTCCGTTGCACACTACTATTGTATATTTGAGTTGCGGAATACTTCTAATGCATGTGAGCCTTAAAAATGACGTAGTTATTAGTATATAATGATGAGGTAAATGACTGAAAATATTGTCCTTTTCTTTTGTTTTGGCAGTTATAGTGATTCTGGGTGGCGACAAAGACGTCCGTGAGATGATGCTGATCGCCCGGGACCTGGGTATGACATTGTCGGGAGAATACGCCTTCCTCTTTACCGAGCTCATACAGAACGAGGCCAAAGGGAACCAATCTTGGTCCAGAGGAGGAGGTAAGGCGTCCCTGTTTCTCGTAATGGGAAATAATTCCCCATATAACCAAGTGCCGTTTCATTATGTCTGAGTGAGCCCCACTCTTTATAATGTCGAAATATTTTTCTTGCGCTTATTTAATATTTTATCTTCAGTAGGCATGGACAAGCATGGATTTAATTAATGGAAATATAGGGTACCGTTAACAGAAGTACCAGTAACCACAAAAGTTGGAAGGACAACTAAGGAAGACTTGAATAACTTCAAATAAAATATTTATTTCTTGCTTTAAAATATTTATTTAGCTTAACTCTAGGATTGGAAACAATAGAGGAGAGATGGGCAGTCTAAATATTTTCAAAATTTAATCATAAATGTTAGAACAATTTTTTTTTTGTTGGAAGTAGTTTAATGAGATCATTTATTGTAGCCGTGTTTCTCGACTATAAAAATAAGATAAATTTTAATGTTTATTTAAGTGAGAGGTTGAATATTTTTTGTTAAGTATCTGAATGTTTTACATACAATTGTTTTTGTAAGTGGATTTTTTAGTGACTTACATAATCTAATCTTTGATTCTAAACCTAAAACAAATACGTATAATGACGAAACAACGTTTTAAAATGGACAGATATCTGTCCTTCAATTACAGGATAGATGGTTGTTGTCGAGTTTATTTATACGTACAATACAATAGTTTTATAAAGTGGATTTTTAAGTCACTTGTAAATCTAATCTTGACCTAAAACAAAGACGTAGAATGGCGGAGCAATATTTTAAAATGGACGGATATCTGTCCTCCAATTTAAGGATAGATAGTTGGTTGTTGTCGAGTTTTTCTATACGTAAAATTTAATTGTTTTACTAAGTGGATTTTTAAGTCTCTTGTAAATCTAATCTTTGAATCTAAACCCAAAACAAAGACGTATAATGACGGAGCAACGTTTTAAAATGGACGGTTATCTGTCCTTCAATTTCAGGATAGATAGTTGGTTGTTGTCGAGTTTGGCTATATGTACAATACAATTGTTTTACTAAGTGGATTTTTAAGTCACTTGTAAAATTAATATTTGATTCTAAACCTAAAACAAAGACGTACAATGACGGAGCAATGTTTTAAAATGGACGGATATCTGTCTTTCAATTTCAGGATAGATAGTTGGTTGTTGTCGAGTTTTGCTATACGCACAATCAATTGTTTTACTAAGTGGATTTTTAAGTCACCTGTAAATCTAATCTTTGATTCTAAACCTAAAACAAAGACGTATAATGATGGAGAAACATTTTAAAATGGACGGATATCTGTCTTTCAATTTCAGGATAGATAGTTGGTCGTTGTCGAGTCTATTTAGAAGCCATATGAGTTCTCATCACAACATGGTTGTCAATGCCTCGAGAGTTTGAACTAAGAGTGGGTCCTTGTAATTTAGAAGCAAGGCCCAAGCTGAAGACCCCCAGGCCTGGCCTGTTACCTCTAGAAGTATCATTTGGAAACTTGTAGGACATTGCAACCATGAACCTATTTTAGTCTCGATCCCGCAACCTTATGGTTACGAGTTCGTTGAATTTGATGACTTAGCTACCTCAGTTCTTCAGAATAAATGTCCACAGGATAACAAGTCTTTAACCAATATTTAAAAGTTACATAGAGTGAGGATTTTAACTCGATATTATTACATTTAAAATTATTATAATTTTTTCTTTTATAATTATATTTATTGAGTGAAAAAGACTTACAAAAGTACCAAGCATGTAGCTATAATTTTTACATCGCTAGCTTTCATCCCAAAACAGATAAATTTGCTAAATAAACTTAAAACTGTGAAAGGACCTAAAAAAAGGGAAACAATGACACTTTCAAAAGCGAATACGGCGAAATATAATTGAAATGATCTAATTCTACAAATTTAGAAGGAATAGAATTTAATGAAATTCCCGGTTATGTTGGTTGTGGGAAATAGTACAACAACACAACTAAAAAAGATGATTGAATGCAATGAATAAGGTACTTAAGTGCTTTTATGGAAGGCATACAAACTATCAAGACAAAAATGTAATATTTGATGGAAAGTCAAAAATTCAAATAAACTTCAAAGATTGCTTATTCGAATTTTATTCACTAATTTTCCGTGATATGATTAAATCTTTACAAGTTTATATATGTTTAACACGATTAACTGCATGAAATGTGTTATTTTGTGTTCTTACCGTCTAATGCTAGGATGGACAAACTTTTTCGGCCGCCGGCCAAAAATCGAAAGAAAATAAGTTTGGCGGGCCAAGATAATTTTTTCTTAAATTTTAAAAACAATATAGAAGTACCTAACGGTTTAAATACGTTAAGGAGATGAATAAAATTGCGATTTCATGTTTAAAAGTCCCTTATACTGTGGTTCGAAGTGAGATGTAGCGGTGATAAATTGCAAATGCTAAGCATAAAAAAGAAGAGCTTGAAGAGGATTTATGGGTTAAAACCCCAAATTGGGATGAAAAATTCACAACCACTATCTACCGCAGGGATGGACAAACTTTTTCGGCCGCGGACCAAAAATCGAAAGAAAATAAGTTTGGCTGGCCAAGATAAATGTTTCTAAAATTTTAAAAACAATATAGAAGTACCTAATGGTTTAAATACGTTAATGAGTTAATGAGATGAATGAAAATGCGATTTCATTTTTAACAGTTCCTTATACTGAGGTTCGAAGTGAGATGTACTGAATTTAAGGAACAATGCTAAATGCTCATCTGTCAGTCTACTTCTGAAATTATTCTTTCTAAGGTTCAAAGTTGAAAACACTTGTTACATATAAGAAGCAAATATACCTCTAGTCTTTTGGGCGTGAGATAATAATTTTGGGATATAATATTTATTTAAGCAAATTAGAAAAGGAGATGGATATAAAATGTATAAATATATATTTCTTTTAATTTGCCTCGGACCGGCAACTTAAAATTCTATCCGCGGGCCGTAGTTTGCTCATCCCTGGTCTAATGCTTAGGTCCAAAATTGGATAGGGAATTACAATTTTGATTTTTGAATCCTGTGATATATTTCGTTGGACCAGCTCGTAGATTTATAGAGTAATAATGTTCTCACACCGACAGATAGATAATCAAATTTCAGCCTTTTAGACTGGTGATGAATGACCTTTCAACCAAGGAGGGCGACTCAAGTGACTTGTTAACATTCATTCCCATAAACGTTCTAGTTACATAAAGTAAAATTTTGCTTCTGTATGAAACTATATTCTAGACATGTAAAGATGGAAAAAGATATATTTAAAATCAAAACAATTATTTAAAAAAATTAACCGTTCGCGAACGGAAACATTCTAATTCACTTTAAAGTTATTTATCTTTTGACGTTTTTCTCCTAATGAAAAATAAATAACGATTATTTCCATTTTTGTAGAATCCTTTTTCTCTTTTTAACACTGTAATCGATTAAAGGGATTTTTTGAGACTTCATTATAACAGCCTTTCTCAGATTAACCCTTTGACAGTTTCAATTTTTTTTTCCAGAATTCAGTCAAAAAATGTCCCATTTTTTATTGCATTTTTTGTTCATTTTACACTTTTAAGTAAAGATATGTTATTAAAATTAACATTTCTAATATTTTTAAGCATTTATTACAACTTTTTTTCTTTCTATGAAAGCATCATAGAACTGAAGTTTACCTTTAGTCTCATCGATATCCAAGTTAATTTTTGGAATTCCAGTGAAAACAAATCTAGGAGGCGGATCTGAAGGATTATCACAATTAATTTAAAAAAAATTGTCTTGCTTGACTGATTCCATCTGTACTACTATCAGAGTCACTACTATCCAGGTTATCTAGTAAACTTTCGCTACTATCATTTACAGATAATTCAGTTCCTGATTCCGAGTCACAGTTCGAATCACAAGAAATTAGCTCCATACGCTCTGAATTATCCATTATTTAAAAGTAAAAATATATTATTCAACTCTTACATCAATAAAATTATCAGGCGGTTAGTAAAATGTAACCAGAAAGCTATACACTGAAAGATAACAATTCGTCAGGGTAAATCAGTAAAGGCCCGAAAACTGTGCCCGTACGGCGTATGGGCAAAACAGGGAAGGGGTTAATCATAAACAAAAATTCTGCTCTTTTGAAATGGATTTTAATAACGCTCTAGTGTTGGAAAAATTATTTAATTTTGTCATATCAAGTAGTATATTTTTCAAAATAACAAAGAATCTGTACACCAAATCAAGAAAACATTTAATTCATTTAACCAAAAGAAAATCAAAAGTAAAATATCTGTTTTGTTCTGAAAGCTTAAACCCTTAAAGGAATCTTACATTTTAAAATATAAGAAAATCTAAAATCTATTAACAAATCAGAAATAAAAAAATAACTACATGGTATATAAATAAATTGTATTGCTTATATTAATTTAATTTAAATTTATGGAACAATAAAAGTAATTAGCTGTTTTTTCATACAAACAATTAGTTTTTGATTTACAAATGTAAATGCTTTTTCGGTTAAGCGGATTTTGTTAAGCTCATTTGGACTTTTTTTCACATGGCGTATATATTTTATGTTTATAAAAAATATATATATATTACTTCATGCAACAAAGCTATATGATTTTTATTAAATTAGAATATTTATAGTGATTTAAGAAAGATTGCATTGAAAGCAGAGCAAAACTTTTTTTTTAACATTTAATCGAAATTGGCAGTAAGATGAAAGACATTTTACCTGAAAAAGTATTATGTACCCTTAAATCTCGATGCATTTTTTAAGATAATATTTGTAAGAAACAGCTCATCAAATGAATTTCTTTGTCCATTTATAATTGATTATACATGCGAAAAACGAAATTGTGATTAGTAAATGTATTCTATGGCTTTAGAGTGAGATAGTCAACAGGTAAAATATTCACATTTTCTCAAGGGATAAATAGGCTGATCAAAATTTCTTCACGCTCCTCAGGTTGCCTCGTCCTGCTCTCTTCTAAATTATTTATTTTTTGAATGATCGTGTTTTACACACATATAACGATATTGTGATTAGTAAATGTATTCTATGGCTTTAGAGTGAGATAGTCAACAGGTAAAATATTCACATTTTCTCAAGGGATAAATAGGCTGATCAAAATTTCTTCGCTCCTCAGGTTGCCTCGTCCTGCTCTCTTCTAAATTATTTATTTTTTGAATGATCGTGTTTTACACACATATAACGATATTGTGATTAGTAAATGTATGTTATGGCTTTAGAGGGAGATAGTCAACAGGTAAAATATTCACATTTTCTCAAAGGCTTAGTAGGCTGATCAAAATTTCTTCCTGCTGCTGAGGTTGCCTCCTCCTGCTCTCTTCTAAATTATTTATTTTTTGAATGATCGTGTTTTACACACATATAACTACATCGTGATTAGTAAATGTATGTTATGGCTTTAGAGTGAGATAGTCAACAGGTAAAATATTCACATTTTCTCAAGGGCTCAATAGGCTGATCAAAATTTCTTCACGCTGCTGAGGTTGCCTCCTCCTGCTCTCTTCTAAATTATTTATTTTTTGAATGATCGTGTTTTACACACATATAACTACATCGTGATTAGTAAATGTATGTTATGGCTTTAGAGTGAGATAGTCAACAGGTAAAATATTCACATTTTCTCAAAGGCTTAGTAGGCTGATCAAAATTTCTTCCTGCTGCTGAGGTTGCCTCCTCTTCCTCTCTTCTAAATTATTTAATTTTTGAATGATCGTGTTTTACACACATATAACGACATCGTGATTAGTAAATATATGTTAAAGCTTTCGAGTGACATAGCCAACAAATAAAATATTCACATTTTCTCAAGGGCTCAATAGGCTGATCAAAATTTCTTCACGCTCCGCAGGTTACCTCCTCCTGCTCTCTTCTAAATTATTTAATTTTTGAATGATCTTGTTTTTACACACATAAAAACGACATCATGATTAGTAAATGTATGTTATGGCTTTAGAGTGAGATAGTCAACAGGTAAAATATTCACATTTTCTCAAGGGCTAAATAGGCTGATCAAAATTTCTTCACGCTCCTCAGGTTGCCTCGTCCTGCTCTCTTCTAAATTATTTAATTTTTGAATGATCGTGTTTTACACACATATAACGATATTGTGATTAGTAAATGTATGTTATGGCTTTAGAGGGAGATAGTCAACAGGTAAAATATTCACATTTTCTCAAAGGCTCAATAGGCTGGTCAAAATTTCTTCACGCTCCGCAGGCTGCCTCCTTCTGCTCGCTCTCTTCTAAATTATTTAATTTTTGAATGATCGTGTTTTTACACACAAAAACGACATCATGATTAATAAATGTATGTTATGGCTTTAGAGTGAGATAGTCAACAGGTAAAATATTCACATTTTCTGAAGGGCTCAATAGGCTGAACAAAATTTCTTCACGCTCCGCAGGCTGCCTCCTTCTGCTCGCTCTCTTCTAAATTATTTAATTTTTGAAATGATCGTGTTTTTACACACATAAAACGACATCATGATTAATAAAATGTATTCTATGGCTTTAGAGTGAGATAGTCAACAGGTAAAATATTCACATTTTCTCAAGGGATAAATAGGCTGATCAAAATTTCTTCGCTCCTCAGGTTGCCTCGTCCTGCTCTCTTCTAAATTATTTAATTTTTGAATGATCGTGTTTTACACACATATAACGACATCGTGATTAGTAAATGTATGTTATGGCTTTAGAGGGAGATAGTCAACAGGTAAAATATTCACATTTTCTGAAGGGCTCAATAGGCTGATCAAAATTTCTTCGCTCCTCAGGTTGCCTCGTCCTGCTCTCTTCTAAATTATTTAATTTTTGAATGATCGTGTTTTTACACACTAAAACGACATCATGATTAATAAATGTATGTTATGGCTTTAGAGTGAGATAGTCAACAGGTAAAATATTCACATTTTCTCAAGGGATAAATAGGCTGATCAAAATTTCTTCGCTCCTCAGGTTGCCTCGTCCTGCTCTCTTCTAAATTATTTAATTTTTGAATGATCGTGTTTTTACACACATAAAAACGACATCATGATTAATAAATGTATGTTATGGCTTTAGAGTGAGATAGTCAACAAATAAAATATTCACATTTTCTCAAGGATTCAATAGGCTGATCAAAATTTCTTCACGCTCCGCAGGTTACCTCCTCCTGCTCTCTTCTAAATTATTTAATTTTTGAATGATCGTGTTTTTACACACTAAAAACGACATCATGATTAGTAAATATATGTTATGGCTTTAGAGTGAGATAGTCAACAGGTAAAATATTCACATTTTCTCAAAGGCTTAGTAGGCAGGTCAAAATTTCTTCCTGCTGCTGAGGTTGCCTCCTCTTCCTCTCTTCTAAATTATTTATTTTTTGAATGATCGTGTTTTACACACATATAACTACATCGTGATTAGTAAATGTATGTTATGGCTTTAGAGTGAGATAGTCAACAGGTAAAATATTCACATTTTCTCAAAGGCTTAATAGGCTGATCAAAATTTCTTCACGCTGCTGAGGTTGCCTCCTCCTGCTCTCTTCTAAATTATTTATTTTTTGAATGATCGTGTTTTACACACATATAACTACATCGTGATTAGTAAATGTATGTTATGGCTTTAGAGTGAGATAGTCAACAGGTAAAATATTCACATTTTCTCAAGGGCTCAATAGGCTGATCAAAATTTCTTCATGTTTCTTAGGTTGCCTCCTCCTTCTCTCTTCTAAATTATTTAATTTTTGAATGATCGTGTTTTAACACACTAAAAACGACATCATGATTAATAAATGTATGTTATGGCTTTAGAGTGAGATAGTCAACAGGTAAAATATTCACATTTTCTGAAGGGCTCAATAGGCTGAACAAAATTTCTTCACGCTCCGCAGGCTGCCTCCTTCTGCTCGCTCTCTTCTAAAAATTATTTATTTTTTGAATGATCGTGTTTTACACACATATAACTACATCGTGATTAGTAAATGTATTCTATGGCTTTAGAGTGAGATAGTCAACAGGTAAAATATTCACATTTTCTCAAGGGATAAATAGGCTGATCAAAATTTCTTCGCTCCTCAGGTTGCCTCGTCCTGCTCTCTTCTAAATTATTTAATTTTTGAATGATCGTGTTTTACACACATATAACTACATCGTGATTAGTAAATGTATGTTATGGCTTTAGAGTGAGATAGTCAACAGGTAAAATATTCACATTTTCTCAAGGGCTCAATAGGCTGATCAAAATTTCTTCATGTTTCTTAGGTTGCCTCCTCCTTCTCTCTTCTAAATTATTTAATTTTTGAATGATCGTGTTTTAACACACTAAAAACGACATCGTGATTAGTAAATGTATGTTATGGCTTTAGAGTGAGATAGTCAACAGGTAAAATATTCACATTTTCTCACGGGATCAATAGGCTGATCAAAATTTCTTCGCTCCTCAGGTTGCCTCGTCCTGCTCTCTTCTAAATTATTTAATTTTTGAATGATCGTGTTTTACACACATATAACGACATCGTGATTAGTAAATATATGTTAAAGCTTTCGAGTGACATAGCCAACAAATAAAATATTCACATTTTCTCAAGGATTCAATAGGCTGATCAAAATTTCTTCACGCTCCGCAGGTTACCTCCTCCTGCTCTCTTCTAAATTATTTAATTTTTGAATGATCTTGTTTTTACACACATATGACAAAAATATATCTAGATAATTATGTTTTCTTCCAACGGGTGTTTTAAAACATTTTATATTCATTAAATTTTGAGCTGAAATTTCATGCAATTCTCATAGTTTCTCTATATTTTGTACGAAACAGAAAATATGTTTAAAATAACGTGTGAGAATCACTGAGTGGGAATAAATTTACATTAAAAACGCATTTAACCTAAACCCAAATAATTCTAAAAAATTATTTTCCTCCTTAAGGAATTTTAAAACATTTATAATTATTAAATTTCAAGCCGTAATTTTATGGAAATTATCAAAATTTCTCTGTATTATATGTGGAAAACAATGAAGATATCTTTAATGAGAAGGGGATCAGAGAGTGGCTATAAATATACATTAAGGATGAATTCAAAACAGAATTAAAGGCCCAAAACAAACATTATGCTTTACAATCCAGATATTTCTCTATTTAGAGTCACATGGATTTCAAAGATACCTAAAATGTATTTTAGACTCGTATCAGTTTTTTAATAAGTTTTAAATACGAAAGTAGTTTTTTTTTATCGTTAAATGTAAATCTCGAATATCCTCTCTTATCTAATCTGGCTCTTGAAGTATCTTATCTTCAGCAAATGAAAGGAAAAAAGTACTTATTCACCCAAATTAAACATTTTTTTTCCCATAAAATTTATTTATCTAAAATATTATAAATTAATATAATATGCTTCAAGTTTTCCAATTCGTATATTATATGTTGAAGTTCTATAAGATAACCGAGAATTACACAATTTATAAAAATATTTTCTAAACTTTTATTAAAAAAGTGCTTGTCTATTTAAAAATTTATCATGCATAATATTAGCGTTTTAACGCTGATTAATCCAGAAAGGACGATGTAAACATACATAACTTTGTACAGAAAATTTTTAAATGTATTTTTGAGTAATCCGCTACTCTAAAAAATCCTTCATCTAAAACAAAATATTTTTGAATGGCTACGTCTATAAGACTTCATTCAATGTAAATTACTTACTTGTAAAAATTTTGCAAATATGATTATGTAAGATGGGCGAGATTCATCAAAAAAGAGCAACACATTCTATTTCTGGTGACGATTCATCAATCAATACAACATTAAAAAAACTCTTCGAGAGCATCTTGCACACACCTTTTTAAGTGGGAATTTCTCAGTAAAAAGTCTACAAACAATCCCTAAACACATTTAATCATGTGATAAAATACCCATGTCTAAAGAGAACGTGTTTACTATTGGTTAAAGAATTACACAGAGTCTGAATAAATTTATAGTGTCTAGAAAAAAAATTAGCTTTACCGTCAAACCCCAATAACGTAATTTATGAAAAGAAGTTATTATATTAATATTAAAATAAGTAAATAAGGGATTTTAATATTACAATTATACTAAAAGTTCATCAGATTTAAAAAAATAAATATTAATGTCATACCCGAATTTGAAAAACAAAGTTCTTTAAATAAGTGTTTTTTTTATTTTTATTAAATTATGTTGAGGCTTTCATTATAGGAAATGGACTAGTTTTTTTTATTTATCTTTTATAAAACTTTTTCTATACAAAGTATTGAATAAAATATCTTAAGGTGCTTGGGTGGGTATTTGTCTTTTGCTGAGAGGCGTAGTAGGGCATATTAATATTAAAATGCGTAAAAAAAGCGATTTTAATATTACAAGTACACATAGAGTTCATCAGAATTTAAAAAAAATATAAATATTAATGACATACCCGAATTTGAAAAAAAAAGTTCTTTAAATAAGTGTTTTTTTTATTTTTATTAAATTATGTTGAGGCTTTCATCATAAGAAATGGACTAGTATTTTTTATTTATCTTTTATAAAATTTTTTCTATACAAAGTATTGAATAAAGGACCTTAAGATGCTTGGGTGGGTATTTGTCTTTTGCTGAGAGGCGTAGCACCTGGAATATTAATATTAAAAAATGTAAATAAGGGATTTTAATATTACAAGTACACATAGAGTTCATCAGAATTTAAAAAAAATATAAATATTAATGACATACCTGAATTTTAAGAAAATGTTCTTCAAAAAAGTGTTTCTTTATTATTTTCAAATTATGTTGAGGCTTTCATTATAGGAAATGGACTAGTTTTTTTTATTT
>CM063508.1:178446735-178449235 GCA_032207245.1 Pardosa pseudoannulata | reverse complement strand
TTTACAGACTTTTAAAACGTAATATTATATTAAAAACAGTAGAGTGTATGATAAACTTAATAGAAAACAAAAAGAGGCTAGATGAGCGAACTGAATTACATATTTACAGAAGTGCAGATACAGTATAAAATAGAAAGGGGGCACTCAGGTGGCTTTTACAGACTTTTAAAACGTAAAAACATAATATTTTATTAAAAACAGTAGAGTGTATGTTAAACTAAATTGAAAACAAAAGAGACTAGATTAGCGAACTAAATCACATATTTACAGAAGTGCAGATACAGTATAAAACAGAAAGGGGGCACCCGGGTGGCTTTTACAGACTTTTAAAACGTAAAAACATAATATTTTATTAAAAACAGTAGAGTGTATGTTAAACTAAATTGAAAACAAAAGAGACTAGATTAGCGAACTAAATCACATATTTACAGAAGTGCAGATACAGTATAAAACAGAAAGGAGGCACCCGGGTGGCTTTGACAGACTTTTAAAACGTAAAAACGTAATATTTTATTAAAAACAGTAGTGTGTATGTTAAACTAAATAGAAAAAAAAAGAGACTAGATCAGAGAACTAAATTACATATTTACAGAAGTGCAGATACAGTATAAAACAGAAAGGGGGCACCCGGGTG
Source organism: Pardosa pseudoannulata (assembly GCA_032207245.1). NCBI lineage: Eukaryota > Metazoa > Arthropoda > Arachnida > Araneae > Lycosidae > Pardosa > Pardosa pseudoannulata. The sequence continues at coordinate 178,448,601 of CM063508.1, read as the reverse complement.
GCTTTTACAGACTTTTAAAACGTAAAAACATAATATTTTATTAAAAACAGTAGAGTGTATGTTAAACTAAATTGAAAACAAAAGAGACTAGATTAGCGAACTAAATCACATATTTACAGAAGTGCAGATACAGTATAAAACAGAAAGGGGGCACCCGGGTGGCTTTTACAGACTTTTAAAACGTAAAAATAATATTTTATTAAAAACAGTAGAGTGTATGTTAAAACTAAATTGAAAACAAAAGAGACTAGATTAGCGAACTAAATCACATATTTACAGAAGTGCAGATACAGTATAAAACAGAAAGGGGGCACCCGGGTGGCTTTTACAGACTTTTAAAACGTAAAAACATAATATTTTATTAAAAACAGTAGAGTGTATGTTAAACTAAATTGAAAACAAAAGAGACTAGATTAGCGAACTAAATCACATATTTACAGAAGTGCAGATACAGTATAAAACAGAAAGGGGGCACCCGGGTGGCTTTTACAGACTTTTAAAACGTAAAAACATAATATATTTATTAAAAACAGTAGAGTGTATGTTAAACTAAGTAAAAAAAGAGACTAGATAAGCGAACTAAATTACATATTTACAGAAGTGCAGATACAGTATAAAACAGAAAGGAGGCACCCGGGTGGCTTTGACAGACTTTTAAAACGTAAAACGTAATATTTTATTAAAAACAGTAGAGTGTATGTTAAACTAAATTGAAAACAAAAGAGACTAGATTAGCGAACTAAATCACATATTTACAGAAGTGCAGATACAGTATAAAACAGAAAGGGGGCACCCGGGTGGCTTTTACAGACTTTTAAAACGTAAAAACGTAATATTTTATTAAAAACAGTAGAGTGTATGTTAAACTAAATTGAAAACAAAAGAGACTGGATTAGCGAACTAAATCACATATTTACAGAAGTGCAGATACAGTATAAAACAGAAAGGGGGCACCCGGCTGGCTTTTACAGACTTTTAAATCGTAAAACGTAATATTTTATTAAAAACAGTAGAGTGTATGTTAAACTAAATTGAAAACAAAAGAGACTAGATTAGCAAACTAAATCACATATTTACAGAAGTGCAGATACAGTATAAAACAGAAAGGAAGCACCCGGGTGGCTTTTACAGACTTTTAAAACGTAAAAACGTAATATTTTATTAAAAACAGTAGTGTGTATGTTAAACTAAATAGAAAAAAAGAGACTAGATCAGAGAACTAAATTACATATTTACAGAAGTGCAGTCACAGTATAAAATAGAAAGAGGGTACCCGGGTGGCTTTTACAGACTTTTAAAACGTAAAACGTAATATTTTATTACAGTAGAGTGTATGTTAAACTAAATATGAAAACAAAAGAGACTAATTAGCAACTAAATCACATATTTACAGAAGTGCAGATACAATTATAAAACAGAAACATCACTTTACAGACTTTGTCGTAATATTATATTAAAAACAGTAGAGTGTATGATAAACTTAATAGAAAACAAAAAGAGGCTAGATGAGCGAACTGAATTACATATTTACAGAAGTGCAGACATAGTATAAAATAGAAACATTTTACAGATTAAAACGTAAAAACGTAATATTTTATTAAAAACAGTAGAGTGTATGTTAAACTAAATAGAAAAGAAAAGAGACTAGATCGACTAAATCACATATTTCAGAAGTACAGATACAATATAAAACAGAAAGGTACTTACTTTTAGACTTTTACGTAAAAACGTAATATTTTATTAAAACAAATGTATGTTAAACTAAATAAAAAAAAAAAACTAGATAGACAAATAAATCACATATTTACAGAATACAGATACAATATAACAAACAGAAAGCACTCTGCTTTTACAGACTTTTAAAAC
>CM063508.1:178429235-178444235 GCA_032207245.1 Pardosa pseudoannulata | reverse complement strand
ATCCATTACTGTAGTTTATCACTGTTGACATAAGCATCTCTGGTCACCAATGAAAATCTCGCGGTTGTCCAGTTAACATCTTGACCACCTCTGTAACTGGCAGCTATTGTATGTCCATTATCTGACATATTTAAAATTATTAAAAAAGTTAAGTATTCCACAGCGTACTAAAATAGTCATATTCAGCAAAAGCATCTGCTAAAAGAGAAAAAACTAAAAAAAAAAAACAGTTTTGTTTACAAATACAAAATTAGAAATTCTTTCCTCGGCTACCACATGACGAAGTTTCCAAGTACCCCTTTGTGTAACGAATAATCTGGAATAATAATAAAAAAACAACAACAGTGAATGCTGTAATCTAGCGTGCTCGGAGGAGAAGCGGGCGGGCAATAAATGACAACTTGAAAAATTATGGGGCACTTTACACAGAACAGTTCTTAGAGTAATGCAGCACGTGTAACTTCTATATTTATCTCCGGCACACACGCCTTTTTGCCTTCATTAAGGGCCTAAAACCCTCGCTAAAGAATGAAGTTGTTAAAAGCTAAAAATACAAACATGTATTTCACTCCCCAGAAAAAGCAAACATTTTGCGTGTTTTACGGCCTGTGAAAAGGGATGCACTGTAAAATTAGAGAACCTTCCGTTTTAAATCTCGTAAATAATAAGAGAAACTACGCTGTAGCGAGATACGCTGTTTTGGAGGCTTTATCGAACAGCTAAGATTACGTTTTATTCGTAGAATTGGAGATTTCACGCTTCGTTATGTTATACTGAAACTAGATTGTCTTTTCGCGATGATCATGTAGTTTGTTAGTCGTATAATTTTATACTAGTTTAAATAAATGTTTTATTAGGCCATTTGATATTAAGTTATATATGATTTATATGCATGCATATTTATTCTTTCTATGTTATACACACACACACACACATATATGTAAGGGGTATTCTCAGGGGTTTTCAAATCTGAAGTCAAGGGCTAAAAATTCCCTAGTCATTTTGCATTCCCCTTTTTAACCCCTAACCTAAATTGACCACTCTGGCTACAGTTTACGCCCTCAGAGAAGGGGTCTGACCAATTATGACTCTACATGTCCCTAGCAGACAATTTAGGAAATTTCCAAATAAAAAGGAGATACACGCTGTCGGAGGCAGATATTTTCCCACAGATATTGACCCTGGTGTTAAGGGTCTTGTACATTTAACTCATGCTATCTGACACTTCCAATTGTACTGTCCCTACGATGAAGTGGGAACCTGTCCTCCAACATTATCTTAAAACGTTATCTCCAACGTTATATATGTAATAAGACGGACTTCTCGGTAGTTGCAGTCATGGCTATAAAAATGACATCGTTTTAGCTAAAGACCTTTATTAAGATAACGTTGGAGGACGGCTTCACACTTCATCATAGGGACAGAGCGCGTAAACTGTAGCCCCAGTGGTCAATTTAGGTTAGGGGTTAAAAAGAGGAATGCAAAATTTTTAGCCCTTGATTTAAGTTTTGAAAACCCCTGAGAATTTTTCTTATGCACACATACACATACACACATATAAATAAATGGGTCTACTTAAGAGTTGTGTTCCTCTTGGCAAATTTGGCGAAAATATTGGCAATATGTACTAAAACACGAAGGTAATCCATCCAAACATTGTATTTCTTGCTTTTTCTGGTGACTTTAATGAATGCACAGTGCGCCGTCATAATAGAATTATATACTATTACTTAATAAAAGAAAACAACTTGAAAACCAGACAATTATATTAATGGGCAATTAATCCCATAACAGTTTACAAACGCAACAGCTCCAAATTATTATAAATCAGCCATAGTGAACCATTAATGGTTTGTTATATCTAATTTTTTTAAGCATTGCTCACGTTTATTATATAAAAAAAGAGTTACACAAGGAGAGTTGGATGCAAATATTATACTAATTATAATATAGATACAGATTGTTTGCACATAGTGAGATCAGGAGAAAATGATAGGCAACAATACTTAAACCATTATCGCCAAGTTGACGGGAGAACCCAATTCTTAAGTCAACCCAAATATATACATATATATATATATATATATATATATATATATATATATATATATATATATATATATATATATATATATATATATATATCTTAAATTTTGAATATATGACTTTCGAATATTTTTATCAACAATAAAAGGTCATTTACCCAGGTCTTCTAAATTTGACGGGAAACGTTTTACGAGATCATAATGCGTTTGTACCGAAATGTTTCATGATAGATGGGAGAAAGGAAAAATCCAGGCACTCTAACAACAAGAAAATACTTAAACACAGGAGAGATATTTTAATACCTTCTCAAATGGAAAACATACCAGAGCACTATCTGCGAAATAAAAATTATCTTATAATCTTTCTATGAATGTATGTTTTTTTCCTATCCATTTAAATCATGTATGACCGATTTACATGAAAGCCTCAGACATGGAGCAAACTAAGTTGTCTGTTTTAGACTCAGAGGCAAACTGAAACTTGACAGATGACAAATAGTACAAAAATAAATGGAAATTGTTGTAGGAACTTTAGTAGCTGAAAAGTTACGAAATAAAATGCTAAGATGACAAAACTCGCATTCAGGAAACTTACAGACTTCTGCTCTGTAACGAATAAATCTCCTCTGATGAATTATTTTGCTCGGTAATGAATGAATCTTTTTCTTTTCAATCCTTAAAGCAGGATGGGGGAGAGCTAGACACTAAGGTGGGTGGAGAATTTAGGTTGATCGTCGAACAAAGAAAGCAGAAATATTAAAATGACATCTCAAAGTCTTAAGCACAAACTCGAATGAGAAATTGTAGAAAGTGAATATCATTAGATTTAAGATAAGCATCGATAATTAATCGATATGCAGAAAGGACTAAAGAATTAAAGGGTTAAAAAATACATAATCAATTTAGAAGAATTTTATTGATCACATAAAATTAAAAACATATCTCTAAAGAAAATTCTTCGTAAGAAACGCAATTCATAGAAAGCATATTTCTAAAAAAACATTCTAAAAATATCTTATAGTAAAAACATCGAATTTAAAATATTTTAGATATTCTTCAAAATGAGATGAACATAATAAATTAATAAAAATTTTGTCTAATAGAAAAACAAACTTTCAGTTTTAAAGTTAACGCAATGATTTGTCAAACTGAATAAATAAAGTAATCATTAATTTAAAAAAAAGTAATATTTTATCCCAATGTTTTAATCAAGTGTGTATAAATGTAGTGTTAATAAATGTTTAAATTTCTAAAAGATTAAGTAATTAAAAAATTAATTAATCATGATTAATTGTAAAACTAATTAGGATGTCCTATAGGACTTCCAGAGAACTGTTCTATAGACTGTCCGACTTAGTATGACTGTTTGACTACATGTCCTATTAAGTCTTGTGTAAAAATATATCTTAGGAAGTCCTGTATAAATATATATTATCTTTAGATTGTCCTGTATAAAATATATATTGTCTTAGATTGTCCGATATGAATTTTTCAGCTTCATACGAGGTGCAGCAGAAAATCAAAGAAGCTTACCAGTCGCTTCTGATTGTGAGCCTGAATCAGCCTTACTCACCAGAATACATGGAATTCTCTGAAAAGGTGAAAGAATCAGCGAAAAAGAACTACAACTTTACGTATAAGGAAGATGTGGTAAGAATCTAAATTATAAGATACCTCGAATATGTCTGACAAAGTATTGAAAAAATATTACATATAACGCATAAACCATTTTAATTTTAGTCTGTAAGTGTACCTATCGGAAAAGTTGCAAAAGAGGCTTGGCTAGTTTTTTCGCCATCTTAGTTTCGCAAAGCACTAGCCTTAACGTAAACACACTTAGAAGAAATTTAAAATTAGAACAGTCACAAATTAAGAAATCACTACTGCTTCGCTCGCATCACAACATTAAATGTAAAATTATATATACATTAAAAACAAATTTAGAATTAATTAAAAAAAGTACTTACATTATTCTTTGGCTGATTAGCATTCGTGCGGCAAAACAGTAGACCGTAGCACTTCCAACCAACGAGTGATTAGTGTTAATAATTTTTAACTTCTTCTATTAGTATATTCGTATAGTACAGGTACGTATATTATATATACTTCCATTACATACATATGTAATGTGTAAATATAATATAATGTAGTACACACATATATTACAGTATTGTTAGTGCATACATTATAATGTAGTGGATACGTATAGGATAATTTATAGTAAAGGATAAATTTGTCGTATAGTATAATGTAAACGTTAGAGTACTGTAGCTATAGTATATCGTATTTGTATATGTAGTATTGCATAGTATAATATATAGTACATGTATATGTTTATATATGTTTATATATATATATATATGTTTATGTATATATATATATATATATATATATATATATATATATATATATATATATATATATATATATATATATATATATATATAATATAGTGTGTGTGTATAATATAGAAAAATATTGTGATCTTCATAAAAATAGTCAAAAAGATGTATATTGATGTGAAAGAGTTAGAATCCTGTAGCTATGCTTTCATATTTTTTAGAATAACAATGTTTAATCTCATAAAGTATGTCTAACAGCAAATGTGCAAGTGCCATAGTTTGAAAATACAGTGATAGTAAAGATAAAAAAGATGGATTTTGAAAGATCGTGTAGGTGGGAAGTAATCTTCCCAAGGCCCACGAAAGGGTTAAGTGGTCGTATTCACTGACACACACCTGTGTAAATATGACTTTTTTCGAAGGAGGGTGTTTGAAGCGCACTTTTTAAACAATTAGAATGATTAATTTCTGAGACTTCGTATACGAGAATATAAAATATTAAATTCAAGTACATGCAGTTTTTTGGGAAGCTGTTTTTAAGTGGCTGGAACTAAAATACTATTTCTTTAGGTGAACTATTTCACTGCCAGTTTCCACGACGCCGTGTTAATACTGTGCGATGTCATCAATGAGACGGTAACATCCGGGGGCGACCCAATGAATGCCGACATCATAATTTCAAGGCTCAAAGAAAAGCGTTTTAGTGGTAAGAATCAAGTACTGCTGCAAAATAAGTTCTAGTGAATCTCAGACCTATATGGATATGCATTTATACATACATATATATATATATATATATATATGTGTGTGTGTGTGTGTCTATATGTATATATATATGTATATATATGTACATATATATGTATATATATGTATATATATGTATATATATATATGTATATATATATATGTATATATATATATATATATATATATATATATATTATATATATATATATGTATATATATATGTATGTATATATATATATATGTATATGTATATATATATGTATGTATATATATATATGTATATATATATATGTATATATATATATATATATATTTATATATATATATATATATGTATATATATATATGTATATATATGTATATATATATATATACATATTTATATTTATATATATATATATATATATATATATACATATATTTATACATACATGCATATATGTATAAAGATGTATAAGATGTATATATATATATATGCATGTATATATATATATATGTGTGTGTGTGTGTGTATGCTATATTTCTGTATACATATGCATTTATATGCATACATATATGTCAAAAGATATATGTATATATATACATATATATATTTATATATATATATATATATATATATATGTATATATATATATATATATATATATATATATATATATATATATATATATATATATATATATATGTATATATATACATATATATTTATATATGCATAAACTCAAGAGCCAAAACATTATGACCCCCCCTACATTTTGCAACGAACTCACCTGGATGATGTGGAAGGCACGTGATCAGGTGCAAGTGATATTTTTCTGCTGCTGGAGATTCCGAAGAATCATTCTTTCATTTACTTCTGTGTGTATGATGGGACAGGCTGCGGATCTAAGCGATTTTGATAAAGGGAAGATTGTAATGGCTCGAAGGCTCGGAACAAGTATTTCCGAAACTGCACGACTCGTGGGTTGTTCACGATCTACAGTTGTTAGTACTTATGCAAAGTGGATGAATGACGGTGAAACCAGCAGTAGACGACATGGTGTTGGACGTCCACACGCTATCAAAGAAAAAGGTCGGAGACTGTCTCGCATGGTGAGGCAAAACCGGAGCCAGACAGTGGCTCAGCTAACAACCCGATACAATGCAGGGCCAAGTAGAATAGTATCGCAGCCCATTGTTCAGCGGACACTGTTTGATAAGGGACTACGCAGAAAACGTCCCACTCATGTGCCTTTGCTGACCAAGCGTCATCGATAACTGCGCCTACGCTGGGACCGGGAACATCGCGACTGGTCCATGGATCAGTGGGAGAGAGTTGCCTGGTCAGATGAATCACGGTTTGTCATTCATCACGGCGATGGCCGTGTAGGGATATGCCGTCTTCCAGGCGAACTGTTGCTCCCTCAATGTACAGTAGGTCATAGACAGGCCGGTGGTGATTGTATTATGCTTTGGGGGACGTTCTCTTTGGCTTCTCTGGAACCCGTGGTTGTGGTGGAGCAGAACATGAATGCTACAGGGTATCTGAACATCATTGCAAACCAGTTGCACCCTTACATGGCCTCTGTTTTTCCTCATGGAAATGGAATGTTCCACAGAACAGCATGTCACGAGGCTAAAATTGTGTTGGTGTGGTTCCAGTAACATGATGCTGAATTCCAGTTAATGTCCTGGCCGCCTAACTCACCGGATCTGAGTCCGATAGAACCCATTTGGGATATCATGGGACGGCAGCTCAGAGTTCAAAGACCACCAATTCATAATGTCTCGGATTTGTGTAACGGTTGCTTAAACGTCTGGGACAACCTGTCTCCGGCCATCTACCAAGGACTTGTGGCATCCATGCCAAGGAGGGTTGAAGCTGCGTTGCGCGCCGAAGGTGGGGCAACTCGTTATTAGCAGGTGGTCATAATGTTTTGGCTCTTGAGTGTATATGTGTGTGTGTATGTAAGTGGTACGTATGCATATATTTATATGAGTAATATCTTAAATATTACTCAATACAACTCCTTTAATTTTAATCACTAACAGTTGAACATGAAAATGCTTTTCTTTAAAGTGCATATCAGAAATTTCTCATAGACACGAATCTCTTGTTATCAGATATACCTGTGTTCGAATCTTACTTCTGACATCAATGTTGGTATCCATTAGAAAGGGGCATTAAACAGTAGGTCCCTGTCTCATTAACCTCGTGTAGCAAATTATTAAACTGTAGTACTTCAAACCAAACTCATAGACAGGAAACCTCCTTTCAATTCTGTATGAGCTGTTCTGACTTTGAAGGAAGTCCGTTAATATCCTATAAATTTGTTTAGCTGTAAAAGCCCTAATTACCTAGAATCAAAGCAAGTTTCTTTGTTTCGTCAGCAACTAATGTCCCTTTTTTTCTCTACGTAAGCATTAATTAGCTGCTGAAACATTTTAAATCCTAAGTTTTTTCCTGGACGATTTATCTGAATCCTGTTAACACTTGGCATGCGGGTATACTTCACCGCCAACTTACGCGTGCAACAAGAGTTTCGTTTTTTTTGTGAATCGCGCGAAAGAAAAATCGCAGTAATTCAAAAACAACTTTGTTTTTATGAACGAAATTTTAGTTTATTTTAGACTTTAATATATACTGTATGATTATTTAACAACAACAAAAAAAAAACCAATATTTTTACGAAATCACAAAAATAAACGATTTTTAAAATTAAAGTCCGATAATCTGTCAGCGCCTATTTCTTCATCACTATCTTTGTCACAACGGCTCATTTTATCAATTTTGTATTCAACAATAAAAAACCAAGCTTCAAATTGACAAAACACGACTTGTACGTTCTGGAGCTAGGAATTCGATTGAAGACGAAATAACGCAACGAAAGACCGAGTCACTCGACAATCATAACTTGTGGAAAGAAAAAATGCAAAGCTTTGCATAGCAACGCAAACAACACGCATATAATGTCACGCATACATATAATTATATGTATTTAGTATATTTGTGGTGGTTAGCGGGTATCCACCACGAATCAACTAAATACGTATTTTGACGTGACTCGCACTCCAGTGACAGACTGCAAAAAACGTAAAAATACGTTGCCCGCTCGTGATCTGTTAACATGGGCTTCAGCACAGGAAGCACTTATCATTAAAAAAATTTCCTAAGTTCCTTTTTGTATCATTAGTATATCAAAAAGTAGAAGGACAACCCGTACTTGGTTGTAATTTTTCGCATTTTACTATCTTAACGATTTTTCCGTTATTTATATTGTCTGATTTCTTGTTTCAATAATAGGACTTTTGCTTACTTCTGTATTTAATGTGTATGCATTTTACAGGAATTTCTGGGAACGTGACGATTAAAGATGGCGACCGAGTTGCTGATTACGCCCTTCTCGATCAAGTTGATCCTGAAAATGGTACTTTTGAGGTAACATTCTCACACAAACGTTTTGAGGTCTTCCTCTAGAAAGACCGTTAATTTTAACAACCTTGAAACACCAGTTTAATATTTATGATTATAATAAAATATAGGAAAAACCATTATTATGCATTTAGAAACATAAATAAGTTAAAAAATTTGAGCAATCTTAGAAAGATGATATGACTTTTTAAAGGATAATCACTTCTGAATGTATTTTGCATCATTCTAGTGTCAAAAATTTCTTATTTTATTTCCCGTATATGGTTTTTGTAACTGAATAATACATTGCTGTGTAAGCTTAACAATAAAATGTAAATATTAGGTGTTTATGTCATCAAAATATTTCAGCTTTTATAATTTAAGGAAATAAAGAACTAGAAGTGTTTTTCTCTCTAAAACTAAAGAGCAGAACATAAATAAAATATTAAAAAGATGAATTTATTCACCTTTACCTTTTATTACCTTTTTTGTACTTTTATATTTTTCAACTTAATTTTTTATGTATAACTTAGTATATTTTTATACATGCATATTTACAGCATAGTTTAATTTATGATTAAAATTAAAAGCGGTAAAGTGGAATAACCGTTTATTTAAAGCATATACACATACATATATGTGTGTGTCTGAGTTATGCAGCGGGAATAACAACGAACGCTGATTGCATAACACATCTTAGTTTGGCAGGAATCTAATTTACTTAAAAGTTTAAAACATTACTAACCCAAATTTGGTGTACTGTGTCTAGACGCTGCAATGTTTAATTCAATTTTGATATTATTACACTTAAAAATCCAAGAAGTTTGGTTTGGTGCGCTACGATCTAATTTTTGCATCACGAGGGCTAATGAGACCTGAACCTACAGCTTAAAGCCGATTCCGAACATCCATACTACAGTGGGATTCGAACCCACTAACTCCGGTACCGAAGGCCAGCACCCTAACCAATTGGCCATAGTTCGGCATTCAAGAAGTCACAAAGAAGCATTATTTAAAAAACCCTTTTATTTCATGCCAAAATAGAGCGGCACTGCTGCACATTCACCTGCCAGAACAGTAGCCAGAAATCTGATAAAACATTCACACCTTCGAGTAAGAAAAAATGCCCTTTAGCAGATAAAAATGCAAATTCAAAATTCACGTGTTTTGTTGGCAGACCAGTTGCACACTCAATATTGCAAAATAGCCGCTAAGGGCCATATTGCGTTCTGTAGAGTCCTGTAAAATTGGAAATGAACGCAAGAGTTAAAATTACAAGTTAAGATTTTATTAGTGTGAAAATGTAAGAGAGAGCTTTTGAACTTGGGTTCTTTTCTTTATAATGACATAATATTGCAATTAGGATAAATAATTTAGATACGTTTTGGTTACATTTTTTAAAATAGTTTATATATATAATGTAGATGGAAACATATGGCTTTGACCTGATAACAGCATTTACATACGACTAATTCTGAAAGAGGTATAACAAATACGATAGCTAGGTTGTTCCCTTTAAATTGTAGAATCATTTGGGAAGCTGATAGGAATGTTAACAAGTAAAAAAAGGTATATATCAATTTATTTACCTTATTTTCAATTTATATAAAATTATATGCAATGTAGATGGAGGCAAAGTATAATTTATATGGTTTGACCGATAACAGAATTTACAACCTATTACTTCTAAAAAGAATATAACAAATATGATAGCAACATTTACATACGACTAATTCTAAAAGAGGTATAACAAATAAGATAGCTAGGTTATTTCCATTAAATTGTAGAATCATTTGCGACACTGATAGGAGTGTTAACAAGTAAAAAAGGTATATTTCCATTTATTTACCTTATTTTCAATTTATATAAAATTATATGCAATGTAGATGAAGGCAAATTATAATTTAGATGGTTTTGACTGATAACAACCTTTACAGCCGACTACTTCTAAAAAGAATATAACAAATATGATAACATTTTCATACGACTAATTCTAAAGGGGGTATAACAAATACGACAGCTAGGTTATTCCCATTAAATTGTAAAATCATTTGGACACTGATAGGAATGTTAACAAGTAAAAAAGGTATATTTAAATTTATTTACCTTATTTTCAATTTATATAAAATTATATAAAATGTAGATTGAGGCAAATTATAATATATATTATTTTGACCAATAACAGCCTTTACAACCGACTACTTCTAAAGGAATATAACAAATATAACAACATTTACATACGACTAATTCTGAAAGGGGTATAACAAATACGATAGCTAGGTTATAACCGTTAAATTGTAGAGTCATTTGGTACACTGATAGTAATGTTAACAAGTAAAAAAGGTTAATTTCCATTTATTTACCTTATTTTCAATATTTTTATAAAATTATATGCAATGCAGATAGAGGCAAATTATAATTTAGATGGTTTTGACTGATAACAACCTTTACAACCGACTACTTCTTAAAAGAATAGAATTAATTCTAAAAAGAGTATAACAAATACGATAGCAAGGTTATTCCTACTAAATTGTAGAATCATTTGGGACACTGATGGAAATTTTAATAATAATTTATATATTTTGATAACAGCCTTTACAATCAACTACTTCTAACCAATATGATAACAAGGTTATTCCTATTAAATTATACAGTCATTTGGTACACTGATAGGAATGTTAACAAGTAAAAAGGAAAATTTCCCTTTAATTACCTTATTTTTAATACACCAAATATATATATAATGTAGATGGACACGAATTATAATTTATATGGTTTTGACCTGATAACAACCTTTACAACGAACTAATTCTAAAAAGAGTATAACAAATACGATAGCAAGGTTATTCCTACTAAATTGTAGAGTCATTTGGAACACTGATAGAAATTTTAACAAGTTGCTATATTTTTGTCGAAGGATGAAATATTACTTAAATATGATGACCTTACAGTTAAATGTTCAAGCTAATGCCCAGATTAAATAGATCATGTCCTGTAGAAATACCCTGTCGCTTTTAATTAAAGAAATATTTTCAGAATAAGTACGGAAAGAATAAGAGCAAAGAAACATCATTAGCATTGAATTTTTTTAAAGAATCCGTCACGTCATTTTTTAATCGAATGCTGCTCCACCCAATTTATTGTCATATACCTCTTAAAAGAAACGTACAAATTAGAACAGAGAAGCTTTCAGGTTAAAGCCATAAAATGAAATAGAAGATTTACTTTTGCAGGTCGTAAAAAATTACTGAAAGGTAATGACTTGTATCGGTTTGATTGAACTTTGAGTTATTTTCATGAAATGAAACATAGAAAAATAATGTCATTATGAGAATTAATGGTAATATTTAAGGACTATTCATCGATGAATACAATTAAGGACTTTGTGGAAATAATACGAGCATTTCGATTGAGTTCTAATTTTGTTGGATAAGAAGAATTTTTAATCTTAGAATTCTGTGAGGTTTTATTGTCTACATCGAATGTTAGCTTCAATTTAATTAGAATGTTTTTACTCTCCCCCCTAATAAAATTTTTTGTTTTTGATATTTATTATGGTATAGGATGATCACACTTTGCAAAATCCTTAATCATTTCAGACTTCTTAATTTATTAAAACTGCTAACTAAAATGTTAATACGTTTCAAATCAGTAAAAATAGTCATATTAAATTTTTGACATGTTGACCTTATATATTAGGCTATTGAACTATTGCAATACACAAATCATATATTTCGCGCATGCGCAGTCACAAATTATTTACATTCATAGCTCACATCTCATCGAATATTTAATGACATATCAAATTGTAATACAAAATAAATTATTTTAAATACTTCTGCTAATTTCATAAAATTTAATGAAAAATTGTGCATGTAGTGTGTAGAAAAAGATAAAGCTTTAAAATAGTTATTTTTTCCCTGCTAAATTTGCATTATGGAAACCTTTGCAATAACGGAAATTATCATCTATTGGTCTTTTATTGGAAGTGATTATATATATTTCGATTGTAAACTTATATACCAGGGCTGTAGGGAGGAAGAGGCCACTCTGAATTTTTAAAATATTAACTTGTATGTTTAAAAATGAAGAATACTAGTCCATTCATATCTGTTTATAGCAAAAGATGTATTTTTTAAAATTTTAAACTTTTTTTATATCTTTAATATAAAAATATAAAAAATTATCTTTTATAATCATTATAATTATAATAATAATTATAATTATACTTAATATAATTATAATTAATAATAATTATAAGTAAATAATAATAATAATTATAATAATTAAATAACAATAAAATAATAATAATTATTAAATTATAATAATAAATTATAATTTAATTATAACTGTTATTAAAATTATAATATAATATTTATAATATTAAAATTATAAATTATTATTAAAATTTTTAATAATTATAATTATTATTTTATTATAATTATTATTAAATTATAATAATTAAATAATAATAATTATAATTATTATTAATATATAATTATCTTTTATAATCATAATTATCTTTTTATATTTTTTAAAATTTTATACTACCTCATTAAATATGAAATGTCAAATTTCCATTTTACTGTAGACTTTCAATTAAATTATATCTTGTGATAATTGTGATAAATAAAGCAGGTTTTAAGAAAATTTATAATTTAAATCTACCTTTAAACATACATTTTAAGTGGTTGTTTTCCCAATTCAAATGTCAATTGAGTCACCTTATATTAACAAAAATGTGAGGTAAATAAGATAATTTTAGATAGTGCAGAATTTCCTCTTTTTTATGCAAAAAATTTCAAGTAATAAATGTTCTACTGCACTTAACAGCATGTTTTTCAAGGATTTGTTTCACATTAATATTCATATATTTCTAATCTTCGATCCAAGGTTTTCTAGTGTTTGAAATAACGGAAGCAGTGGACATCCGTTTTTGACAAGGGTCTTATCTTTAATGCACTCCACAATCTGGGACTCTGAAAGTTTATTCAACTAAGTGCTCCTTTTATGATATCAATAGAAAAGCACTAAAGGGTGAAAAGTGGTTTTAGGTTTTAAACGGAAGGTATAGAGGGTTACTCAGTACTCCTTTTTTTTAAAAAAAGTATTTTTTTTTAACTTGGAGAGGAATCTATCTGAGAAGATTTTCTTTCTCAGTAATATTAATCTATGACTCGATTCTTTCGAAACTTTAAAACATTTAAAATATCCTAATAATCTCACACACACAGAATATATATATATATATATATATATATATATATATATATATATATATATATATATATATATATATATATATATATATATATATATATATATATATATATATATATATATATATATATATATATATATATATATATATATATATATATATATATATATATATATATATATATATATATATATATATATATATATATGTGTGTGTGTGTGTGTGTGTGTGTGTGCACGTGTGTATGCGCACACGTGCTTGCATGTGTACACAGTGTACACATGTTTGCAAGTGCATGTATTCATAAAAAGCATAATTGGTTTTACTAAAATCTTTTGCAAGGTTTCTCTGCCGAACGATGGCCGAATGGTTAGGGTGCTAGCATTCGGAGCCGGAGTTCATGGGTTCAAATTCTATTGTGGCATGGATCGGTTCCGAATCGGTTTTAAGCAGTAGGTCCCGGTCTCATTAGCCCTCGGGTTGCAAAAAGTAGACCTTAGCGCTCCAAACCAAACCAAGGTTTCTCTTGTAGATACTTTTTTTATCCGTAAGATACTTTTTTAATACTTTACTTTTTTACTTTTTTTATACCATACTTTTTTAATTTTAATAGATTACATTTTTTTAAAGAATGGGTATCATTAGTTTGGGACCTATTTCTTGAAACCTATTAGATCTTTGTAGACTTAGTTCATCAATATAAATGTGATATAAATCATAACTGCTATTATAGAAGTTCTTCCTTTTTACTCCTCTCAGTATTCAAACGACTCAATGAAGAACGGGTCATTTTCTTGGGCTCAATATCAACATTTGAAGAAAATGGTAATGGAGAAGCAAACTCTTTTTAATGCAAAACATTTAAAGTAATAAATGTCCTACTACACTTAACAGCATGTTTTTCCAAGGATTTGTTTTGCATTAATATTCATATATTTCTAATCTTCGATCCAAGGTTTTCTAGTGTTTGAAATAACGGAAGCAGTGGACATCCGTTTTTGACAAGGGTCTTATCTTTAATGCACTCCACAATCTGGGACTCTTAAAGTTTATTCAACTAAGTGCTCCTTTTATGATATCAATAGAAAAGCACTAAAGGGTGAAAAGTGGTTTTAGGTTTTCAACGGAAGGTATAGAGGGTTATTCAGTACTTTTTTTTTAAAAAAAAGTATTTTTTTTTAACTGGGAGAGGAATCTATCGGAGAAGGTTTTCTTCCTCAGTAATACTAATGAATGCCTCTATTCTTCCGAAAC
>CM063508.1:178391735-178421735 GCA_032207245.1 Pardosa pseudoannulata | reverse complement strand
CCACCTAACTCACCAGATCTCAACCCGATAGATCACATTTGGGATGTCATGGGAGGGCAGCTCAGAGTTCAAAGATCACCTATTCGCAATATCTCGGATTTGCGTAACCGTTGCTTAAACATGTGGTACAATCTGTCTCCGGTTATCTACCATGGACTTGTGTCATCCATGCCAAGGCGGGTTGAAGCTGTGTTGCTCTCTAAAGGTGGGATAACTCGTTATTGACAGCTGGTCATAATGTTTTGGCTATTCAGTGTATGTTCAATCCTGAAGTAAAGCAATAGATTCTTTTTCATGAAGCAGTCTTTGATGAACTGCAAATGAAATCTTTTATTTCATTCAAAGATATCCAGTTTTCCTTAAATGCACCCGTTTTAAATTTAATAATAAGCTAAATAATCTTCAATCTGTTACTTTAAAGTATCCTGATAAAAGGTACTGTTGAAAATGCACAATTGTTTCGGAAATTTCAATTTTATTTTCATTGCATGACATGCGACACCACCGTTTTTGGACTGTACATCCGTTAATATTTCATACGACTCCAAGAAAGAGTTATAAAATGTAAAGATTAAAATGCCCTCTTTGCCAATACCAAGAGACTTATCGGAGAGAATACCGGAAGTGATTACAGCGTCTTTTAGCTTCGATCCTGGTTGAAAATGTCGGGATTGCATTCCCCTCCCCCAATGAGAGGAAGTAAAAATCATCGAATTTTCTGTCCTCTCAGCAATTAGAAGGAGATCACATGAGATGAAAGATAAGAAAAGGCCTCAGCGTAAGTAGAGGCTGAATTTTCAAGATTTTCTTCAGGTTGCCGTCGGCACTGATCCCCAAACCTTAGCATTACAATATAGAATCCCGAAATAACTTCATAAAACTTGGTCAGTTTCACAAAATATTATAAAAAAACTTATTCTGCTGTTTCAGTTTTAAGTGAAGTTTTAAAATACAGAGTGTTTCAAAAAATGACCGCTATATTGAAAAATCAATAAAAACTAAAAGGACAGTGATAGAAATTTATTGCAATAGGCTAGGGACAATAGTAAATTTTCAGGCAGACGAATTTTAAAATTAGTTACAATATTCCACAACAGATGGCGATGCTTTCTCGAAAAATCTAAACTACAATATTTGTCTGTGGGGACTCTTAAAAGACCAGGTATACCACCACTATCCAGAAACAATTGAATAATTGGAACAGTACATCTGTTCTTCATGTGAAGTCATCCCGCCTGAGACGTTTACACGGGTTTCTGATAATTTCGTTCTGAGAATAAGCCATATTAATGCCGCGCATGTTGGATATCTGGAAAATATCGTAGTTTAGATTTTTCCAGATTGCAGCGCCATCTGTTGTGGAACATTGTAACTAATTTTGAAAGTTTGTCTGTCTAAAAATTTAATATTATCCCAAGTATATTGCAATAAACTGTGAATTTCTATCACTGTCGGTTTAGTTTTTATTGATTTTTCAGTATATCGGTCATTTTTGAAACACCCTGTAAATTTCCGTCAATGGTAAGTCTTATCTCATTTATACTTTTGTCTATTTATCTTGTGTTTCCCAAAAGAATTGGTTCTTAGCTTCACGTGTGCTATGTTGCATAATTCCGTTTTATTCTTTTGCAAACAACATGGTCATTATATGTTAGGATATGAACTGCGAAAGGAAAAATTTTAAATTAATTTGTTGTCATCGTTCCTTGATTTGGTTATACTATTGCTTTATTTAAATTCAGATATCTTCTTGATTATTTTCAGCAAAATTAGGTTGGAGTCGAAGCTTGCAAATATGGCGTGGCGGGTTCGCTGGGACGAAATCACGTTTCTCAAAGACATGCGCAGTAGCTGCATGATGAGCCGCTTGTCCATCAGCAGTGCGGTAACGTGTTTATTTCTATGGATATTACATTATTTTTTCTTGTAAAATAAACTAACATGAATATTAAACCAGCACATTCGAATTTTATTAGATGTCTTCGAAAATGGAACACGGATGGGTATGCTGGGCACCCGCTTTCCCAGAGGTAAGCCTCTACATAGAGATACAATTAAATTTTTATGTACTTTTAAGTCTCTAAATGTAAAATCACAATAACATTTGTATATAGTTTGAAAGAGTATTCAAGTTTTATATAAGCACTCTAGAAGTTTTTTCTACACCCATATTATGATTACTATAATTCTAGAACTCTTTTCTAAAACTGTCTGAAATCTAGAAAATTATTTGCGATATAGTTTTTTTAATACAAAGTGATAATCAAGTTAATTAAAACATGTATTGTTTTATTATACAATATTATATGTTCTCGAAAGCCGTTTATTTTGACCTTAATTCTATTCACTTTTTGGTATACGGAACATATAAAGTGTACAAGTAAAAAAATTCGGCTTCGAAATAAGGAAGGGCATTAAACTTTTAGGACTTCAAATCTGAAGACCTTTTTGGAATTATGACTGTGCGTACGTTTCATATATTTTGAGCGTACGTAACAACATGATAATTCAAAAACTCTAGAATCTAGACATATAAAATTATAGTTATATCTGTGTACGAGTATCTATCAGTGTATGGACAGTATTTGAGCATGTTATCTTACGATTTCAAATAGTAGCTGATTCAAATGGTAGTAGGATAGCCGTCATATTGAACATGTCAGAACCATGAACTATACGTCATCTGAAAGATAGCATTTCACGACAAGTTCTGAGCATTTCCCTGGACGCACTCAAGGAGGGAGGGAGGGAGAGAGAGAGAGAGAGAGAGAGAGAGAGAGAGAGAGAGAGAGAGAGAGTGAGGGAGGGAGAGAGAGAGAGAGAGAGAGAGAGAGAGAGAGAGTGAGAGAGAGAGAGAGAGAGAGTATGTATATATATGCATATATATGTATGTATCTATATATGTACATGTATATATATAAACATATATATATATATATATATATATATATATATATATATATATATATATATATATATATATATATATATATATATATATATATACAGAAGAGAGAGAGAGAGATCAGTAGTATAAATAAGGTGTGCAGTAGAGAAACTACTTTCTAGAAGACATACTGTGTGTAGCAAAAATTAAGAAAATTTAAATCACCTTTTTGTCTCTAGATTGCTAATTTTCTTTAAAAGATTATGTTAGTGGTGTGTTGTGCCTAAATGTTTATAAAAACCCTAATCTTATTCGAATTATTTTGCTTTTCGCTATGCGTCTCCAAACAAAAGGAGAGATTTTTCTTCCATTATATATTTGATATAGTCGTTGAATAGTTTTTATGTAGAAATCGTACATATTGTGCAAATAAAATACAGAGATTTTATTGTCGTGTATGATATTAATATATGTACATATGTATGCGTTTTTCTTTTCAGAGCATTTATATCGATCCAACGTCTCAAGAAGTTGAAATTCATCGTTTTGTCCTCACAGGAACGTATAAGGTTAGTGTTCATTAAGATTTATTTAATATAAATATATTGTTGCACCTAATGTTCACAGATTAGTAGTATTATGGTTAACCATTATGACTGGCCATATTATCGAATTAACGTTTTTTTTCTAAAGGTAAATACTCTGTGATAGAATTAAAAATTCTCTTTGCTACATTATTATTTTATATAAAAATTCCGAAAGTTCATAACCAGATAATCTTACATGTTTAAGCATATTAATTTTTTTGTAGAATATGCGATTAAGAAATATGCATTGTACTAGCTTTGATAACGGTTCATTAATAAAAAAAATATTTCAATAGTGTAAAAAAATATTACGGAGTCCAGGGCACGTAATACTATTTTCCTTAAAACTATGCATGTTTTTTAAGTTTCCTCAGCTGCGTGATTATTTAGTCACTGCATGGTTTTCTAAATTTTAAGATATTTATTAGGGTTAAAGGAAATTTCATGTTCATTTTCTTTCATAGAAAGATAGTTAAAATAAGAATACATGTACAAAAAGAGAAGCTGTAAATAGATAAATAATTTTTTTTTTACCTTTTTAATAAATGATAATCTGCTACCGTTAAAGATTCTTTTATTGAAAGACTAAAAAAAATGTACAGCATTTCTTTACATGACAGGGAAGAAAATATGCAAGAGTTCTACTAGATTCTACTAAATTTTTATTCCTTTCTTATTATATTGTTCTTGAAATTCTAAGAAAGCCGGAAAATACAATTGATTTAACCATTAGAGAATGCTGGTTGTAAAACAATTACCTGGGTTACCCAACAAAGGACTAAACAAAGCAAACATTCTTACTAGCTTCTGTCCAAATGGTAACTTGAGAAGACAGTCATGTGTTGTAATAATGTAGAGAATACCTAAACAATATTTTTACTCTTAAATATTAAAAAAATGGAATATTTAATGACATTTAAATCAGGGTATTAAATCTATGTGAATGGTTTAAAGAAACGGTGATATTAATTTTGTATACTTTCTTTATACTTACATAAAAATCTGAAGGAAGGATGCACATCTCTATTGTAAATATAAAACAACTCGAAAAACTTTTTAGTTATGAAAGAGAGAAAAAATAGAGTGCGACTTTTAAAACTCAAGGGCATTTTACAGTTACTTTTATATTGCAAAAAAAAAAAAATAAATGTATTAAAAGTTTTATACTCTTTCTCAAATTCAGTTTTTGTATACAGCAAATGACATGTCAGGGAAAATTATGAATTAAATGAGTCTGAGTTAAAAATTTATAAAGTAAAATATTATAATAAATTAAATATTATAATATAAAAAAATAAATATTATAATAAATTTATAGAAATTTACTTTATAATTTTATTAGAAAATCTCTAAGGGTTTAAGTAATTTTACTATCATTATTACTGCATTAACTACAATCATGATAATGTTAATAAAATTACTCAGCTCTTGAGAATATTATATTTATTATAAAGTTTACAAACTAGAGATACTTGAATTTATTTTTGAATTGTAAGGGTTGTAGGCGTAAATGTCTAGAAATTTTCCCCTAAATTTTTCATTATTCTAAAAATTTATTTCCTATTAGAAACAAAATAGTATAATGGACTAGCGCTATCAATCTTTTTAATACGTTTTGTGTGTATATGTGAACGATATCTAACCCCTTGCCTGTTTTGCACGTACACCGTACGGGGGCTGTTATCGTGCTTTAAAGGATTTGCCAGTACGACGTACGGTTAATCATTCTCATTGTTTTAGCTGTAACTTTTGTATTTTTGTTGTCAAATTAGTCATATTGGTGTCCCCAATATGTTAGTTTTCGATGTTACTCCTTGAGCTTTTAGACTTTTTGGCTTGAAGTTTAAGGAAACTGACCAAAAGAGATTTTTTAGCAGCAATTCCGCCTACAGATAAAAACTAAGACCTGGAAATGAGTGCTATGTGTATTCACTAAAGAAAAATGACATATACGAAATAATTTAAAAAAAGTCTAGGTATTTTTGTCCGGACTGTGACGTTGGACTATGCCTCTTCCATCTTTCGAGATTTATAGCTCTAAATCTAATCTTTGAAAAAAACAGGTTAAATAAATGTACTTGTAGTATTTGCATTCGAAAATAATTATGTATTAATTGTAATCGAAAATATTTTTAGTTTTATATGCAAAACTGTAAATGTAACTTCCCTTTCTGGGGTACATGAGACAGAAAAATCAGCTTCCAGGAAAAACATGTTTTTATTTCCTGTAAAACAGTTGTTATATATGTTTAAAATAATTAGAAATATTACTTTTAATAACATTTTCCAGCTTACAAATGTAACATGAACAAAAATATGCAATAAAAAATGTGACTTGTGAAAAAAATTAAACTGTTAAGGGGTTAAAAGTTATCTAAACAGCAGAATGTCTCTCAGAAAGAAGCACCAAGTCAAAGATACTAATATTTCGTCGAAGCAAATGCATTTTATTACACGACGACGCTGGAATTTCTTATTAGTAAAATAATAAAACGAGAGTACTAAATATATATTCGAAGAAATAATCTAAGAAGATCTAACCGCAATATTATTTATAGACGGCATATTAATAACACGATCGACGGTCTAATATGATTGTGCCATAAGCCGCAATAAATTTGAAGATGAGTGCTGGGTAGGATCGAACTGATGTATGAAGTGAAGTGAGAGTCGTGAAAAAGGAAATGTCATAAATGCAAAGTAGTGAGAGAAAGAGAGCGAACGAATTCATTTTCCCTGATTTTATAGCTTTATTTGATATATTTGAGTAATTCATACACAATTTAAAGATGTACAATTTAATATAGCTCAAGCTCATCAAACTACTGCTCGAAATGTGCTTTGGATAAATCTCATATATCAGACCCTTGAATAATTTTCCGATGCAAATAATTGTAATAAGATGAATTCAATAAAGTATCATCCTTAATTGGAAAATTGGGGAAAAACTATTGGTAACTGGCATGATAGGGGAATGCCTAACAATGTCCGAATGTGTAGTGCTCTACTCTTCGATACTGGAGTTTTGATGTTGATTCCTACTGCTGGCATGGATGTCCGTAGACTTACGGAATCTGCCAAATGTAGTAGGTACTGGTCTTATCAGCCCTCGTATAGCTGAAAAATAGAGCTTTAAACCGACAAACCATAGCGCTATAAATTAACAATGAACCATATCTAAACACTAGTTAGCATCGAATTAGATATAACATAATCTGCAGTGATAAATTCGTGAGAAAACAGATTAATTTAAAATGTTCAGATTTATAATTTATTTGCTAACTGAAAACTTGAAATTCTGTTATTGATACTAATTGCAATGTTTTGTTCCTAAGGGTAATACGGTCGCAATTAAAAGAATCTATAAACAGAAGAAAATCGAACTCACAAGATGCGTGCTCATAGAACTCAAAAAAGTAAGTCTTATTTATTAATACATATACGAAAAAAATTTATGTATTTGCATGGGTATATAACATGTGTTTGTGTATGTGTGACAGAGAGAGAGCGAGAGAGTAGGAGCGAGAAGGGAGGGAGAAAGAATGGTAGAAGGAAGTGAAAAAAATGAGAAGGAAGCAACTGAGATAGAGTGAAGGGAGGTAGGGATAGATAGTGGTGAACGGAGTAAGAAAATGGAAACGAAATACGCAGATAGATAGAAGGGAAAGATTGAGATAAAGATAAGGGAGAAAGAACAAATGAATGATAGAAGTGAGAAAGAGCGAGAAGAGGGAAAGCGAGAGATGCAGACATAGGAAGAGGGTTGGAGAATGAGTGAAATGAGAGTTGAGAGAAAGAGTGAGTGTAAAATATTGAGAGAGAATAAATATATATAAATATCTCATAATTTACATTGTCTACAGAGGAGGGAGAACGAAAGAGGTAGACATGAGGGGAGATTTAGAAAGTGAGTGAAATGGGAGTTGAGAGAAAGAGTGAATGTAAAATATTCAGAGAGAACAAATATATATATAAATATCTCATAATTTACATTGTCTACAGAGGAGGAAAAATGAGAGGGAAGACATAAGGAGAGAGTTAGAGTGTGAGTGAAATGAGAGTTGAGAGAAAGAGTGAGTGTAAAATATTGAGAGAGAATAAATATATATAAATATCTCATAATTTACATTGTCTACAGAGGAGGGAAAACGAGAGAGACAGACATAAGGAGAGATTTAGAGAGTGAGTGAAATGGGAGTTGAGAGAAAGAGTGAGTGTAAAATATTGAGAGAGAATAAATATATATAAATATCTCATGATTTACATTGTCTACAGAGGAGGGAAAACGAGAGAGACAGACATAAGGAGAGATTTAGAGAGTGAGTGAAATGGGAGTTGATAGAAAGAGTGAGTGTAAAACATTGAGAGAGAATAAATATATATAAATATCTCCTAATTTACATTGTTTACAGATCGGAAGTGCATCATTTCTTATCATTAATGTCTTATTCCTTTTTCAGATTCGAGAAGCTCAGCATCAGAACATTGCTAATTTTATTGGCGCTTGTATTGATGCGCCTAACGTTGCTATATTAACCGAATACTGTCCTAAAGGCAGCTTACAGGTATCTCAGTTTCAATAACGAGTTTAAAAAAATTCAGTTATTTCAATTTGTATTAATTGTGTTTGTAGCAATGTTTGTATAGCAACTAAAGTGTTGTTTTTATATAAATGTGTGAATGTATATGTTATGTATCTCTCTATCTATATATTATACAGTGGTATATATATATATATATATATATATATATATATATATATATATATATATATATATATATATATATATATATATATATATATATATATATATATATATATATATATATATATATATATATATATATATAGATGGATAGATGAATGGAGGGATTAGATAGATGGATCGATGGATGGATTTGATAGATGGATGGATTAGATAGATAAATTCGTTTAATATTGATTGTAGTTTAAAGCTAAGTGTTTATTGTAAATTTTTCTATTGCTACTTACTGCGCAGTAATTAAAAATATGCCCTAAAAGATTTTTATAGTATAATGCAGAATACTGAATATTGAACAGTGCACTTGAAACTGGAACTTAAAAGTTTTTCTATTGAAGCAACATTGTTTAAAATCCAGTTACCAGTTCTGAACATTTTGCACTTTTGTAATTGAATTTTAAATTTTTTATATTGTAAGTTTTATAATAGAAATTGAAATCTTTTACAGGATGTACTGAAAAATGAATCTCTCGATTTGGATTGGATGTTTAGGTATTCACTAATTAATGATATTGTTAAGGTAAGTAGTTATACAGAAGACGGATAAATTTATGATAGTGTTGGAAAGTTATAAATGCTTTAGATGGTATTAAATTATAAATACCTAATGAAAAAGTACAAAGTTAATTACAAATTTTTTTTTAAAATGTAACAAATAAAAAATAATAAATAGAAAGTACATGCATATGTATACTTTTGTCCATACATGCATACACTAACACATATGTGTTGATATAAATATGAATATATGTATGTAACGTTCTAAAACTAGTTCAAAGTGGCTTATTTAAAAAGAATAGAATTTATAGATAACAGGAACAAGTTAATACAGGGAAAATATCTATAGAAAGCGCACAACTTTGATCTTAAGCCAAATTATTTTAATCATTTTGAATGAAATTTAACTGTTTTGCAGCCATGTTATTACCATACTATAAAATGTAAAGAGTGAGAATTCTCACTCTCTTTATTTAGAGACTGTTTGTGATTCAATAAATTCACGTAATCATGGAACTTAAAAAAGAAATGAATCAAACACGAAGTTGTACGACCCCAAATTACTGTAACTAATTTTTTAACCTATTTTCCAAACAAAAAGAAAATAATCTTTAAAAATATTTTCATGGAGAAATGAATATTTTGGTGTTACACTTCTTTAGAACAAGTGTCGTCTGTTACTTAACATAATGATAGGAATCGGGGAAATACTAAAATATTTAGATTCTATTTCTTTAAAAATGAGTTTTTAGGTTTAAAAATAATGTAAAAAGAATGTTTAATTTAGTTGAAACAATTTTGTAATTGGATACATATCTACAAGACCAATGGTCATCAGAAAATCCCGGTTATGTTCACTGTGCACAAATTTACTTTAAAAAAGGGAAGAGAGAGATGTTGAACTAGTGTCGACCAACGACTATTTAATACGTTAAAGCTACATTCTTTGAGATCTACATAGAAAACGGTAATAAATCCATTAAGTGTGCTCTCTTAAAAAGATAATTACAATGGTTCTATCCCCTATATAATAATAGCCTAAGTTATCTGCCCTTCTCTCCTAGAATTTATGAAGCGGTTGTACCTGGAATGGATAGAGGCATCCATACTGGATTCTTGATGAGTAAGGGTTAGCAACGTTCGAAATCCACCCACTCCCCTTTTCTAGCATTTAATACCTTTATTTCAAGCCCTATTTTAACCGGTTAAAAGCAGGCGATTAGATTTGTCACATAATAAATAGATAGAAATAACATTTTTTTCTAGCACTATGACGTCATTCCTTTCACCATCTCATTTAATCATTTCTTATTTTAAATTATTTAAATATCGCCTGCATTATTTTATTACAGTTTATTACTGAACTTAGATACGACGTAAATAATTTTCTTAAATATTTGGCTTAAATTATAGATTAGGTACATAAGTGATAATTTTAAATTTAATCATCGATTATTTTTTGTTTCAATTACAATTTTATCACCGGTATTAACAACAAATTCTATCTACCTCCAGGGTGTAGTGAAAATGATAGTTTCATTCCTTTACTTCCATTAAAATTAATGTGGAAAAAAATTGTGAAGAACCTAACGATAATTTCGACGTAGCTAATAAAACTTTGAGTTATCATTCTAAAAGAATTCAACGTGATTCTAATCTACATTCAGAGTATCGGGAGACTTTAGAGGAATATGAAGATCAGAAAATTATTGAGCGTGTACCACATAATTCTCAGCCAAAAAACAAACCATTTTTCTTAACAGCCTCATAGGGTACTTTACAATTCTCGAAAATTAAAAATTCTACTGACCCCGTCATATGACGGGCTATATGCTAGTTCTGAAATAGTTATAAGGCCTAAGTTGATTATTAGTCATTTCTATTTACCCATTTTTAGGCTCTACAATTCATCAACGACATTTTATTATTCTATACACTAATAGTTTTTGACAATTAGGCAAATACAAACATTGCATTTAATTTGAACTACGTGATGGGGGAACAGAAAACCATTAGTGCTTTCGTCTTCCTTTACATACATAATACACTCCCTCATTTCTGAATTTCGTGTCTCTCAGATGATTTCTCTTAGAGTTATGGCAAAAAACCCCACCTGCACACCAGTTTTGTACACCAGTGTAGCAGTAATGATGACCAGAGACTATTTGACTCCAATGGTAGAAAACGGGAAATTTTGGTACTTTAATAGTATATGCTAAAAAAATGAGGTGCACAGAATCTAAACTTCCGTATTCTATTTATTTTATTTTACTTATATTTTTTGATAGAATGTTGTAATTATTGCATTTTTAAGTATTACATAAGGTGCAAAAAGAATGTATTTTTTCCATCAACCGCTACTACAATTTGATAGTCAAGAACCTAGATTAAAGACTGAACTCGAATTTTCCCTGAAAATGAATTTTTATCAGAGTATAGCCATGCGAATTTTACCCCACTTACCCGTGTGTGTTTTTACACATAAAAGTATAGGTAAAAACAACAAAGTAGATGTATTTTTAAATTTATTACACTCTAAAGAAAAATAGTAATTTATTACAAATAGCATAGCAACAATTCTATTCATTTTCAAAGTCTTTAATCTATACAGAGTGTCCCAAAAGGTCATTTACAAACTTAACATGCTGGTCTGTCATATCATGATGAACAAGATTTACATAGGAACTTGTGTACGAAAATGCAAACTGCGTCCGCTAGAGGGTGATAATTGTAGGAAAACGGGAGAGTGGGAAAAGTAACCATATCAGTTGTGGACGTTGAAGGAGAAGATGTAGGAATTTAGTAACGCTGAAATGGCAGACATGCATTACGTTTATAGTGCTGCTGATGGAAATGCACGAGCCTTGATACCTCGATAGGACTTATCCTAATCGTTGGATCGGTAGAGACGAACTAGTCGCATGGCCGCCTCGATCCCCCGACCTGACTCCCCTGGATTTCTACCTGTGGGGACACATGGAGTCTATGATGTACGAGACACCGGTAACATTGGACATGGATCTTATCACCAGGATCGCAGAAGCGGCAGCACGTGTCCATGACAATCCTGGCCAATTTGAACGGGTTCGTGAATCCATGCGTGCATTGTGGCGAACGTGCATTATGGCTAAAGGAAACAATTTTGAGCATTTGGTGTGATGTAATCATCATCTGTAGTAAAATACATATTAACACCGCTGTCGATATCATTTTTTTTTCTCTTGCTCCACACTTGTGATCATAACGCTCTAGCCGTCGCAGTTTCCATTTTCAGACGCAAGTTCCTGTGTAAATCTTGTTCATCGTGATATGACAGACCAGCATGTTAAGTTTGTAAACGGCCTTTTGGGACACCCTGTATAATTAAATATTAATACAATATCTACCTTTTATGAAGGCAGCTCAAGGAACTCTTAGAGGCTGTATTAGTCCTCCAGGCCACATGTCCCCCCCCCTATGTATTAACATCTTCCATAATTTGTAGTGTTATCAAATATGTAGTTGTTCTCAAAGTGCTGGTTTTATTGCAATGAATCGGTTTTTGCAGGGTCTGAGCTATCTACACAATGGTGAAATGGGCACGCATGGTCGACTTAGGTCTTCGAACTGTCTCGTCGATAGCCACTTCGTCGTGAAACTGACAGACTTTGGTCTACCAACTTTCAGAAATGCTGAATCGCTCTCCTGCGCGGACGACAAGGATTTGAAAAGTAAGAATTTAGGGCTGGTATGATATAACTCTACTACCTCCCTTGCATATTTCAAATCTTTTACATCTGGTATTTATTTTTTGGGTGGTTTAGCCTGTTTCACGTAAAACGCCACTTGTAGAATCGTTCTTATGTTAAATGTCAGTTTTATTTACAATACTGCATGTTTCATACAAAAACAATAACTGTTTGTCCTCTTTCTCCTGTTACCTTTTTATTTGAGCATCTATTGATATGGATTTGAAAAAATATCGAGTGATACTCGATAAAAGATCCCCTAAGGTAAAAATTGATGTCAAGTCACACTCGACATAGGAGTGCAGATGGTTAAATCATCCCTAAAATGGGGCTCTAGGCATTAATGTGTTAATGTATAACAGGAAATAACTGAAAATTTTGAAAATTCAATAATCTTGCGATCCCTTACATGCCTAAGTACCTAGTGAATGTGATTGTAAGTGATTTATTTAATTCGTTTTAGAATTTCTGTGGAAAGCTCCCGAACTCCTTCGGCAGCCCATCTGTCCCTCG
Source organism: Pardosa pseudoannulata (assembly GCA_032207245.1). Taxonomy (NCBI): domain Eukaryota; kingdom Metazoa; phylum Arthropoda; class Arachnida; order Araneae; family Lycosidae; genus Pardosa; species Pardosa pseudoannulata. The sequence goes on along the minus strand of CM063508.1, from coordinate 178,408,759 downwards.
GAGGGTACACAGAAAGGAGACATCTACAGCTTCGGGGTAATTCTCCAAGAGATTAGCCTGAGGGAAGAACCATTCTACCCCTTCCGTAGTTCGATGACCGTAGCTGGTGAGCGAGTACGGCAATTTTGTAATTTTTTTTCAAAAGTCTGTTTTATTAGTTTTTATACATAGTTCTAATCTGTCCTTCTAAATGAGTGTTTTTTTCAAATTTAATATTTTGCAGTGCACTAATGGTTTTTTTTTTTTTTTAATTTTGCAAGTAATTAATAAATTCCAAATATTAATATATAAATAAAATGCAAGGGGCCAAATAAAAGTTTTGCTTTTTATTTGTTTTAAATTAAAGCTAATAGTTACATAAAAACAAGATGAATATTTTCCATATTTTGAAATTCTAATGCAACTGTGATACATATTGTTTCTAATAATAAATTGTCAAAAACAATCATAATACCTCCTAAATTTGTCAAAGAAGATTTGATTCTCCATAAAAATGTATAGAAGACATTGTTGTGTGTCTGAAGTGTTTGGTTTTCTAGCCTAATTTTAAACCAATGGAAGTTTTCAATGATTTAATAAAAAGTTTTTTTTTAATTTATAATTTAATTTATTTTTCATATAGCAAAAATGTATAGAAGGCATTGTTGTGTGTCTGAAAGGTTTGGTTTTATAGCCTAATTTTAAACCATTCGGAATTTTCAATGATTTACCAAAAAGATTTTTTTATTAAATTTATAATTTTATTTATTTCTTATATAGCAAAAATGAATATAAGACATTGTTGTGTGTCTGAAGTATTTGGTTTTCTAGCCTAATTTTAAACCATTCAGAATTTTCAATGATTTACCAAAAAGTTTTTTTTATTAAATTTATAATTTTATTTATTTTTTATATAACAAAAATGTATATAAGACATTGTTGTGTGTCTGAAGTGTTTGATTAACTAGCCTAATTTTAAACCATTCGGAATTTTCAATGATTTACCAAAAAGTTTTTTTTTAATTTATAATTTAATTTATTTTTCATATAGCAAAAATGTATAGAAGATATTGTTGTGTGTCTGAAGTATTTGGTTTTCTAGCCTAATATTAAACCATTCGGAATTTTCAATGATTTACCAAAAAGTTTATTTTAAAGTTATAATTTTATTTATTTTTTATATAGCAAAAATATATAGAAGACATTGTTGTGTGTATGAACGGTTTGGTTTTCTAGCCTAATTTTAAACCATTCGGAATTTTCAATGATTTACCAAAAAAATTTTTTTTTAAATTTATAATAATTTTATTTTTTTTATATAGCAAAAATGTATAGAGAGCATTGTTGTGTGTATGAAGGGATTGGTTTTCTAGCCTAATTTTAAACCATTTTCAATTTTCAATGATTTACCTAAATTTTTTTTTAAAATTAATAATAATTTTATTTATTTTTTATATAGCAACCTTTTTCTTTGAAAATCGATGGTATAAGAATATGAGAATTTATTTAAAAAAACACGTTTAGTTTACCTATCCCATTATAAAAAACGACGCCAATTTTTATATCAATGCGTGCTCTCATACATATATATATATATATATATATACACACACACACACATATATATATATATATACATATAACATATACATATATACATATACATATATACATATACATATATATATATATATATATATACTTATATATATACATATATACATATATACATATATACATATATATATATATACATATATATATACATATATATATATATATATATATAATATACATATGTATATATATATATATATATATATATATATATATACACATGCATACATACATACATAGACGTTAAGGTCAAGGTGGTGGCAAGTACCCTTTCCCTCAGATAACATTCTCTATTTTATAATGAGAAAGTCTAAACTCTGTTGTCATTATAAACAAAGGTATTAGTTATGAAGTAAGGATAAAATTTTCGTTATAAGATTTCGTAATTAACAAATTTTTTTCAATTTCGTTACAATTTTACGAATACAGGTAAATCATTTATTTATGCATATATGTATAGATAAACAAGCACAAGTAAGATAGCTGTGCTCATTATTTAAAAAAATAGAAGGTATTATTTTCGTATATGGCAAAGAATTTGAACTAATTCAAATATAAGATATTTTTTTAAAATTTAAAATGCAAGATAACATTTTATATTTTCTTCTTGAAACTTTAGTCTTTCTTCCTATTTTTCAAATATCATTTGATGTTTATATCATATAATGTAAAATTTCTATTGAGATTTAAAAGGTCTTAATTTAGAAATAAAATCAATGATTTTTGAACATAGAATTTTTTAAAACGTTATATTGAACATCGTTATTACTGTATATTTAAACGTATACAAAATATCTTTACAGTAAAAATGAACTGATTTTTGCGTAACGTCTAAGGATATAAGAATATATATCTCATATCAGAACAGAAATAAAACCACAATATTTTTGTTTTTTAGTCTAAAAAGGGCCAGTTTTTTAGACTAGATGAAACGTGTTCCTTTACAGAACTTATTATTCAGCTGATATCTATTTTTAGAGATCTAGTAATGATCAAATGCCAAGAAAAACCAAAATAGAGACTGCAAACTGTAGAGATTAATAAACAGTTAAATTGATAGCAGTAAAACCAGAAGTGATTTTCAAACATGGCTCTGTGGTATCATTTTAATATTTGCTCTAGCCACTCTTAGAGACAAAACAAAAAGAGGTTAGTTGACAAAAAACATGACTTAAGTCATCCAAAGTACGCTAAAACGATAAAGATATGAATACTAGCACATTTCTCCTGAACTGTATAAAACTACCTAGACATTGTCTTCCAGGATATATATATATATATATATATATATATATATATATATATATATTTATTTATTTATTTAATTATTTATTGGCTATTAGATATACCAGTGTAACCTGTGTTGATTATTTTTTGGGGAGGGAAGGGTTTTTAAAGTGTTAGTTTAAGAGAGCTTCAAAATCATCAGAGGTTCTTGCCAAGTAAAAATCTCAAGTATATTTTTAAAACCCATACAAAATACGATTTTTTAAAAATAATATTCATCGATAGAGCGTCACAAATAAAAGTATTCCCTAAGAATCTTTCACCGTATACTTGATTCACATTGTTGCCATTGCATGGAGTACGCAACTGCTGGTGTTCGCTCCTTTAAGCAATTTTTGTAAATATTGAAATGATAAATTTTTTCCTTTATTATTCGTCTTTATTACATTCAACATATTCCTCAAATATGAACCTCTCGCAGCTTCCTGTTTAGTTTCCAACATTGTACTGGAATTGTATTATTTTTTGACGTTGTATTGTTTTTCAATGTATTTTTATGACAATGTATTGAGAACAAACATAACAAAGTATTACAATGCATTGACGAAGTTTTTTTTTGTTTTAAAAAAGTCTAATTATATGATATCATACTTAATATCATATTTGATTATCAGTTTTGATTACTTGATATTTTATTTGTTTTTTCTTGATTTTATGTTTAAGAGCTATCCATTTATTTCTGTCTTCTCTTCGTACAGAGATTCTTAATAGAATACGCGTGAAAGAGTCTCCACCTTTCCGACCCGTGGTTCACAAAGATTCGTGCGCCACAGGCCTCTTGCACCTCATGAGGGCCTGTTGGTCAGAAGATCCGGATGACAGGCCGGACATAAGCCAAATAAAAGCGGAAATGAGGATTCTAAACAGGTGAAACTAGTTTCCTTTTTGTATCTTTTATATTCTCACTTATTAAAAAATAATTCAATATAGTGTTGCGAAATTCTCGCTTAAAGTTCATTGAATTGAATAGACTTTGGCTAAGACAGAAACAATAACAATTTATTAACACGCCAAATGCATAACAATAACAACAGATGGCGATAAAACTTGGCAGCCTTTTGGCGAACTTTTTCAGAGCAATAACACAAAAGCATTAACACAGGTCCTACTTTCACCAGACATGAGCGCGAACTGACCTTTTATGAGAACTCACGGCCGCTTTGTATAGCTTTCAGGTTTCTGGAAATTTCCACAAGCTTCTAGTGAAATCCAGAGACAGGTGGGGGGTCGGCAACAAATATCGCCAAGTCGTCAAATTTGGCGATATATCGCCAAACTTGGCTCCAAAAATGATTCTCCCAAAACTTCGCCAAGAAGGCTTGCAAAGCAAGACTGCTGCGAGTTTACTGCAAACTAAATTTGCTACCTGGGTATTTTTCTTTAGTTCATTCTGGAATTTGCTAGAATATATTTCATCTTATTGGAACGTGTTCCAGAATAATCCACTGAGGTATAAAAAAAGAGTAGTTCAGTTTCTCCGTAAGTTTTCAGTTCTGTTAACCATGCGTTGATAATTAAATAAAGCACGTTACGTTCCTATTATTCGAGAGCCATTATTCTTCCAGAACTATCCACTAGCGTATAAAATCCTTTGCACCTTGTTCACTAATATATTAATTTGTATTTTAATTTTGCATCTATACACTTTGGCCTAAACTCTAGCAACGTAATAATTACCCTGTCCTTCGTCTCTCACTCCAGCCTATAGCTAGTGCCAAACCAAAAGCTTGTTTGTTTAAATTCATAGACATATCTGAACTAGAGAGCTTGGCCCGGAAAGTTCAGTCTTCCTAACGTTCTGAGGATTTGTGAGTAAGTTCTTAACTCTGTCAACCAAATGTTGAACATTAAATAAAACGCCTTTACTTTCCTGGTATTTAAGTGGAATTATTGTTTAGATTCTGTGGATTTGTGAGTAAGATCTTAACTCTGTCAACCAAATGTTGAACATTAAATAAAACTCTTTTACTTTCCTGCTATTCAAGTGGAATTATTGTTCTAATTATTGTTTAGATTCTGTGGATTTGTGAGTAAGTTCTTAACTCTGTCAACCAAATGTTGAACATTAAATAAATCGCTTTTACTTTCCTGCTATTCAAGTGGAATTACTCTTCTATACCTATTTACGGACGTTATATATACTCCAATAGAAACATAACATATTTAAAGCGGGAATATTTAAGCTTTTATACCTTCAATAGTGCTATTTTAAAAAGCACGAAGTGTATAATTATTTTGAGTTTTTTTTTTCATATTACAGGGGTCAGAATGGAGAAGTGAATATCATGGACAATCTTTTGTCGAGAATGGAACAGTACGCAACTAATTTGGAATCTTTAGTCGAACAAAGAACGGCAGCATTTATGGAAGAAAAAAAGAAATCGGAAGAGCTTCTTTATCAAGTTTTACCGAAGTAAGAAAATTGTTCATTCTGATCGCATTTTAAAGTTATAAAATATATTTTTGTATAAAATATATTTATAACGTATACAATTACATTGCAGTCTGAAATACAAAAAATTTTAACCTTAATAATAATATTTTTTTAAATAATGTAAACCTCGTATTTTTCTATTTTTTGCAAAAAAGGATGTATAGAGTATATCAAAATAATCACTAAATTTGATTTATACATTTTATAAAACCATGGCATAATGAATACCACAGCTTCAGATACCCTGCATTAGCAATAAGTCATTGCAGAATTTTTGTCATGTATGAGCTAGTGGAAACCAGTACAAAAACGTAGACGAAAATTGCGTAGCACTGTAATTATTGACTTAGCCTTGTTGAAACGCAGAAAAACGCCTTCTAATGAGCGAAAACTCTGCTGTCAGTAGATTAGTTCTCGTGTAATAAAGAGGTAGACCGTATAAGACTAAGTCAAGTCAACCCAACCCATTCTCGTTCTCAATAGATTATATTCATGGCTAATTTATACGTCTTTTGCTCTTGAAGATTCATTTAGGAACGATACTCTTAAACTTTAGGTCACACTGTGTCGATCACCATAATTTCATTCACAGCATCTTTATCATTATATAATTACAGTGAATCGGGTCACTCTTTTGAATACACTCTGTGAGAGTGCAGCTATGTTTTACATAAGGTTTGCGAAACTGATTTGCTCGCCTCACTCGCACGTTGTGGGTTGCATGCCCAAGTATTTTTTCGCGACTCCAGGAAGCGTGTGGTGTGAAAACGATTGCACTTAAATTTCACCAAGTTTTGGAGAGTTGTGATTGGTCTCCAGGAGGCGATTCAGGACCATCCTTAGAGTCCCGGTTCTTCTGGACAGAGCCGGGAAAGGACGCATTGTCCACAGGACAATGGAACAACGAACGCATCAGCACAGGATAATGGAAAAAGTCTAGGGTTGCTGGAGTAGTTCAGAAGGAAGGAAAAGAGTGGACTTTGGCAATTTTTTCTTTCAGGTGTAGCACGTGGAGTGCTTCTTTTACTTTTTAATTTTTTTATATATTTTTTTAGCATATTTCCTTGTCTTTTGTTCTATATTTGAATATTGTAATATAGTTCAGTGGCATTTTACTATAATTAAAGACGATATAAAGCAAATTTGGGTTATTAATGGCTTTGAAATAACAACAGCAATGTACTACACCACAGCACACTCTATCCTTTTTACATGTTATTTTAACTGTGCTTCTCCTATCTCAATTCATACATACATGGTACATACATACAGAGAAAAAGAGCGATAATTTTGAGAGGCTTGGTGTAAATAATTGATAATCAGGAATTTCACTATACAGTTTTCATAATAAAATAGACATATTCAATCTAAAAATTGACCCATCCCCTTTCTTCTTTCTAGGTCTGTAGCCGAACAGCTAAAAAGAGGCAGGTCGGTCGAGCCCGAATTCTTTGACAGCGTGACGGTTTTCTTCAGCGATGTCGTTGGATTTACGAAAATGTGTTCCATGAGCACACCCATTCAAGCAAGTAAAAGTTATCAGACAGAAACGTTTGATATACATTTAAAAGACATGCTATAATTCAATATAAAATTAATTTTTACCTCATTTATTTGCAGGTGGTTGATTTCTTGAACGACCTCTATACTTGTTTTGATGCTATTATCAACGACTTTGATGTATATAAAGTAAGTGGGTTTGAAATTATTTAATACGTAAAATGTTTAGAGTGCACTTCATTTATGTATGTAAACACGACTGCACATATACAAAACAACATACAAGTGTAAAATTTGGTACAGGAACTCTTTGTGAGACCTTGTGAAATTTTACAAAGCCTCTTCTTTCAGGTTTTAATTAGTTTTCAATTAAATTACTTAAAACATTAAATATTTGGCAACAATGTGTCTTATTCAATCAATAGAGATTTTTAGGTTCCTATTTTTCGGCAATGTTAGCAAAAGAATATACATGAGTCGAAATTTGACATCGTAATTAACTGTACGAAACCTCTTCTTTTAAGTTTCAAATTAATTTTTGATTAATTTATTTAATGTTAAATTAAATGTTTCTGTCAACTTTTTATCGTATTCAATTAAGGGCGTTCTCTAGGTTTTAAGCTTCGGCAAAGTTGGCGAATGAATGTTATGCATGCTTCGTCTAAAATTATTTGTCATTTTCATTAATTTTACGAAGCCTCTTCTTTTAAATGTTTGATTAGTTTTTAATTTTTTAATTTAATATTGAATTATTTATTTATTGCTTTGGCCAGAATTTGTCTTATTCATTCAATACAGTTTTCTATGTTTTTACGTTTCGGTAATGTTGGCGAATGAATGTTACACATGAGTTGTATAATTTGCCATCGTTATTAACTTTACGAATTCTCGTCTTTCAAATTTCTAATTAGTTAATTCCTTTATTTAATGTTAAATATAGTTTGTCGTTTCTGGAAACAATTTGTCTTATTCAATTATTACCGTTTTCCAGATTTTCAAGTTTTGGCGACATTCGCGAATGTATGTTATCCATGTGTTCTATATTTTGCCATTGTCATTACTTTTTCACATATTATATTTCTTCAGTCACTTGAGTGCATAGGAAGTTGTTTCTCGCTAGTGAAGAACTTGTTAATCTTTTAATTTTTAGTGAATTTAGTATTTTATTTAACTTTTCCAATGATTCTCTGTTATTTAGTAGATTGTTGAGGGGAAATTGAAGGTTTTACCAGTAGACTTGCTTTAGAAAAAGGCTTTATATATTTTTTATGAATTATAATTATAGTTTTTATTATAAATAGTAAACATTGGATACTGGTTAGTAGCAGTTCAGTCTATTTAAAAAAAAGTTGTATAGAAAGAATTCTTTGACATTTAGATATATTGTATACAATATCTACATAGTTTGTTTTCATTAAAAATAACCAGATAGTTTCATTTATTCACTTTACTCATTACTTTTTGACTATTATAGCAATATTTTGGCCTGTTTTTACAAGTTTATTATTTATTATCATTTAATAGAAAATTTGATCTATAAGCAAACTTGTATACCTTATGATATAAATTGCCATTCATCCACTGTTAGATCTTACTAATTCTATATGAATATTGGAAGAGAGATGTCGAACATATTTGCTCTTTCGGTTTGGGTTTCCTGACCGAATTCTCGAGTGTTTCCATATGGATAAGTTTTACGATGCTTATAAATGTCTTCGCCGTCAGAACCGAAGAGTTATGTAAGTGCACTCCAACTTTATGAGTTCTGTAGTTCCTGTGGGTTCGTTCGAGAAGAAGTTTATGAAGCTCTGTATACTTCAAGCGCAAAGGAGCATGGCAGATCAACCCAAATAACTGTCCTGGATTTTATGATACTTACAGTGTCAAAGGTCTATAGGGTTAGCAAAAAATAAGTTACCTCACGTCTGATGACTTTAGGATACGTTATATTGGTCCAAATGTTATAGAATTGGAACTACAGTAATTCAAATGATGCGCTTGATATTTATTACATAATATATTTAGTACAAAAATCCGCCAATAGGTGACGCTGTGATGCATGTAAACACATTTAATGTACTTTATAAATGCTAAATAATATTAAAAAGTACCATTAAAAGTGCTCAATATGTCCTCCTTCATTTTCGACAATGTGCTGTAATCGCAGAACCATATTACTCTCATCTGACCGAAACAGCAAGAACATGGCGTAGAATGCTGTCCTTCAGATTTGGCACACATGCTGAGATTTAACTTTAGATCTCGTTCTTCAGCAAAACCCCATAATCAAAAGTCGCAAGAGGTGATATCCTGTATAAGGCATATGTAAGGCATTGGACCTCTTCGTATCCGATTCATAGGACGGAATTCTTTTAGAGCTGCAACGGAGATCTGCTGGTTTTGGCAGAACAGTTTTACTAGTAGAACTTTTTCTTGTAAAGGAGGCATGATGTGCAGACAAGAAACTAATGCTCGACTAACTTAATTTGACCTCTTCGTATTATCTTCATACGACGGAATTCTTTTACAGCTGTAACGAAGTTCTGCTGGTTCTGGCAAAACAGTTTTTACCAGTAGAGCTTTTTCTTGCAAAGAACGCATGATGTGCAGACAAGAAACTAATGCTCGACTAACTTAATTTGACCTCTTCGTATTATCTTCATACGACGGAATTCTTTTACAGCTGTAACGAAGTTCTGCTGGTTCTGGCAAAACAGTTTTTACCAGTAGAGCTTTTTCTTGCAAAGAACGCATAATGTGCAGACAAGAAACTAATGCTCAACTTAATTTAATGAAACTAAATAAATGTCATATGTTACAGCGTCATCTATAGGCTGATTTTTGTACTAAAAGTATTTGTTATAAATGTCTAACACATCATTTGAATTATCTGGAGTTCCAATTGTATCTTATTTGGACCAATATAGTGTATTCTAGAAGTCCTCAGGAGTGGGAAACTTATTTCTTGCTAATTGGGATTCTGTTTATTCGGTTTCTATTCTGATACCATAATTAATCCACTGGTATAGAATATTCAATAATGTCCGACTCATTCTTTCTCGTATAAATTATTGAAAGTCTTAAAGGTAAGCTATTATGTACTGCCAAGAGTAAAAAAAATAAGCTTTAAAAGAACTTAGAATATTATAGCTTGTTCTCGTCATTAATTCTTTAATGCCCGAGTCATTTCTGTGGAATACATATCATTGCAAATCTTAAGTCTAAGTAATTATGAACAGCACAGAATAAAATATGAAGTTTAAACAACTTTGAATACTACAGCACTTTACATCATAAGTGATCAGCTATTGTTTGAAATATCATGAAATACCATATCTTTATAATATTACTATTGAATAAGTTTAAAATTTATTAAAATAAGATAATCTACCACTGCGTTTATTAATAATCTCTATTAATACAAAAAAAAACTTTTGTTACTATATTACAGCTTTAAACGCATAGAATAAATTTCCCTTAGCGTCTGATTTAGTGTTGATTTTTTTTTTCTGGTCAGCCGGATACACGTCATAAGATTTGTCTGAGATATTTTTATCTAATCTGTTGAAAAACAGACAATGAGACTGCCATCGGCAATAATACCAAAGTTTTGTATTTCCTGTCATGTTTTTATTTTTTATATTGATGCTATTTTCAAAATTAGGTTATAATATATTTGTATTCGTATGCTGCTTAATTATTAGAACAACAACACACATACTTTTTTGTTTAATTTTCCCACTAAAGTAGGCCATGTTGTTAAGATTCACAGCTATATCTTTTCAGCTTTTTCTCTAAAATGGCTTACGAGAAATTATTTTTTACTACTTTATGCCTATTTTGTACTAGTTTAACCCACTTTATCCCAAATTATTTATGTTTAAATTTGAGAATAATCGTGCTTTCTGAAGTATATTAAACCTAAATAGACTAAATATAACAGAATTTGAAATTTTTGAATTTTTTATATAGGAAATTTAACCCGTCCTCCACATAGGACATTGGTATGAAGGGGATAAAATTTGCTCTTAGCGATTTCAGAGTTCTCTTCATTAGTGAAAAGTAATTCCAGCCTACAAACTTTTACAATGTATATATAATACTTCATTATTCACTTTAAGAGTTCCATTTTTAGTCGAGTATAACACTAAACTTGGTTGAAAGGTCTAAAGCAAGCCTGACAAAGTATTTGATCGCATTTACTGCAGTAAGCTGTTATAGTTGTTATAAAGCTAGAAATAGCGCATCAATTGCATGTGTATCGTCCCACTATAAATAATGCGCGCTAGCTTAACTATTACTATTAAAACTTTAAGTAACCACCAGGATGATAAAGAAAGAGTACTCTTACGTACAAAATACCCAGCTAAGTGTCTGAAACAAACTGAAAAGGACTTCTGTAACCGCAAAAAGAAGATAAAAACTGTGCTCACTAAAGAGGAAAATAAGAAGAGTTTCTAGACTGTTGTGATGGATAGGAGGCACATAACTGTTTCTAGCAGAAGCTTAAACGTACCTCTGCATATTTCAGCTGATAAAATATTCTCAACAAATAAATACTGATTTCCACTTACTATTTTTCAGCTGTCCTCTGGATAAGATAGTGGGTTAAAATGGGTTAATTTTAACTAAATTAGTAAAATTTTGAGGTATTATCAGTTTAAAAGATACAGATACAGTTGACGAAATAGCTGATTACTTGGGAAATTCTCTATAACACGTTGGCGCAACAGCCCCTAGGGAGCCAGGGACTATAGTACCATCTCCGTGACCAATGGCTTTGGGGTGCGAAACATATTTCCTGGTTAGGTGGTTAGCCTACGCGGAACCTTCAGAGTTTAGTTCCACAAGCATGCTTGTCCGTTAGTTCATCTACCCGCTGAAAGTAAGAAAGCCTGAGTCAACCTTGCCCAGCTCAGAGATCGAACCTCGGAGAGCACGGGCCGCTACTCAAGCGCCACTGGGCTACTTAATTACTTAGTTTTAAAGTAAAGTGACTTTATTTTATTTAAATATACTGTAATCGGAATTTTAAAATATAATATATCTTCAGTTTATTTAAGTTTTGTAAAAACAAAATTTTAGAGTCACCTTGAAAAATTGATTTTGTCATACCTTAATTAAAATACAAGTGAAATATTTAACAAAGTATAAACATTGAAGTTAAATAGTATATTTCTCTCTTTAACTTTTTAAATTAATATTATTTTAAGGCAATGGTAGACTTCTAAAGTAACTTAATTTGTATTTAATTTATTTAAAATATTAGTATATGCTCGCAATAGTTTATGTAGCATTTATTAAAAATTCCCTTAAAATATTATTAATTTTAAAAGTATTAGTTATGTATTAATAGCTTTATCGAAAAACACTTATTGTTTTATAGGCATTATAGCCAGTTTCATTTATAGGATACGTTTTAGATATTGAGAAATAATAAAAAAGAAATAGTTATGCTAAAAATATCAGCGTTTCTCAGATAAAAAAAGGCTCTACTAACATTTCTATTAACAATATAATGAAAAAGAACTTGGTTCTCTTTGTGCAAAGCTACTGTAGTAGAATCACGTTTCACTCTTCTTAATACATCAATTTCGTTTTGTTTCCACTGAAATTATTTTATCTTTATGATCTGAACATACGAGAACACATATTTTCGTCTTTATTCTCGTTTAAGAGGAGTAGTATTTTACCATACTTCTACTTCGTCAGTTTTATATATAATTTTTTAGTAAGTCTGTGGTGATGACATCTATTTTTAATAAATTTAAAACTTCAATTTTAAAAACTAATTTAATGAGAATTTACCCTTATACCGGTAATCGACGGGATGCAACTATCATATATATTATCTAATATCCTTTTCAAAGCAGATAAAACAAATCTTTGTTTTAAAGCAAAACATCAAGAATTTCATCAACAACTTATCTTCTTTCCTAACTGTCGAATCATGTACGAATGATTAGGCTACTGATCTTCGGTACCAGAGTTCGTGGGTTCGAATCACACTGTAACATGGGTGTTCGTAGCCATTCGGAATCAGTTTTGAGCAATAGGTCCAGGTCTCATTAGCCCTCGTGTTGCAAAAAATAGACCGTAGTGCTCTAAAACAAACCAAATCTTTCCTAGCTGTCGAATCATGTACGAATGATTAGGCTACTGATCTTCGGTACCAGAGTTCGTGGGTTCGAATCCCACTGTAACATGGGTGTTCGTAGCCATTCGGAATCGGCTTTTAGCAGTAGGTCTCGGTCTCATTAGCTCTCAAGTGCAAAACAGTAGACCGTAGCGCTCCAAACCAAACCTAACTGTTGACAAACTGCAAACCAAAACTTCTCATTTCACCTAACACTGGTATCAGATGTGGCGTTTAGGAACATTACTTAAAGCTATTTTTAATGTAACATATTTTTGGTACAAAAGCCCCAAAAATATTTCAAATATATATTAATTAGAAACTTTTGTTTTCGAAAGAAGTTTACTTTATTAGTAATAGCGATATCGCTATTACTAATAAATTAAAAAAATGTGATGATCTGACATAATAAAACCTCTGTGTTACAGGTGTGAGCTCTAGGGACGTACGCAAGGGGGGTTTAGGGGGATTTAACTCCCCCTGAGCTCAGGCAAAATGTGAAAAATAAAAATTTTAGTAGAAATTAGGCAAGCTTTTATTTCTTAGAGTTATAAACCACCCCTTGAGAGTTATGAGTCCCCCCCCCTTGAAAAAATTCTGCGTACGCCACTGGTGAGCTCGCAAGCCAAGTTATCTTCCACGCTTTATCTGTCCTTGACTCTGAATACATTTCACAGCGTAAGGATGAAATATGAAGTTAACGTTTGAAGCTAGAGTTTAATAATATAAAAGCATATAATGGAACAGCCACTAAAACGTAACTATCCAGTAGAAAACTAGAAGGTTGGTAAAACTAACCTGCATTAAAATTGAGTTTACTCTATGGAAACGAAGTAAACTAAAAAAAAAAAAGAAAAAAAAATGAGGAAGCCTCCAAGGCAGAAAATTATCAGCTGTCATCCAAAATAAACACATGGCGTATTTCGGAAGCAGAGAAAATAGACTCGTATAGTGCAACATTGGATTATTTTTAAACCCCTTCTACATTTCATAGCGGTTTCAACCTGAAGTGCTTATCGTTTGCTATTTTTTTTAGGTGGAGACTATCGGTGACGCTTACATGGTAGTGTCCGGTCTGCCGGATCGCAACGGCATGCGACACGCCAAAGAAATAGCCCGAATGTCTTTGGCTCTGCTCAAAGCGGTCACTTCCTTCGAGATAAGGCATCGGCCCGAAGACAAAGTCAAGCTTCGGATTGGCCTACACTCAGGTCCGTGGAATCTTCTATATTTATGTAGTGTGATATTAAGCTGATAAGTTCCTTAGTCTGTATATATAAATTTACTCTCTTCTGTACCATTTTTGTGCTACTTTGTTGAACTTTCTTGTTGAAAGAAACTGTGTACGAGACACATCCAGAAAGTAAGTTTCCCTATTTAAAAGAAAAAAAAGAACTCACACTTTCACGGACATATTTATCGGTAAAAAGTACAGCTATTTTTCAACATAGTCACAACCAGAAATGAGACACTTGTCGTATTGTGGGATCAACTTTTGTATATCTGTGTCATAGAACTCTGCGGCCGGTGAATGGAACCAGCCTTCCTGTCCCAGAACACCATGAACATCCCTTTCCTTACCGACAGCGTCTGTTTGAATTTGGTCCTGACCGAAGATCCACTATGATGCCAATACACTGAATGCTGCTTGGTTTCCGGGGTAAAGTGCAAAATTCAAGTCTCATTGACCGTGACGATTTTGTCCAGCAACTAGTCGCCGTCAACGTGATACCGTAGTAGAAGAGTCAGTGCTGTTCCTAAGCGTTGAATTTTGTGTTCGGGTGTCAGTTTCGGCGCATTGACCTGACAGAACTGACGATGAATTTCAATTGGCGCAATGCTTTGTGCATTCAAGATCACCAACTGAACCTTGCAGACGGCTGGAGAAGGAATTAAAAGTTTCCATTTCGGACCACAACTACCACGATACTGGAACGAATCGGGACTTGTTCAGCTGGCATATGATTGATACGTCATAGATCTCTTACGCATGCTCAATTGACACGGCTAATTACGTTTACTTTAAAGGGAAAACATCGGGAAACTTACTTCCTGCATGCGCCTCGTATATACATATGTGTATGGGATGGGCAATATAGCCTATCACAAAGGTTAAGTGAATCCACATCAACTTGGATGTAGTCATAAGTAAAAACGTATATAGTGAGAAAACAAAGAATTTTGGACGAAGATAAATATAGTTTATTGTAGAATCATTTCTCGCAGCTTCTGGGGGTGAAAAACTTGTATATCAGAATTTATAGGTGTGCATGCTAACCAATCAGGGCAAATATAGTTAATCATGTGGTGACTTCGAATGGCCTATAGGAAGCGAAACTCCTTATATAAAGCCTTACATAAGTAGAGCGGGTTCAGCAAGAATTAATTTTTGGTGTTTTCCAGCTAGTCAAGTTGATAGAAGGAACAAAAGACAGTCCCCAAGTTTTGCCAGAAAAAAATAGAATGGCCTGAAAACTATTTAAAGATATACTTATCATTAAGATGGTTAGTTTTTTAGGTTAAAATATCATTATATGTATAACAATACACAACCATACAGACACTCATTTATATATATAATATATATTGTATATATATATACATATATATATATATATAATTGTATATATATATACATATATATATATATACATATATATATATATATACATATATATATATATATACATATATATATATATATATATATATACATATATATATACATATATATATATATATATATATATATATATATATATATATATATATATATATATAATAAGACGAACTTCTCGATGGGTAATAGCTGTCATGGCCATAAAAATCCCACCGTCTAAGCTAAAGACTTTTATTAATATAACATTGGAGGACGGGTTCCAACTTCATCGTAGGGACAGGTCACACTGAAGGGTCAGCTAACATAAAGTTATATGTACAAGACCCTTAACACCTGGGTCAACATATGTGGGAAATCTCTGCCTCCAACAGCGTGCGTCTCCTATTTATTGGAAGTTTCCTAGGTTGTCCACTAGGGCAATGTCAGGTCATAATTGGTTAGACCCCTTCTCTTAGGGCGTAAATTGTAGTCCTAGTGATCAATTTAGGTTAGGGGTTAAAAAGGGGAATGAAAAAGGACGGGGGAATTTTTAGCTCTTGACTTCAAATTTGAAAACCCCTGAAAAATTTTCCTTACACACACACACACACACACACACACACACACATATATATATATATATATATATATATATATATATATATATATATATAAAAACGTTTTATCGTATACAAAATGTACATATGCATACGCATTTTGTGTACAAGGATGAAAAAATGGAGAATGTGAACTATACAGTTTTTATCATGTATGGAAATTTTATGTTGTTAAAATTATTGTTAGTTATTATGAATTTCTATCTCTTTTCCAGGTCCTTGCTGCGCGGGTGTTGTGGGACAAAAAATGCCGCGTTATTGTCTATTCGGAGACACCATAAATACTGCCTCTAGAATGGAATCAACGGGGGAACGTATGTACAAATATTCACTCTTTCTTTATAAAAATCATAAAAAGAAATGTGTGTTGCTTCAATTTGATAATGACCGAGGTTCAATAAGTTATCGAACTTCAAAACTGATTTCGTCTTTACAGCTATTTGTGCATCTTAAAGCCTTATTTTTCATTTCGTGATTATAAATTGTTTTATGTTATGATTATACACTCAAGAGCCAAAACCTTATGACCACCAGTACATTTTGCAATGAACCTGCTTGGATAACGAGGAAGTTACGTGATCAAGAGGAAGTGGTATTTAACTGCTGCTGGAAAGTCTGAAGAATCATTCTTTCACTTACTTCTCTGTGTGGTGTGAAAGGCAGCGGATCTAAGCGATTTTGGTAGAGAGAAAATTGTAACGGCTCGAAGGCTCGGAGCAAGTATTTCCGAAACTGCACAGCTCGTGGGTTGTTCGCGATCTGTAGTTGTTAGGACTTATGCAAAGTGGATGTATGACAGTGAAACTAGCAGTAGACGACATGTTGTTAGACGTCCACATGCTAACAAAGAAAAAG
>CM063508.1:178376735-178381735 GCA_032207245.1 Pardosa pseudoannulata | reverse complement strand
TCTGAAGGGGACATACCTAAGGGAGAAATTTTCCCTCAAAACAAAAATTTGCCACTGTACACCTTTATTTCTCTCACAGCTTTCCTTAGATTCAAAACGATTATAATTAGTCGAAGTACTCATGTTGCATTTAAAGGTATGCATTTAAAGGTTGCATTCACTACCGTAGCTAAGGTTCAGCTAACGTCCAACTAACGTATTGAGCATACTCTGAATGTGAGATATCATTATATGTCATAAAAGGATTTTGTTATGAATATCGATAGATATCGCTAAATATTATTTAATTTTCTTTTTTTTCTCACAGCTTTCTGTAGAATCGAAACGATTATAATTAGTCGTAGTACTCATGCTACTTTAAAGGTATGTGTCACATTAAGAGAATGTGCAGAATCGATTCGCTTCTGCTGACATTCAGCTAACGTAGTATTGTGCGTTTCGCTGAATGTGAGATATCATTATATGTCATAAAAGGATTTTGTTATGAATATCGATAGATATCGCTAAATATTATTTAATTTTCTTTTTTTTCTCACAGCTTTCTGTAGAATCGAAACGATTATAATTAGTCGTAGTACTCATGCTACTTTAAAGGTATGTGTCACATTAAGAGAATGTGCAGAATCGATTCGCTTCTGCTCACATTCAGCTAACGTAGTATTGTGCGTTACGCTGAATGTGAGATATCATTATATGTCAGAAAAGGATATTTTTTTACGAATATCGATAGATATCGCAGAATATTATTTAATTTTGTGTATTTTTCTAACAACTTTCTGTAGAATCGAAACGATTATAATTAGTCGTAGTATTCACGTTGCGTTTATAAGTACGTGTAACGTTAAGAAAATGTGCAGAATCGATTCACTTCTGTTCATATTCAGTCAACATAGTATTGTGCATTACGCTAAATGTGAGATATTATATGTCAGAAAAGGATATTTTTATTTACGAATATCGATAGATATCGCTGAATATTATTTAATAATATGATTTAAATGTCATTTAGATGCAAAGTACTGGTTGCACACAATGGAGAGTCAAGTTAACAAATAATAGCGTTTATTAAATGCGAAGACTCGTAGCTCGCAGTCGAGAAACAACTGCAACGCTCCCAGTTTTAACACAAGCTTTCAGAGGGTAACGGAATATTCTAGAATTATTTTGATTGTACAGAAAACTTGCATATTTTAGGAGTCTTCTTAACACTTGGTCATGCTGGTATACTTCATCACCAACTTACGCGTGCAGCGGGCGTTTTTTCGTGAATCGCGCGAAAGTTTAGTTATTCAGAAAAATCGCAGTCAATCGAAAACTACTTTGTTTTTATGAACGAAACTTTTTTATTTTACACTTTAATATATACTGTATGATTATTTAACAAAAAAAAAAAATACAATATTTTTACGAAATCACAAAAATAAACGATTTTTAAAATGAAAGTCCGATAATCTCTCAGAGCCTATTTCTTCATCACTATCTTTGTCACAAAGTCTCATTTTATCCCTTTTGTATTCAACAATAAAAAGCCAAGATTCAAATTGACAAAACACGACTTGTACTTTCTGGAGCTAGGAATTCGATTGAAGACGAAATAACACAACCAAAAACCGAGTCACTCGACAATCGTAACTTGTGGAAAGAAAAAGTGCAAAGCGTTGCCTAGCAACGCAAACAACACGCCTATAATGTCACACATACATATAATTATACGTAATTAGTAGATTTGGGGTGGTTAACGGGTATCCGCCAAAAATCTACTAAATACGTATTTTAACGTGACCGGCGCTCCAGTGGTTTTGTTTGGAATGCTACGGTCTACTTATCTGCAACACGAGGGGTAATGAGACAGAGACCTACAGCTTAAAGCCGATTCCGAACGGCTACGAAGATCCATGCTGCAGTGAGATTCGCATCCACAAACTCCGGTACCGACGGCCATCGCTCCAGTGACAAACTGCAAAAAATGTAAAAATGCGTTGCCAGCACGCGAAGTGTTAAAACGGAACATAAAATGACGGATACAAACTTCTGACTAAGGATCGAAAGGAAGACTTTTCGGTTCGCAGCCCACGACTTTAACCATTGTACGATGGACCTCGGCGGTTTCCATTTGAAATGTGGCAATATCATTTTTATGACATTGTTAACAATATTAAAAAAAAACTGCAAAAAGTACCGTAAATTTGGCAAATTGATCAAATTTCCATTTATTTTTATAGATTTCTCTTATAAATAGTACAAACAGCTACTTTAAATAATTTCTTCATTTAAATGGATGGTTGTGGGGCCTTATCCCCGATCCTGAAGGTAGCTAGTAATTAAGATGCAATCTGTGAGTAAATTAAGGTTTAAAAATTTTGAAGGTGTCAGTCCATAAAGGCAAAATCGGTAGGGGCTGGTTTGTGTTTTACAGTCTGAAACTAAACAAAACTCATTAATACTCTGAAAAGGAAGGTATTGTAAACACGGTACTATTTCATTTCTTAGTTTCATTCATAATATAATATCAACACAATTTTTATGTCATATTACAATATAGTGCATTGCATCATATAACACGTAAGTCTAAAGTGAAGTCATAACAACTAGTGGAAAGTTTAAAAGTAAGGCTATTCTTGTTAGCAGTTTAATGCGGCTGCGGGAGACTAGAGTTACATGTGCTATTATAGTCATAAACTCGAAGCTTAGCTATTATTTCAGTTGGTAGGTAATTTAGGCTATTATGGTAGGTTTTTATGGCTATTAAATATAGCAGGACTTCGATTATCCGAACCTCGATTAATCGAATCTCTCCGTTAACCGAATTCAGTTTCTTCTTCACTTATTTTTCACTTTCTACTACCATCCAAAATTCTCTCTTTACAAACATTTATTTTTAACGTTTTCTTTTTTCCTAAATCCATTTTGTATGCAAGTCGTCCTTTCCAATCTACGAATGCAGATAAATATTTTAAAATTCCCTTTTTTAGAATTCCTTCTCGTAAGCACATTCTCGGCCTTCCCACTTTCAAACATCCCTGTTCTAAACAAAAACATACCCCTTGCGAAATTTGGAAGGTCATACTGCCGAGTCCCAGAACAATCGAGTGTTATTGCATTAATGACGATACTACTTTTAAACTAGATGATTATTGATAAATTCTCGATTGTCCGAAAATTTCAATTATCTGAAGTATGATCAGTCTATTACTTCGGATAATCAGTGTTCTACTGTACTTTCTTTTCACAATTTCAAATTTCAAATTTACATTAAGTTGGACAATATTGGTTATGTCTAAAATTTAATATCCAACAATTAGCGACATTCAAAATATTGGTCACTGATGGTGTGACATTGACCGATATTTTTCAGCTACCTGAGAAGGATTAATGATATCCGAAATTGTTTCATAGTAAATCATTGTTTATATTTTTTTATTATTTTTAATTTATTCTGCTTCTTTTCGTCGTTTTTTTGTTTATAGAAATCTTTTAGCTGAAGAGTAATTTGACGTCTTCACATGGATTCACCATATACATAGAAAGTGGTAGTAGTCTGGTTATCATATAGGGATACCACAAAAACACAATGTTTCTCAGTGTGATCAAAATATTCTAGGCAGCACGTTTAATGAATTTCATCTCTGCACCAAAATTTGTAGCCTTTACTCTTACAGAGTGAGATTCTTGAAAACTTTCCACCTAGTAAACGCCAATAATTTGTAAACAGGAGTTTAATAATTATTGACGTTTGCATGTTGCCACAGATAAAAATATTAAAACCTCTTAAATGTCATTTAAAGTCAATAGTTTAAAAATTTAATCCAATCAGAAACTCTCTAAAATTTAAAATTTCACTCAAACTTATATCATCGCCCTAAAATGTACTTCGTATCACATAAAATAGGGTAGGAATTAAGAGAACAATATTGTATTAGATTATATGGGAGCTAAATAATTAAAAATAAAACAATAAATCATTGCAATATTTAGATTCAATCTCAGTTAATTGTTCTTCGTATTTCTTTTTCTATTCAATATTTCTTGGATACTTATTTCCGTCTAATGGTACCTACCTTGATCTTAAGGGTTTTTAACTATGGTGCTGCCATCTATCAACGAAAATTTAAAATTCTACCTTCTTCTTCTTCTGCCTTCTATAGGTCAAGGCTGTTTCTAAAAGTTTCTTCCACCTGGAACCATCTGCCGCTACAGTTCTCCACTGGTTGACTCCAATTTCATGCAGCGTTTTCTCAACAATATCAATCCACTTGGTGTTTGATCTACCTCTTTTCCTTTTTCCATCAACTTTTTAAAATGTAACTATTTGTTTGTTGGGTTTAAGTCATTGCATGTATAAATGTGTCCAAAACCACCTTAATTGATAGATCTTTATAGTTTTCACAATATTTGGTTGTCCGAATTTAGAGTATAGTTCATGATTATAACGGATTCTCCATACATTATTTTCTTTAACAGCTCCAAATATTTTTCTTAGTATTTTTCGTTCAAATATTAATAGCTTATTTTCCTCAGATTTGTTCATAGTCCAACACTCGCTTCCATACATAATTATTGGCTTTACTAAAGTTTTATAAAGATTAATTTTGGTTTTTATGCCTAAGTGTTTTGATTTAAAGTGATTTCTCAGTCCGTAATAACATTTATTTGCCATATTTAATCTGTTCCTAATTTCAATTTTAATATCATTATTTTTTGTTATAATTGAGCCTAGATATTTGAACTGTTCAACATTTTCAAAGCTGTAATCTCCAATTGTCATTGGTTGTACATCAGGTCTGTTATGTGTTACTGCCATAAACTTTGTTTTTTCTATGTTTATTGTTAGTCCAATATTTTTAGCTGCCGGTTCGAGTGCGGAAAAAGCTTCACTTACTGATTTCCTTCTACCTTCTATTCATATTTAATTAAAGGAGTTCTATTATAGCATTCAAATTTTATTTTTATAAACTAACATATGCACATACAAGAACTGTAGAAAATATTTTTACATGTTC
>CM063508.1:178349235-178369235 GCA_032207245.1 Pardosa pseudoannulata | reverse complement strand
GCCATACTTTCCACAAGTCTGTATTACACCTAGGGGTATTGTCTGCCATTCGGTTTGCAGTAGATATACAAGTTCCTTCACCGATTTTGGACTGGTAGTGCACCCCTTAATTCGTCGATCCAACTTGTTCCAGATGTTCTCGATAGAGTTCAGGTCTGGGCTCTGGGCAGGCCAGTCTATCCGACGAACTCCATTGGCACCATACCAAGCCTTTTTTAACCTCGAAACATGACAACTGGCATTGTCGTCCTGAAAGTAACAGGGGTCCAACTCGTAAAACTGCCACAACGTAGGAAGCACATTGTCATCCAAAATAGTGCAGTAGGCATCGGCGTTGAGCTTACCATGAATGGGGACCGAGGGTCCCAGTCCATACCAGGAGAAACAACCCCAGACCACCACCTCCGCCGAACTTGACTGTTTTCACAATGCATTCTGGCCAGAGACCTTCTCCAGGCAGACACCAGACCCACACGCTGCCATCCGAACGGTAAAGGGGGAACCTTGATTCGTCACTCCACAGAACCTCGATGTTCTTTGAACCACATTAACTGAACAGCGTGGTTGGAGTTTGTGATTAAAGGCTTATGGGCAGTAGCACGACCATGAAAACCAAGCCGAAGTGCTTCCTTACGGATGGTATTCATTGAAACAATACTCCCAGATGCCTGTTGAATCTCCTCGCGGATGAGGGCCATCGGTTGAGTGCGCTTCTTCCGAATTTCTCTTGACATCATTCGTCGGTCTCCATCTCCCAGTTTCGTCTGTGTGCCGACTCGGGGCACATTCCAACAATCCCCGCTCACCTTCCATTTCTTAATCACATAGGTCACTGTCGATTTGGGGTACTTCCGATCGCTAGATATGTCCCTTAAGGATCGTCCACATTTGTGATACCCGATAATTATACCTTTATCGAAATCAGAGAGTTCCGAACTGCGTGGCATCTTGCATGCGACTAACGCCGATGCTGTTTCCTACACGATGTATACCGGCGGAGTCCGTGACGTACCTCAGGACCACAGAGACCGTCATTTGCATAGGTGTCCAAATATTAATTGGTAGACAGTGTATACGTGTTATGTCATTGGATACGGATATCAAACTCGATAATTATACCTTTTTCGAAATCAGAGAGTTCCGAACTACGTGGTATCTTGCATGCGACTAATTCATACACTGTTTTCTACACGATGTATAGCGGCAGAGACCGTGACGTACCTCAGTACCCCAGATATCGTCATTTGCATAGGTGTCCAAATACTTATTGGTAGACAGTGTATATGCATATATATACACACACACACACACACACACACACATATATATATATATATATATATATATATATATATAAATACGTGTATATGCATGTATATACTAAAATATTTGCCTCTGAATTTCTTAATAATTCTTGAAATTTAAGGAATTTTCCAGACACACAAACACTTAAAACTAAAGACGGAAATAGTAAATGCTATGTGCGGTCTTTCTCCTATGTGAGGTTACTTCTTTTATGAAACAGATGTCAGTTCTGCCAGGAAAAACATAATCGTTGATATCTTCTTGCCGTTGTATGCAACGTTATATACATGACACAGCAGAATCGCTTTGATAAGCTCTCTTTCATGGAATATTAAGCATGTAATTAGACACTTTTCAAGACGGCATTTCTACAAATCAACAGAAGAATGATTGCCTCTTGCTCGTGTCAGTAATTTTTCGGGCTTTAAGATGAAAATAAATTTTTATAAATATCTGCCTGGACTTAGAATCCGAATTGATTTCTACAATAGGACTGCAGTAAAATTTCTTTGGCAAGTGACACCTGGCATCTTAAAAATGTGGACTTTTTCCGAGCCCACATTTCCGAGTGAAAAATATGTTTTAGCAGTTACACGTGTGTGTGTGTGTGTGCGCGCGCAAAATCACGCATTAAAATACTCAGTGCAGGGTAAATGACTGATCAGTGTGTCACTAGTGCAGTAACTCATAGTGTTACCACAATGTCAAAAATGCGTCTTACTTCGGCCTTAATCTTTCTCTTGCAAAATCATAGACTAAAGAATTTTTTTGCATATAAATTTATATCCAAATGAAATCTCAACTATCATGCCTTCATTTTAACAAACTTTCGGTACTTCCAAATTTATTAATATCCTTTATTCCAAACTCTTATTCCCCTTTCTATTTGATACCAATGACTTAATGATCCAGAGACTTGTATTAAGTAAAGTTTTTAATATAAGTTGACCCATATCTCAAGGGTTTGTCTTCACTGAATAACAATATTTATTATTGTGTATTGTATTATTTACAAAGTGTTTATTGTTATTCTTCTATTTTGTGTGTATTTAGATGCCTCTAGAATTATATTTCAATTTGGTTAGCAGCAGTTGTTAACGCTGTTAAGTGTTTTATTTGAAATATTCTTAAACTAAAATGTAAGACAATTGAAATAAATATAGGGTGTTTCAAAAATGATCGGTATAATTGAAAAATCAATAAAAACTAAACGGACAGTGATAGGAATACACAGTTTATTGCAATATGCTTGGAACAATAATAAATTTTCAGGCAGACAAACTTTCAAAATTAGTTACAATATTTCACAACAGATGGCGCTACACTCTGGAAAAATCTAAACTACGATATTATTCTGTAGGGACTCTTTAAAGACCAGGTGTACCGCCACAATCCAGAAACAATTGAATAACTGGAACAGTACAACTTTTCTGCATGTGAAGCCATCCCACCTGAGACGCTTAGACGGGTTTCTGATAATTTCGTTCTGAGAATATTATTGCTGCGCATGGTAGATATCTGGAAAATATTGTAGTTTAGATTTTTTCCAGATTGCAGCGTCATTTGTTGTGAAGCATTATAACTAATTTTGAAAGTTTGTCTGCCTGAAAATTTACTATTGTCCCAAGCATATTGCAATAATCTGTGTATTTTTATCACTGTCCGTTTAGTTTTTGTTGATTTTTCAAATATACCGGTCATTTTTGAAACACCCTATAAATAAAAAGTCAAATTTAAATTAAATATCAGTTCTATTTACTGTATTGCAAGTTTCTGTCTCCCACACAAATGATTTGTGTTTTTCCTACAGGTACCCTTCTATTTGTGCATCTATTGGTTTGGATTCGAAAAACATATCATGGAAATTCCACAAAGGAGCTCCTGACATCGAGTTACACTCGCAAAGGAGTGCAAAGCGCTAATGTTTTACACTGACACATTTTTAAATATTCACTCATGCAAATATACATATATTTATATGTACAAATTTACTTCTTAGAAGATGAAAAATTTGAAACACTTAATTGTATTGTTTCATTCAACAGTAGTGTGAAGCAGATTTAAGACTACGTGACCCGATTATCAGGAACTACACTGATCAAACAAATTTTCGTTTACATTTTATATATTTTATTCTTTATTTTGTTTCGCTTATGAACTGGCATCAAAGTAATTTTACGTCACATCAATGAAGTGTAAATCATCTTTATAAAAATGAACTTTATAAATCGTTTGAGTTTGCACTGAATGTTTCAGATTTCATTCCATCTCACTTAAATACTATCTCAATACTGTATTTATTATCTAAAGATTGTTTAAATATGGAATTCGAAAAATCCTTTTAGCGTTTCGTTTTCGCGTCTGTTATTTAAGCTTAACACTTCGAGTCCGAGAAACGTATTTTTACGTTTATTGCAGTCTGTCACTGGAGCGCGGGTCACTTAAAAATACGTGTTTAACCCGCTAACCATCACAAATATACTAAATACGTATAATTATATGTAAGTGTGACATTATATGAGTGTTGTTTGCGTTGCTATGCTACGCTTTTCATTTTTTCTTTCCACAAGATTGTCGAGTTACTCGGTCTTTTGTTGCACTATTTCTTCTTCAATAGAATTCCTAGCTCCAGAACGTATAAGTCATGTTTTGTCAATTTGAAGCTTGGTTATTTATTGTTGAATACAAAATTGATAATAAATAGTTATATTTGTACTTGTCATGAAAAAATATTTTTGAATACATTGTATAATTTAAAAAATCGTTTATTTTTGTGATTTCGTAAAAAATTGCTGTTTTTGTTAATAAAACATACAGTATGTATTAAAGCGTGAAATAAAAAAAAGTTTCGTCCATAAAAACAAAGTAGTTTTCGATTGACTGTGATTTTTCTGAATAACTAAACTTTCGCGCGATTCACGAAAAAACGCACACGTAAGTTGGCGGTGAAGTGTACCCACATGCCAAGTGTTAAAACACATTTATACCCCTACAATCCAAAGAATCTTTCTTCGCGAAAGCTCGTCTCCCCTTTTTTCCATTCCCAAACTGTTTTAAACAGAAGAAAACACGTCTGAATGATTTTCCCATTTTTGTCTCTTCACCTCCCCATTTTTAAGAATCTTTTTTTTCTGCTCCCATCTATAACCTTTTTTTCCAATTTCTGCAGGTTTCACCCCGTTTGTAATGCAGCATTCTCCTACTTTCTCTCTCCCCCACTTTTTGAACCGTAATGTCCAGATAGGCTATTATAGCTTTTCATAAATCATGGAACATACTCTTCAGCGTGTTCAGGAAGGGTGTACTATTGTTTCGAAATCTTGTAAAGTTCTAGAAATGAAACTCTTCGAATAATTTTTTTCTTTTCGGTCTATCTGCCGTTGTTTTCCTTCTTTTTTTTTACGAACATACTTAAATTTAAAAAACTCAAATACCATTAAGTGATGCAAACTAAAACAATGACTTAAATTACACTTCATATGAAATGGGAAGCAGGGTTTATATTGTAACGTCACGTGATCCTCGGGTAGCATGTAGTGTCGAAGTGGTTATGACACGACGTACAGCTTAGAAACAATAACAACGTTTATTCTTGATTAAAATGGAGTTATATACAAATTTCCCGAATGGATATCACAGGGCTCAGGTGAGCTAGAGCGGACTTAAAAGTCCCAGGTTCAAGGCGAATCTAAAAAAAAAAAAACAATCTGCGGACAGGTGCCGAGAGATACCGTTGTACAGAGAGACAACTAGGTCTCCTTGAGCCCCCCACAAAGATTGAAAAGAGCTCTGAAAAGAGAACACAAAGATTGAAAAGAGAACTGCCACAAATCGAACCTCCGTTCCCCTCGTCCTGGGGACTCTCTGGCGAAAAACTAGTGCTGCCTGACGTCATCTTTCGCCTCTTCCCATTTGCTTTTTCTTTCTGCGTTGCCTCATGGTAGCCTTTTATCGGTTTCTTCGATGGCATGTCACAGTCTGACATTTCGTTGTCGCGTCCGACCTTCCAAATCACCTCGGACATCTCAAGGCGGGGTCGAAGCGAAAACCCTTTGTAGTATAGTGTCAGAAACTCAGACAGAGAACCGCCCTGCCCTGGGCTTTAACAAAACCTTTTCGTGAAGCCAATGGAGTGTAGAGACGTCACAACATACATGCATACAAAAGATGGAGAACCTTGCAAAACCTGTGCTATTTTCATTTTTCGTTGGAGCTAAGCTTGGAAAAAGTGCTGACAGCTCCATGTCCACGCGTTTACTCATCTGTTTGCAAACTCCTCAAAGTTCAAAAATGCTTCCGCCTGACAGGATTAACCCAAAAGCTTACACGAGCGTTTGTCTTTTTCATTTATTTTATTATTATAAAAGAGTTCCCTTTTAAAAATCGCTTTTAACTCACGTAATTTTCAACTACCCCTTTTTTAGACCTGACATATATATATATATATGTATAGGTATACATACATATACACACATGATACATATAACAGATGTTATATTGTTTTAAGTTACCGGGATACGCTTCTCCTTTTCAGAGTACTTATATAGTGAGGCGAGAAATTTATTTGATCTGCGAATTGGTCGAAAGGCTTTTTTTCTTCTCCCCTGCATCGAGATAATGGAGAAAAAGTTCTTTATATCTGTTTCTCGGGAGGGCCAAAGTCCTTTTGCCTGTACACATCAACAGAGATTTCCCACTTTGGTGTTTAGTTTTCATTTCTTTATATATCCATACGTTTTCTTACAATAGGGAAATTTACTTTTTTCCCCAAGTAGCGTTTGCAGACTAAAGACAAGCTTTTTATTATTCATTTTTATTTCCTCAGTCAGTTTTTCTTTATTCGTGAATACAGTGAAACCTTTCTGAGCGGCCACCCCTCCGTCCAGAGAATATTTAGCCGCTTAGAGGGGTTGGCCACTCTGAAGAGTTTTATTTACTATTATAAGATAATTACTATAATGCGTATAAACAAGTCTGACATATATTCCTTATATAAATGAAAGTTAAAACTTATCTAAAAATAAAATAGTACTTTATTTCATGCTTATTTGCGTTTTTTTTAAAAAGGCTACAATTTGTTATTGTTTGTTTTGTAGTCTTCGTACTCTTTCAAAATCAAATTCTTTTTTTTTAATGACTTTGTTGATTTCCGTTTTTCCGCAGTTAAATATTTCAGCTAACTTTCTTGCCGATTTGTCATTCTCATATTCACGCAGAACTTCAGTGCTCTGCTCTAGATTTAGAAAAACGCATTTCGACATCGTTTCAACTCAGATCACTGACCAACTAATGAAATGAAACTGGCGTGAATGACATTTTTGCTGACAGGTGCAATTCTTCCTTAACTTTACCGATTGGAATTCCAAACAAAGGCCTTAGGACACCTTCAACGTCTGATTGTCCAGTTCCTCCCTCAGTTTCTATGAATGGTGCAATAGGGATTCCCTATCTGAACGGTGTGGGGAGAATACAAAATAGATAAGAAATTTAATCTTTCTTAGAAAAAGGGGGGACCACGGGAATGGACTTCTCAAGTTATTCCTTTGTCTTATATCCAACCATAAACCTGACCTTGACTTTTTTCGCTCAAAATTAAAGCATGGAATGAGTAGAATTTCCCGAAAAATGAAAGGGGCAATCCCACTTGGTGGCCGTTTAGAGGGGGTAGCGGCTGATAGAGGTTATTTTGCCATTAGGTCTATGGGTCGAAAAATCCGTGCCATGAAAAATTGGACGTTTAGAAGGGTGACCGCAAGGAGAAGTTTCACTGTACTTGAAATAGTTAATTGGGGTGAAACACGGAGAAATCACATTTGATGACAGTACATATTGTGATTTTCAATCACACCAGCACTGCTGGCTAGAAAAATTTATATCTAACACGGACCTCTAATAGTAATTGTTTGTTTATTTTTTGAAAGAAAGTAATTATATAATAAATGCATTTTACAATTTTGTTATTAGTAGAAAATCACAGAAAATATTTTAAAAAATAAAGAAAATATAAACTTTGTACATAAAGAGGGAAAAGTTACTAATCTGCAAAAAATACTTTAAAGTAAACAAATTAAGTGTCTGTGAGTGTGTGTAAATGTATGTATAATATATATATATATATATATATATATATATATATATATATATATATATATATATATATATATATATATATATATATATATATATATATATATATATATATATATATATATATATACATACATATATATATATATATATATATATATATACATATACATATATATATATACATATATATATATATATATATATATATATATATATATATATACTATATATATATACATATATATATATATATATATATATATATATATATATATATATATATATATATATATATATATATATATATATATATATATATATATATATATATATATATATATATATATATATATATATATATATATATATATATATATATATATATATATATATATATATATATATATATATATATATATATATATATATATATATATATATATATATATATATATATATATATATATATATATATATATATATATATATATATATATATATATATATATATATATATATATATATATATATATATATATATAAATAAATGTCTCTCTGTGTGTGTAAATGTATGTATAATATATATATTTATACATATACGTATTTAAATACCTTGCGTGATAAAGAATGTAACAATAAACTAAAAGTATCGTTAGTTTAATCTGTCTGATTATTCCCTTTCTTCTGTTATTATTTATTTACTTTTACTGATATTCAAGGATGTTTTATTCAAAATTCATGTGAGAATAAAAAAAAATACATCAAAAACACACATTCAGTAATTTTTAATTATTAAATATATAAACATTCATATAAAATTTAAAAATCAGTATGACTACAGAGACACAATAAATAACTAAATTTGCTGTCATTTTATGACCATGATATGGACTTTAAACCAAAACCTTTTGAACGTAGAATGATTTACAAAATAAAATCATTGCCATTGAAGCAATTGGTCTACAAACTAACTAAAATGTAAACAAGGATATACAAATTATTTATTTAAATAAATGCTTTTATTTAATTAGAAAACCAATAAAAATGCACTGAAGAGTAAAAATTTCATTTGATAATTTAGTTATGTAGCTTACAAATAGAAGGCAATACTAGTTTAAAATCTATGCATTTGGAAATTCAAGTACGCTGAACAGCTTTTAGCATTTATCAAATTAATATTTTTTCTCCAATCTAATTTTTTATGATTAAATATTGTATTGTCACTTGAATTTAACATGTTGTAAATTTCAGATCTTTCGCTAGTGTGAAAGGTAGATAAAAATTGAGTGAAAAAAGAAGCTATATAAGAATAGTTGAGCCAAGCAGGAATTGATACAACCATACTAACAAATATATTAAAGGACGTATATCAACGCTTCATTTAGTCTCTCTCTAAATATAAATGACTATTTTTAATTTATGTTATTTTAGGGAATTATTCAATTTTTAATACATTTTTGAACCAAACAGTACATTTAAGTTTTAGAGTATAGAAAAATAATGTCAATTTTAGAACATTTATAAACACTCCTTGTTCCTTTTTTGATGGTTTTTATTTCGAAATTGAAGTTTCTTTTTATTTACAAATATGTAAGATGCTTTGTAAATGTAAAATAATGCTTTAGGCTGGTATTTTAAACATTCAAATTTTCAAATTTACTCGCATATGATAAATTTTTCGATACTTTATATTATTACTATCAATTCTGAAAGCTAACATACAAGTGATAAGTAGTACAATTCTTTATTATTGCATCATAATAAATTAATACTATTCATTACATTGTCAATGACGTTATCATTTAACAGCAAACAATGGCTGAATGGGAATGACACTGCTTTTCGCGGCCGGAGTTTGCGAGTTCGAATCCCGCTAATGGCATAGATGTTTGTAATCATTTGAATTTGGTTTTAAGAAGTAGGTTCCATTCTCATTAGTCCTCAAGAAGTAAAACAGTAGGTCGTAACTATCCAAGCCAAATAAAACTAACTTTTATCTTAAATTACTGTCATGTTTGAATTCTTTTAAATCTGATTTAAATATTACAACTGCAAAATATTTCAAATAAACAACACGAGGCGTTTTTTAAGTATTATAAAACCAGTTTATAGAAAATAATAGAATTTATGAAAATGTGTTTAAAAATATAAAATATTTCATAAAGAATTGTAAAGTGCTTATTCTATTCGTTTTTATTATGACTTTTTACTTTGTACTTTACTAAAATGTATTGTAAGAAATTGTAATATTTATTTCTTAAATTAATTTGGTCGGTTCTTTAAAAAATAATTCATTTTTGTTATGTTTTAAGTTTTGAATTGTTTTAAATCTGATTTAAATATTACAACTGCAAAACATTTCAAATAAACAACACGAGGCTTTTTTTAAAGTATTATAATACCAGTTTATAGAAAATAATAGAATTTATAAAAACGTGTTTTTAAAAAAACCTATAAAATTTTTCATAAAGAATTGAAAAGTGTTTAGTCTATTCGTTTTTACTATGACTTTTTGCTTTGTACTTTTCTAAAATGCACGGTAAGAAATTTAAAGCTTTATTTCGTAAATTAATTTGGTCGATTGTTTAAAAAATAATTCATTATTGTTATGTTTTATGTTTTGAATTGTTTTAAATCTGATTTAAATATTACAACTGCAAAACATTTCAAATAAATAACACGAGGCTTTTTTTTAAAGTATTATAATACCAGTTTATAGAAAATAATAGAATTTATGAAAATGTGTTTAAAAAATATAAAATTTTTCATAAAGAATTGAAAAGTGTTTATTCTATTCGTTTTTACTATGACTTTTTGCTTTGTACTTTTCTAAAATGTACGGTAAGAAATTTTAAAATTTATTTCATAATTAATTTTGTCGATTCGTTAAAAAATAATTCATTATTGTTATGTTATGTTTTGAATTGTTTTAAATCTGATTTAAATATTACAAATGCAAAACATTTAAAATAAGCAACACGAGGCTTTTTTTAAAGTATTATAATACTAGTTTATAGAAAATAATCGAATTTATGAAAACGTGTATTTAAAAAAACATATACAGTTTTCATAAAGAATTGAAAAGTATTTATTCTATTCATTTCTACTATGACTTTTTGCTTTGTACTTTATCTAAAATGTAATGTAAGAAATTTTAAGCTTTACTTCGTAAATTAATTTCGTCGGTTCTTTAAAAAATAATTCATTATTGTTATGTTTTAATGTAATCTATGTTAGATATGCAAATGATTTCTAAATAAATGCAAAATATTTAAAAAAGATATTTAAATATTTACGAGAATATAATATTTAATTTTTAGCTTGAAAAAATGCTTCTTTTGAAGATTTCGTCTGATACAAAGAAGAAAGTGAAATTTCAATCATAATTAATTTAAGAGAAAGTTATAATCCAAATTTTTAATGCCATTAAAAACATGCAGATAAAAGAACTTCTAAATAACAGGTGACGTATTGGAAGTAGTGTAGTTGGTTAAATTCTTGAAACAATTTTTTTATCCTGTTATATAACACCACACATCATATTATATTTATACAGCCGAATCTTTTAGTTTATGAATCCTTACAGTAAGCTTTATATTTCTTTCAAACGGTATATAATAAGTAAATCTAAAGTGCTTTTTCAAAATTAGATTCCTCTCTTTCTCTTTCTTTTTTTTATCTCCTAGGAAATATTTTTATGTCACATATGAGAGGCGAATTTTTCTTTGACTTCTTTTGGATACGTACTTTTTTCGCCAAGTTTTTATCTTGATAGCTTGCTCTGGGAAAACACAAAAAATATAAAGAAAGATCAATCAATATATTACCTGCATGATGTGAGTATCTTCTTTCGATTGATAACAAATGTTTTTCCTACAGTTTTTTTTTCTCTTCTTCTAAACAAACATGATAGCTATTTCTTGTTAACATACATTTTTACTATTAGTACTGAGAGGTATTTACAAAGCATTACATATAAATTTTTCTGGTAAGTCGGAAAATGTATTGAAATTCCGATCTATACATGTTTATTTTTGACCTTTAATCTATATCTGATGAAAGAGGATTTTTTATAATATAAAGAGTCAAAGAAAAAAAGCCTTATGCTATTAAACCTCATTTCTGAGAAATCCTGTAACTTGAAGTATTTACATTAAGCAGAATAAAATCTGTGTATCAGAATAAAGCAGCTATAAAAAATAAAAGCCAATGTGACTAAGACACACAATAAAGTAAAAATTGAAGTAAAAAACTATTTCTTAAATCCAAAACTCTATTTCTTCAGTGAGAATAGTTGTTAGGTGTAGTGTCAATCAGTAAGAGAAGTTTAAATTTTCTATCTTGATTAAGACCTGATTAATGAATTTACCTTAGTCTTTGAATTCAGAATCACTATCTCTTTTTTCAGAATCACCATCTGCATTTTTAGTAAGTATTTGATTCTCTCAAAAGACCGTTTAGTACACTTTGGTATAAATATTTTCAATTTAAGACGTAGAAATCTCAAATTTAAAATTAGCTAACATTTAATTGGAATTTTACTTAATGCTGCTATATAAATTATGCGACTTTAAAACCTTTAAAAATCTCTTTGATTAATACAGAAAAATTTTCCTTAAAAGTATCATCAAACAATACTTATTAAAAATGTTTCCAGTCGACTGCATATTGTACAATAGAATAAAATGTAGTACAAACAAAACTCGGTTTTGATTTTCCCTTACATTAAATAATATTTATACGTAATTTTTTACACTTATTACAACCTTTAACTTGTTAAGCTTTTGAAAGGGGCTCTCTTAAAAACTAATTCATTTGAGAGACACACGCTGTCCCAGCCCCTTTGAAAAGGTTAACAACGGTTAAACGTATAAAAGGTTAAGCAAATATGGACATATTTGTTTATATATTGTTTATTATGGTAATCTTCGTGACAATATATACGCTTGACTTCTTGTTGATGGCAGCTAAAGTTAAGATTAAGAAAACTAGGATGTAGATGGGGAGAAATTTGAAATTCAGGAATAATATTTTTTGACATATATATTAACAAATATGGAAATATTTGTTTATATATTGTTTATTATAGTAATCTTCGTGACAATATATAAACTTGACTTCTTGTTGATGGCTGCGAAAGTTAAGATTAAGAAAACTAGAATGTAGATTGGGAGAATTATGAACTTCAGGGACAGTATTTTTAGACATATATAAACAAATATGGTAATATTTGTTTATATATTGTTCATTATGGTAATCTTCGTGACAATATATAAGCTTGACTTCTTGCTGATGGCTGCGAAAGTTAATATTAAGAAAACTGGAATGTAGTTGGGAAGAATTTTGAACTTAAGGGACAATATTTTTTGACATATATAAACAAATATGGAAATATTTGTTTATATATTGCTTATTAAAGTAATCTTCGTGACAATATATATATATATATATATATATATATATATATACATATATATATATATATATATATAATATATATATATATATATATATATATATATATATATATATATATATATATATATATATATATATATATATATATATATATATATATATATATATATATATATATATATATATTATATATATATATATATATATATATATATATATATATATATATATATATATATATATATACTTGACTTCTTGTTGATGACTGCGAAAGTTATGATTAAGAAAACTGGAATGTAGTTGGGAAGAATTTTGAACTTCAGGGACAATATTATTTGACATATATAAAAAACTATGGTCATATTTTTTACCAAAAAGGAACTCATTAAAAAGAAATGCAGTTGTTATTTTTTTCTATATGTAATCCAATTCTAATCATATGTCCTTATTCCTTCGGTTTCGAAAAAGTATATCCGAATTTCAAAAAATATTTTTTTTTTTGGTTTGTAATAATTGTAACGTTATGTCTCAAATAAGAGAATCTTACCTTTTCTTTCTGTTTGCTAGATGTTTTCATGCAATTTACCCCCTATGCTAACAGGATATTCAACATTTGCGGAGGCAGTGTTTATCTATCCATTACCAGTGTAGCATATAAAGGATGGTTTTCATTCATGATATTTGGATGTTTGCATATACTCCGTTAATTTTCCTTTGCTACGATTGACCTAAAGAGTAAAAAAAAAAAATTGATTCATTTTTTGTTATCTAGCTGGTATAGTGTTGTCTACCCACAAATGATAAATTTCAAAATATCATACCAATACAATTGATGTGAGATTATTAATATATATGTAATATATTTATGTAATATTATGTAATATTATTATGTAATATTATTCATAATATATATGTAATATTATCATATGTAATAATATGTAATTTTATATTTATGTAATATTATTATATGCAATATTATGTAATATTATGATGTAATATTATGTAATATTATTATGTAATATTATTCTTAATATATATGTAATATTATACTATTCGTAATATATACGTATATAAATTTAAGAAGTATGAAAACTAAGGTAATTAAAGCTAATAGCATTAGAATGTTGATTCCATTTTATGAATTTTTCTTTTAATTACGTTCTTAAAAAAACTGAAATTTTCAAAGTAGTAAACAAATCTTAAACATAGCTATAAATCAATAATTTTTTTTATTTACCATTAATTCATGATTAGTAAAACATTTCTGAAAACATTTCAATGTTGTCGGATTTGAGTTTTTATAGCTTACAGCGATAAAAACCTATTGTCAGAAAATATTATTAGAAATATTATCAAGTTTACAAAACAGTTA
Source organism: Pardosa pseudoannulata (assembly GCA_032207245.1). NCBI lineage: Eukaryota > Metazoa > Arthropoda > Arachnida > Araneae > Lycosidae > Pardosa > Pardosa pseudoannulata. Next base: position 178,355,050 of record CM063508.1, on the reverse strand, counting down.
TATAACGATTTATTATGGAAATAAAGAGTTTTATGTATTGCCTAATTTTAGTGCAAATTTTTTATATTTTTCTGCATAAAATTTGGACAAATTATTGAAATTTTCTTGTGACTCAGTTTATGCAGTAGTGCTTAAAACAGTTTAATAGTTTATAGGATTTTATACTATTTTTAGGATAATAACATGAAGAATAAGATTTTTTAGACTTTAACTGTACAAATACCCATAAGAGACACGTAAACACAAATGTCTTTTGACACATTTCTTCTCGGTGTTATATTTTTGGACGTGTCGGAGTGCTCCTTAAAAGTGTATCCAGTTTTAATTCGAAAGATAATAGGTTCTTAGTTCTTAATTACATACACTATCAATGGAACTTAAGACCTTTTTAAAACTATGTAAAATCTTTAAATAATACTTCTTAATTAAAATAAAAAAATGTATTGTAATAAAACTAAGAGAATATTAAATAAGAATTTACTTGTTATTGTATCTCGATAGTTTAATAGTTTATAGGATTTCAGACTACTTTATAGGATAATAACATGAAGAATAAGATTTGTTAGACTTCAACAATACAAATACCCATAAGAGACACGTAACATACGCATAAGAGACACGTAAATACAAATTCTTTTGACACATTTCTTCTCAGTCCTATATTTTTGGACGAGTCGGGGTGCAACTTAAAAGTGTATCCACTTTTAATTCGAAAGATAATAAGTTCTTAATTCTTAACTACATACACTATGAATGGTACTTAAGACCTTTTAAAAACTACGTAAAATCCTTAAATAATCCCTCTTAATTAAAATAAAAAATGTATTGTAATTAAATTAAGAGAATATTAAATAAGAATTTACTTGTTATTGCATCTCGATAAGATTTTAAAAAGCGTAAAAAGCCTAAATTTTTTCTTTATGTAGAGATTTGTAATATATACACAATGCATTATTATCATTTAGATAATTAAACGTTTTAAGAATTTTTTAATGAATGTTTAGATATAATTTCATCGTACTCTTTCTTTTCTTTAAGTTTGCGTAAGATTTTGAACTACTTATATGAGAAGGGTTTTTGTATTATTAATTCAATCTAAAGAATGAAGTTTTCAAATACTTTTAATATAAGTGGAAAGTAATACCTGTATTTTAAATTAATTTATCTTAGACTACGTAGCATTTTTTCCAAAATTATTTTTTACTGTTTTTTACTTTTTATTGTAATCTATTAAGAATTATTTTAAGTATTCATTTCAGAGGAAAAATGTTGTAAATATGTTACTTTTTTTTTATTAAATTCCATTAAGTATTTAAGGTATCCATACATCTTACGCGAAATGCGATTAAAATTTCGATTTTAAAGTATTGTTATATTGTTAAAAATATTATTTTATTTGTACATTAATGCTTGTAGTTTGTTTCTATGTTATTGAAAACCATAATTACGGCATTTAAATAAAAAAAAAATTCGAAAGTCAATTTTAATACTGGAAATTCTCTTTTCAAATTGAAAGTCTGAAATCGTTGTATAACAATTTAATTTCTATAAAACCTTCCTTTAAAGTTAAAATATTATTAAACTTAAGTCCTTATAATTATTAAGTCCATAGAATTTATATTTAAAGATATTTTCATAAAGTATCTGGTAAAATATTACTCTTAAGTTTAGTTAATATTAATAGTTGAGTTTATTTATTACTCTTAAGTAAAAAGATTAATTTCTTTGTTTACATGTGCTTTTGAGATTTACAAAATTATTAAAGAGCGTGAAGTTTATGATTCCCTGGGTTTATAAACATTATAATTTGATTTTATTAAATTATAATGTTTATTAAATTAAAATTTATATTTAAAGATAGTTTCATAAAGTATCTGGTAACATATTATTCTTAAGTTTAGTTAATAGTTTAGTTATTATTCTTTAGTAAAAAGATTAATTTCTTTGTTTACATGTGCTTTTGAGATTTTCCAAGTTATTAAATAGCGGAAGGTTTATAATTCTCCAGGATTTTAAACATTATAATTTGATTTTATTAAATTGTTGCATTAAAGTTGCTTTTTTCTTTTTAAATTTTTCTCAAAATAGCAATTTATGTCGACTTTGTTCACATACATCAATGACATAAATCTATAAATTGATATAAAAAAGCTTTGAAGTTTTAAAAGTATGTTACGAGAGGAGACAACTATTATGGTAAAAAAATTTGTGATTTATAGCCTTTTAAATAATAATTACCATAAAACTGCTGTTGTATTTGAGTTCCCATAAATACCCATATATTAGATCACCTTCAGGATGTAGATTGAATCTGATTCTCTGTAGAAACAGAAATATTTTCAAGTTAATAAAATATTATATAAGGAATTATTTTGGACATGCACATTGTAGACTAATTTTTATCTACATCTAAAAAGCAGTCTACTCCAAACAAAATAGAGCATATGAAAAAGTTAAAAGCACACAAAAAAGAAAATCACTCTTTCAAACAGAAAGTAAGATGAACTGTATTTTAAGTATAAAAGTTTTTATTTGGAGTTTTAGAACATTCAGTTTTTTGGTCATTTTTCTAAAAATTAATTTTTACTTGTTTTCACTTACAGCAAAACATAATACAGAAACTTGAAGCTGAAATGTTTTGATGTTTTAAATATATGTCATACAAATATATACGTAGTAAACAAATCTTAAACATAACTACAAATCAATGATTTTTTTTATCAAAAGGCCATTAATTCATGATTAGCAAAATATTTTTATAGATATTTCAATGTTGTCGGATTTGAGATCTTATAGCTACACTGATATATTTATCCCCATGATAAAAATCTATTAACAGAGAATATTATTAGAAATATTATCAAGTTTACAAAAAAGTTATATAATGATTTATTTTGGAAAATAAGTTTTACGTATTGCTTAATTTTAGTGCAAATTTGCTATATTTTTCTCCATCAAATTTTCATAAATTATTTAAAACTTGCATTTTATTATTTTTCGTAGTTTTAAGTTGTGTTTAAACATAAAATTTATATTAAACGTAAAATTTCATTGGTCTTTGGAGGTATAAAGTACCACCCAATCATGATTTCAGTAAAACATTTCACTCTTATTTCTTATAAAATAACAGTGATGTACATACATATTATACATAGGCATATATCTTTCTTAAAATTAAGATTGTCCAATATTGCGTCCTAGCTATGGTAGTTGCTATTCTACAGCGGGATGTGTAGCATTAGTTTTTTTTCTTTTTCTGTGAAAGGATTTCTGCATGTGCTGTTTGGATGTGCGTTTTATTGTTTACTGCTAGATTCCACAGAACATTTACGGAGTAATGTCACCTCCTTTTCTTCCTAAGGGTGTTGGTATTATTCCGCTTATTTCAGCTATGTGTGAAATATTTTTGTATTTCTTTTGTGATAAATGAATAGCAGTCGGGAGGGGAATAATAAATAAGAATAGAGGTTAAAAGAATTAACTGGGAGAATTTTGCAAAGAATAAATTTTTTTTAATGTAACAAGACTAGAATTTTGCACATATTGAAACTGATTTATCCAAAATATAAAAAGTGCGCAGTTTTTGAAATGCCAAAATTTCGCTCATAACGAAATTGTTTAATCCAAAATATAAAGAATGCGTAAAGTTTTTGAAATGTTAGAATTTCCCTCATAATGAAATTGTTTTATCCCAAACATAAAGAGGGCGCAAAGTTTTTGAAATGCCAGAATTTCGCTCATATTGTTTTATCCAAAATATAAAAAGAGCGAAAAGTTTTTGAAATGCCAGAATTTCTCTCATAATGAAATTGTTCTATCCAAAACATAAAAAGTGCGCAAAGTTTTTGAAATGCCAGAATTTCTCTCATAATGAAATTGTTCTATCCAAAACATAAAAAGTGCGCAAAGTTTTTGAAATGCCAGAATTTCACTTATAATGAAATTGTTTTATCTAAAACATGAAGAGGGCGAAAAGTTTTTGAAATGCCAGAATTTTGCGTATGATGAAGCTGGTTTATAAAAAGCTTGAATTTTGTACAGTAATAATTTTTTAACGCTAGAAAAAAAGGAAACACTCGAGTGAGAACATAGATTAACTATAGAATTATAGTTTCTTTTTTAATTTTTATCTAATCTCAATTATCTTTTCTTTTCCTTTTTATAAAATTTTATTATTTTCTACAAACTTTCAAGCAAAAAGTTTGCATTTTTTCTCCAGAAATTAAGGTGTAAATATTCATTGTTCATTTTCTTTACAAGCTTTGCACTAAAATTTTCAGAAGAGCTATGCTATTCTACACATTGCACATTTTTAGTTTGCAAGTATGGAAACTGTATACAAACATATGGATGGAAATGTGTATTTGTAATTTAATATAGCTGGAATGTGTATTTCCGCATTTTAACTAAAAATACCATTTGCCAATGAAGTACAATTACAGATACGAGGATGTGATACAAGAATCAGATACATTTTCAGCATGACCGCGACTCATAAATATGTATGAAAACTTATAAAAGACAGCTCAAAAAGAAAGAAATTGAAGTTAATATTTTATATCGGAAGGATTTTATTATATATAACCTTACTGAGATCCCCTGGAGTTAAAATAGTTTGATTTATGCTTCCCAGATTGTATAGTGGTTATCACATTGTTTTAATACTAGATGGATCTGTATTCAATTCCCGAGTAAGGCTTGGATGTATACTCAGCCAAAACATTATGATCACCTGTCAATAACGAGTTGGCCCACCTTTGGAGCTCAACACAGCTTCAACCCTCCTTGGCATGGATGGCACAAATTTCTGGTAGATGGCCGGAGACGGATTGTGCCAGATGTTTAAGTAACGGTTACTCAAATCTGAGATATTCCGAATGGGTGTTTTTTGAACTCTGAGCTGCCGTCCCATGACATCCCAAATATGTTCTATCGAATCGTATCCGGTGAGATAGGCGGCCAGGACATTAACTGGAATTCAGCATAATGTTCCTGGAACCAATCCAACACAATTTTATTCTTGTGACACGGGGCGTTGTTCTGTTGGAACATTTCATCAAAATCGCTTTAATCCGCAGCCTTTCCCCTCACACACAGAAGTAAGTGAAAGAATGATTCTCTAGACTCTCCAGCAGCAGTTAAATACCACTTCCACCTGATCACGTGCCTTTCACGTCATCCAGGCGAGTTCATTGCAAAATGAAGGGGTGGTCATAATGTTTTGGCTCTTGAGCGTATTTGCGTTCTCCCTACAAAGTGAATGATTTTTACCTATCTATATGGTGCTTGTATAATGATAATGGCAACAAAAATTAATGAATTGTAGGGAGAAATGTTAGCAATAAAGTTAAATGCTCCGTATTCGAAATAATAAAGCTTGATTTTTACAACTTTGTATACAAGGTAATACCAAAAAATCACCATATACTTAATTTTTTTTTTCTAAATTGGAAAATTTCTCAAACTCGTGACTTTAAAAGGTTGTTTAAAAATTTTCGAGAAATAATCGTACTCTGTAATATTATAATATTTCTTTGAAACTCATTCTTTACAATGAAATTACATTTTATATTTGAAATTTGATGTAAGAAAAAGAAAATTTTCCATTCTGAGTACCTCAGCAAACCACTTTCCGCATGTATCTCTTGCAAGTATTCTACCTATGATTTAAACAGACATTTCTCAGCGCACACTTTTGTTAACTTTTGTAGTTAGCTTTCTTGAGCAAATAAGCGAGGATGGCAAAATAAATAAAATTTTGGGCTCACTGAGTTAAAATAGGGAACTTTAAACGTACAAGATAGGATTTTTCTAT
>CM063508.1:178334235-178339235 GCA_032207245.1 Pardosa pseudoannulata | reverse complement strand
TATATATATATATATATATATATATATATATATATATATATATATATATATATATATATATACATATATATATATATATATATATATATATATATATATATATATATATATATATATATATATATATATATATATATATATGTATGGAAATATGTACATTTATTCATTATTATCACTGCCAGAAGCATTTCGATGGTTTGCCCAAGGCGCCGACGTGAACTTTTCATTATGCGATTCATATTATGCTGAAATATTATTTGCAAGAGATAAAATGATTTTCGTTGTGGGTGTCACAGGTGACGCCTATGTCAGTCAAAGTGTTAAAAAAATTATTTCACTATAAACTGTGAAACCAAACAAATGAAATTTGTCCATCTTCAGTTATTTCTGTATGATTAATTTCTCCTTTTATAAATTGACTAAAGATGTGGGTGGTTTATTGGTGAAAATAGCGGTATTTATATTATATGCAAATTTTCTGCCTTCGCAAAAGCTATTAAAAGCATTCAGAAAATCCCTGAGTGTGTCCCGTAGGAAGAGACGTAATTTATCGTAATAGGTATTTACTCTTAATAATTTATTCTGATGTATTTAAATACTGTGACATTCTAGACAGAACATTAAGGGATATATCCAGATTCTCTAAAAGTGGGGAAAACCGTCCTGTCGAGATCAAAGAGAAACCATATTTATCTTCCTGTCTTTTTCAGTCAGTCATTTGGTTTCGAAAAGAAATTATTAAAATAAATAATTGATGGTATATATGTGCTGTGGTGTAGTACATTGCTGTTATTTCTTCAAATCCATTAGTCTACGTTAAAAGACTAACCCAAGTTTACTTTATATTAACTTTAATATTAATTATAGGAAAATGCCACTGATCTATATTAAAAAATACAAATATGTTAGTGAAAAGGAAAGACAAGAAAAAATGCTAAAAAGACATATAAAAAAATAAAAAGTAAAAGAAGCACTCCACGCGATACACCTGAAAAAAAAATTTGCCAAAAGTCTATTTAGCATACTACATTCTTTCTTCCTTCTAAACTATTCCAGCAACCCTACATTTTTTCCTCAAAAAACTTCTTCAACTCGTTGTCGTTCCATTATTCTGTGCTAATACACCGCAGTCGTTTGGCTGTCCTGTGCACAACGCTTCCTTTCTCGGCTCTGTCCAGACAGACCGGGACTCCAAGCATGGTCCTGAACGCCTCCTGTCGACCAATCACAACTCTCGAAACTTAGTGAAGTTTAAGTGCAGTCGTTTCCACTGGCCACACCACAAGCCTCCTGGAGTCCATAAAATATACCTGAACATGCAACCCACGACGTGTGAGCAAATCAGTAACGCAAACCTTATGTAAAACATAGCTGTACAATATGTATGTATATAATGTATGTATATATATATACATATAATTCATATATATGTGTGTGTGTGTTTTGAGTAATATATCAAAATTATTACTCCTAAAATTTCTATCTAAAATCCTTTTTTATCCTTCTCATTTTATTACCTGATTTCCCAGCCATGAAATATCAGATTTAAAGGAGTTTTTGCTGACTTAAATTCGGTGTATTCATTCCTTAAAACCAAAGCTGTCATATAAACTCTAATTTTCTGACTATTGTCCACTTTTTTCAGCTACCCGAGGAAAATGGTTTCACTTCTCCAATAAGAGAATGGCTGTTTTCGAACTAACTTAATTTATAAAGGTTTAATCTTGACTCTAAAAAAAACAGTGAATAATCTAGACTCTTTGGAACAAAATCATGGGTTCTCTTTCTCTAAGATTCGAAAATCATTAAAGATGTATCATTCTTGAGAATTCGACTTAAGGCTCTTGATTTATAAAGATGGCCTGTTGACTGGTTGGGTATGTTTTACTGAAGAATTTTGTTTGCGCATTAAGCTTAGGGAATACAGATAGTAGGCGATAATTTCCCAAGGATTGATGAAAGATAATTTTACTGATTATCCCCTATGTAATAATAGCCTAAGTTATCTGTCCTCAAATTTTTGAAGTGGTTGGACCTGGAATGGATAGGGCATCCATATTGGATTGAGTTAGGGTTAGAAAAGTTCAAAGCAAGTCTATAAAACATTCAAAATACCTCCTTCCCCCTCCTTTTTAATCGTTTAATGCCATTATTTCAAGCCCTGTTTTCCCCGGTTAAGAGCAGGCTATTAAATTTATCAATTTATCACATAATAAATAGGTAAAAACAACATTTTTTCTGTCCTTTAACCATTTCATTTATTCATTTTTTATTATAAGTTATTTAAATGTCGTCTGTATTACTTTTCCTACGTTTTATCACTGAACTTAGATATCACGTAAATATTTTTTTTTAGATTTGCCTCAAATATTAGATTTGGTATATATGTGATAATTTTAAAATGAATCATCGAATATTTTTGTTGCAAGAAAATTTTATCACCGGTATTACAAATTCTTTTCATAAAAGTCTAGGAGTCTATTTCACGAACTAATAAATATCTAGCGTTTAACTTAAATATCTTTGAAAATTAAGCAGTTTGTTTGTTGGTGTGTTTGTTTTTTATACATAATCCTATGGTTTGACTAAATGAATTCAATGTGATTCTAAACTGCATTCACAATATCGGAAGAATTTAGAGGAGTATGGTCATAAATAAACTATTGAGCGTGTACCAGATAATTCTCATCCAAAAAACAAACCATTTTTTTACCTGTTTCATAGGGTACTTTACAATTCTGGGAAATTAAAAATTTTACTAATCCAGTTATATGACGGGCTATATGCTAGTATATATATATATATATATATATGTGTGTGTGCGTGCGCATGTGTGTATGACATACTTATTTACGTATGTACACATATACGTAACATATGGGACATTTTGCAGCAAAATTCTAATTAGTACTATTAAGTAATCCCAGTTAATCTTTTTACAAAATTGAATAGAAAAAAATCATTGCAGATCATTGAGCTTAAATTTAACCCTTAATTTGGTTAAGTCTGACAGCTACAACGGACATGTATATTTATAACTACTATATAAGATAATTGTCAGTGTTCGCTACAGCAAACATTAATTATCTCAAAAATGGAAAATGATATATTTTTTTTGTTTATTTTACAGAGATCCTAATATCTATACAGACATTCGAAAATAAGAGAAATTAAAAAATATTTGACAAAACATCTTGTCAAATTAAGGGTTAAAAATTTCGAAATCTCAGCAAGTAATTGTTTATGACATTCCCAATAGAATCAATTGGACATAATTTCTTTTAGTTATTTTTAGACTACACCTATTTTAAAAAAATCTTCGTTACCTGAAAAACTAAAGTGCACAGTAACGAATGTATAATCCTAATTTATCTGATAGCGAAATATAATTTAAGATGTCATAGGCTCATTATAAAACTGGCCTTTAAATTTCCAAAACAATATCTGATGCTACGCCAGGGCCGGTTTGACATTTGTCGTGTTCCGAGTTGTCGAACAAAGCTCATTTTGGCGAGTTAATCACGTCAAAGATGTTAATCGCATTAAAGTGTGCTCACTAAAGAATAATTAAACAAGATTAACATAAAGAACGGGAGCCTTAATCACGGAGGTAATCTACCAAAATAGCACCAGGGAAGACCGAATTAATGAAGAAAACTTCACTGTCATTATCTGTGTGGGAGCAGTGGTCTTACCAAATTCTAGAAAAGACTTTTATAAATAGATCTGACCCCTCTTAAGTAAAATTAATTGAACGGGAGCAACTTTTAAATAAACAATCCTATTTAGCATAATATTTGCTATTTATAGTTGAATTACATTTAAGAAACACTCGTTACAATCTGTATTTGGTTTAGATTCGGGATGAATATTCTGATTCGTATTTCTTTTATAACTTCGTCTTCAAGAAAAGGACATATAACGAAAAGTTTGTAGAAAGTGTCTAAATCTCTATTCAAAGTATTGAAATTTTTGTGTATTATAAAATGAGATTTTTTATGGTCAACAAAAATACGCCTTCTTGTTTTCGGTGACTATCGGCATTTTACATCTTTCTAGTTTGTACAGGAAGCATTCTTAAGAGTCGGGTCCGTCTCTGTCGGTGATCAAGCGGACTTTTGTTCATTTTAACAATTGAAAAGGACAGTATTGCCAAGTAATGGTTTTCTTGAGGCAAATCAATCACCTGAATATCAGCTGAAAAGCAAATCAATTTTTTTACAATGGGAGAAAATTGACAGTCATCCCACGAAACAAATAAGCACAGAAATCGATGTGAGTAACCTGTTGTTTGCTCTAAGTTGACGTTTCGTTGCAGGCTTTGTAAGCTTAGTTTTGGACCACCACTTGTTCACATGTTTCTTTTATGTTAAACAGTAATATTACCTCGTTCAAAGATGTTTTGAAATGGGACTTCATTTTAACGATTTAAAAGAAAATAAAATATAAGAATTCACGCTCTTTTCTAGTACTTAAGTATCTCCGATCTTTGCTTTATTTTTAATAAACATTACGGGCATAAGTTTCTTTTTCAATTTCATGGTAATTTAATATAACAATATCACCCAATTGCTTAAACATAAATACAATATTTAGCTTGAAAACATATTTCCTTAAAATAGCTCTACTTTTTTTCCTCAAATAATCTCATATTACTTAAGTATCTTGGATCTTTACTTAACGTTTCTTTTTCAATTTCATAGTAATTTAATATAACAATATCACCCAATTGCTTAAACATAAATACAATATTTAGCGTGTAAACATATTTCCTTAAAATAGCTCTACCTTTTTCCTCAAACAATCTCATATCACTTAAGTATCTTGGATCTTTACTTTATTTTTAAGAAACATTACGGGCATACGTTTCTTTTTCAATTTCATGGTAATTTAATATAACAATATCACCCAATAGCTTAAACATAAATACAATATTTAGCTTGAAAACATATTTCCTTAAGATAGCTCTACTTTTTTCCTCAAACAATCTGATACCACTT
>CM063508.1:178306735-178331735 GCA_032207245.1 Pardosa pseudoannulata | reverse complement strand
TAATTGACACATTTTTTAAAGCCAAAGTAAAATAAAATCGAAAATATTTTTTTCCACAATCTTATTTCTTTCACTTTTAAAAAGAGATATAATTTAAAAGCTTTCATGGAAGATAAATAATAATTTTTTTTGCTTATTGCAATTTTAAGAAGAAAACTACCTGATGTTTATATTTATATGATAATTGTGTAAAACAGCGCATAATGGAGAATTTCTTTTTTAAAAGAAAGTAATAGTCTAAATATGAAAATACATCAAAATTTTTGGACGCTGTAAATATGAATATTTTTTATTTAACATACTGCAAAGCTATTTCGGGAAGAAAGCAATTTAAAACTCATTTCTATGAATATTTTTTATTATAAATCGAGCGACAGAAAATTTGAATAAAGCCACAATCTCGCGAATATCGTGAAAAGGAAAGCTGCTCTAGAAGTAAGTCGATAGATATAATTTTGGTAAATAAAAGCAAGGAAGAACTACAACTTTTTTCTTTTCAATAGAAGAAAAAAAATACGAAATTCAGAAAGGCATAAAAAAGTTTTATTGATTCGATAGCTTTTGTATTTAAGGTGGTCTTGAATAGTTATTTCTCGTAAAATACTGAATTATAATTTACGCATGTGTACTGTCGTTTCTAAAAGTTAAAAAATAATTAAAGTTCATGGGGATATTTCGAAAATTCTAAATCAGAATGGAATGAAAGTCTAAGAATGCAATGGGAATATGGAACAATAAAGAAAAGACCAAAGGGAAATATTTACTTTAATTAACCAAATAAAATTTTTCAAAAGATAATAGTTACTCATTATAACTAAAAAAGGAAAAGGATTGTAAGGAATTTGGAGAGCACGACCAGTGTTCAATATATGTGTGCTTTTCTTAATAACTGAAAAATCGCCTCCGTTGACCCCTTCCACCTGGCGTTCCTTGAGGAAATAGGAGCTGGCCGGCAAAGGGGGTGGAACGGTAAGGTTTTTCGAATGCGCTTGTTGGTGTTTCTGCAGGCCGGCAGTACATCTGGAAGGGAGGACTTCTCTTTTCGGAAGGGATCAAGTTTCGAGAATGCTGACTCCCCTCCTGTCGCCTCCCGACGAAGGGAGTGAAGGTTTGAGGTATACTTGGATCTCTCTTTCGATGACAGTTTTTTTTTGGAAAAATGCTCGGATCCACTTTTTGATTTTTGATTTGTGAGACTTTAAGTATACTTGCACTCTAAATTTGTAAAATTTGTATTATTTTTTAATGTATTTCTTCGTCAATTTTGTTGAAAAGTTGCCTTCTCAAACATTTTCTTCTCTTTCAATGGAATATTTCTATAAGTATAATGGAACCTGGCGTGTGTATGAATTGCTAATAAATCATTACGGTGTGAAGTGCTCTGAAGAGTGTAAAGTTCCGTTCTCAAGCCCCATAATTATTTAATGTTTTTTATTCTTTGAATATGCTATGGATCCCACTCTCAGATATAAAAAATTTGGGTATATTTTGACTCCAGATTTCCGTTGAAAACTTTACAGGATTAATACTGTGGCCACTTACACTTTGTGGAAACTCAGAAATTTAATTATATCATAGGAATGTCCCCACCAAACCACTTCACTTGTGGAATATAAACTTTCAGATGTACCCTGCCGCCTGGGGATACATCACTTCGCTGAGAAAATATGTATTCTTTGTAACTTAATTCTTTAAGAATATTTATTTGTATATATATATATATATATATATATTATATTATTTTTTTACATATACAAATTTGAAATAGAAAACACACACATATATATAAAAAAATAAAAAAAAAAATATGTACACACACCACCACATTATATGTATATATATAATTAAAAAAACGTATATATATAATATTGCGCGTGCACAGCTTGCCGAATGAAAGTATCCGATTAACAGATAAATAATTACAAATAAAATTTTTTAGTTTACGTAATGAAATGGACACTCCAACGAATGAAAAAAAGTTTTATACCTTTGTGTTCGGTCTGTGACTGTTGAAACTTTAGGAGCATACTGACATATTGTGGATCCCACTTTTGACACCTTTGTGGAAACCTCTGTGAACACCTTTAATTATACCTTTGATGATCCCACTTCTAACACCTCTGTGGAAACTTTTTTATAAAACTTTGTGAATGTCTATGGGTATATTTTCATAGTTGTGAATGAAAATATGTATTCTTTGTGAACAGATATTTAAAATAGACAGTAAAATATATATGTAAAATTTATATTTTTTTATATATTTATATACAAATTCTTTTTTGATCTATATATACACACAAACACAAACACAAAAACATATATATGTATATTTATATTTTATATACATTTTTTATTTTATAACTGACGTTGTCGTGAAAGTATGTTAACATCTAAATAATACAAGATAATTTTTTTAGAGTTTTTTGAGTTTTAATAAAGTTAACACCGATGATTTTTTTAAATTTTTTCCAGACTGTATTTTCTAAAATTTTAGGATTAAGGATAAATTGAAACTGTGAAATCTGTAAATTTAATTATATGATGATTTCTAACATCTGAAAATATAAAACGATATAAGTATAGGATGTTTATTTGAATTTTATAAAATAATGTATTTTTTCCTTTAAACTATTGCTATCTACCGGCACCTTTCAAAAATAGCTAAAACATGTTGTAAAATATTTGTTTAATCTGAGCGAGTTTTTGGATGATGTATGACATTTTTATAACTTATCGGCTAAAGTTTAGAGTATCTGAGAAGTGATTACTAATAGAGGGGCAGTAATAGTGAAAGTTGCTTAAATGTTATATTTGTGTTACTCTGTATTTTAGCTTAAGATTTGGATCTTGTCAATTTTAACTTAGATTTAAGATATTCAACAATATATATTTGGTACAAATGATTTTGTCATTAATGGGTAAATTTTCTCTCCATTAGCATTCTTACATCGACTTATTGTTATTTTTCGCTATTTAAAATCGTGCTACTATTTAGTCTTTGTGAAATTTTTTTTAGGTAATGCGACTTTTTTTCTTCAAGCATTTGTAAATACTGGGTAAGAAAAGTTTTGAATTATTTTTATATTGCTTTAAACACCTGTTATATATTTGAATGCAATTCATAATTAAATAAAACACATGTTTTACTTTTAATAGAAAGCAAACATTTGGAGTAGAAAATGTAATGGAAAATGCTAAAAACATTACTTATACTGTAACTATATTAATATAGAGATAAATCAAAATATATATATATTTGCACGTATATAAAATAACATAAAAAATAATTTAATATTTATTCAATATTTAAAAACAAAATATTATTATTTAGAAGTTCTGAACTTAGAATGTGCTGTACCCTCTTTATATTTTAAAAAAAGCAATTGTCCAAAATTTTGGGCTTAACTTACTTTATTTTTATATTTTTTAGTTTACCTTTGTACATGACTTTGTGAATCCCACTCCTGACACTGAATGTTAAAAAAAAAGGTTTATATTTTTATACATTTATTTTTTTGAACTTTACATATATATATACTTTTTGACCTATTTTGAACCTTTGTGAATATTTTATATTATATATACATAATTTTCTAACATATGTTTATATAAACATAATACTTAGTTATATACAAATCTTTTATGAATGTATCTATTCTTATGTGAATTTATCTTATATAATATAAAATAAATTTATATATATATATATATATATTTACATATATTTTTATTTAATAAATATATATATATATATATTTTATATATATATATATATATATATATATATATATATATATATATATATATATATATATATATATATATATATGTATGTATGCACTGCACATCTTAGCGAAGCAAAACATCCCAAATAACAAGTATAAATAATTACAAGTAATGGTAAAAATTTCATTACAGGATTTCGTTATACACTTCTGTTATGCACCTCCGTTACATGTTTTCGTTATCCTTAGGATTTATATTTTGTTTTCAAAGTCATAAAAACTAATTATTATATACTATGTTATTGTATGCCAGAGGGGAGGGCGTACTCAATGAAAGATCTAATTCCAAATTGCACCACAAATACTGAAAAATACTGGAATTGATGTTATACACAATGCCTTCGTTTCGTGTATTGCATGTAGCATATATACTACTGATCGGTAGCTGAATGAGTTCTTTGGTACCACAGTTCGTGGTTCAATTCCCATTGATGACATAAATGTTGGTAGCCTTTCAGAATCGGCTATAGTCAGTCGGTCCTGGTCTTATCAGCTCACGTGTAGCACAACAATAGGCCTATCGATCCAAACTAACATATCCCCTCTATAATAATAGCCTAAGTTGCCTGTCCACGAATTTATGAAGCTGTTGTGCCTGGAATGGATACAGGCATCCATATTGAATTTTTCATGAGTTAGGGTTAGAAAAATTCAAAACGAGTAAAGTTAATCTTTTCCTGAACTATAGATCCGATTCCAAAATAAATTGTTAAGAATAAGCTTCGTATCACAGCGAAAAATACTGTCATCTTTAAAACGTTCGAAATCCACTCCGTCCCCTTTTTCGAGAGTTTAATGCCATTATATAAATGCCCTGTTTAATTCCCTGTTTTCCTGGTCATGAGCAGGCGATTAAATTTATCAATTTATCACATAATAAATAGGTAAAAATAACAATTATTTTCTATTGTTATGACGTCATTCCTTTAACTATCTCAGTTAATCATTTATTTAAATTATTTAAATATCTTCTGCATTATTTCCAGAAGTTTTATCACTAAACTGAGATATGACGTAAATAATTTTCTTTTATATTTGGCTTAAATAATAGATTATGTACATATGTGGTAATTTTAATCGGTTATTTTTGTTGCCAAAAAACAAACCATTTTTTTTACCTGACTCACAGGGTACTTTGAAATTCCGGAAAATTAAAAATTTTACTGATCCCGTCATATGAAGGGCTCTATGCTAGTATACAATAATATTGTTACTTTAAGGATTTTTTATTACCATAATTCTGTATTCAGATTTTCTTGCCTAAAGGTATAATTTTCAATTCTTACAAGATAAGAAATTTGCTTGGCATTTCTAAACTGTATATATCTAATTGTAATATCGTTTATGTCTATCCCACAATAACATTCAGTTTCACATGTTGCTACATCACAAAGAAACCACAAATGAAGATAAAAATATTCGAAATTTAAAACAAAGCGTGTTAACTGCAAGTTGACTGTAGTAAAAAAAAGATCATTCCGGTTTATAATTCATTTTCTATCCCAAAATGAGAAAGGTTTACCATCCTTCCGGCTTACAGTCTCAAAGTTCAAGGGGAGCTGGTTTATAAATCATGAATAGAAAATGACACGCGGGCAGGAAATTCATTCTAGCACTGAAGTGCTGAAAGCTTTCTTTTCCTACCGAGATAATAGAGAAATGCTTCCCGGTATCTGTTTCACTAGGGGAGAGAGTAATTTTGCTTCAGCTTTTTTTTCTCTCTCCCTAGGAGAGATTTCCTAGTTTGTTATTTAGTTTCCATTTCTTTATACTTCCACGCATTTATTTCGATAATGCATGTTTCTTTGAGATCTATAAATTCAGTATTTTTCGAAAGGGGGTTTATTCTTTCGTTACCCTTTTTTCCCCCTAAAATATTCTTTAAACAAATTTATCGGAGAGATGAAATTGAAGGCGGAACGGCAACTAAAGCCTTGATACTGAATACTCCTTGGATATTAAAAGAGAAAAGCGAGACTATATATTTGAAGAAACAGTGGGACAAGGCGAAATAAGATTTTTCTATTTAAAGGTATGCTATATCTTCCTAGAATAGGAAAAAAAATAAACAGAAAAAAAAGTGTTTTGAATAAGAGACGGTAACTCTAAAGTTTTCGGCTGCAGGTTTGAAACACGAATGAAAATGTGAAGAATGTATTTTGGGGCTTCATCTTATGAAAAACGCTATACAATACCTTTGCCTCGTTGGAATAAGGAATGCACGTATGGTTCAATACGTTTTTTCGAACTTTGAGATAACCCATCTGTTTCACGTTTTAGTAACTAATCAAAAAGATCAGTTTAGTCATAAATATTTTTACTTTATCTTTGCAAATATTACTGCAGTTGGAAATATATGTGCACATATAATAAAGTTGTTATAATCATACGCACACACGCACACACATACACACACACACACACACACACACACACACACACACACACACACACATATATATATATATATATATATATATATATATATATATATATATATATATATATATATGTCAGGTCTAAAAAAGGGGTAGTTGGAAATTACGTGAGTTAAAAGCGATTTTAACAAGGGAACTGTTTTATAATAATAAAATAAATGAAAAAGACCCACGCTCGTGTAAGCTTTTGGAATCATCCGGTCAGGCGGAAGTAGTTTGGAACAATTTGATGATGAGCTTGGAAACAGATAACAATCAAGTGGCGCGGGGACATGGAACTGTGAACATACTCTATTCGTGTCTTCGACGAAAAAATGAAAATGGGGCAAGTTTCTTTCAAATAGAACTATGATTTAATAAACTTATTATTATCAAGAAAGACTGTTTTCCATTCGCCTTATCTTTGGATCACGACACGACTACATACATACATGCATATATATATATATATATATATATATATATATATATATATATATATATATATATATATATATATATTGTAAAAAATGTTTTAAGAATTCTGCCAGAGTCAAGGAAAAGTAACTAAATTCTTTATTTCGACACGAACGATTACAGTCAAGCTAACTGCTGCACTGTTGAGTAGCAGCGTCGTTTTTATTTTACATTTGGGCAGAATAACTTCATTTAAGTTGAAATCGTTTCCTTCTCAACATAGATTTATGCATCCATTCACTTACAAAAACAGTTTTATTTAAACACCAGATAACACACAAATCCCCTCAGGGAAAAAGAACACAAAACACAGATAATATATGATGACGTGTTATGTCGTGTTCTCAAAGGAAAAGCCTCGAAATCTATGTGCTAGGCCTTTTATTAACTTTTGGAAGGGGAGTGGCTTCAGGAATGATGTTATTCCGGTAAAAAATCACTTCACTTAAGTTACTTACTCCCTAAAAGACGCAAGCTTATTACCGTGCTTTTCGATTTTTAATAAATGTAAGGTTCCACAATGTTAGTCTTTTTCTTTAATTGCTTCTCGACTGCACTATGATTAAAAGTTCTGTTTGGCCAGCAAGCCTGGGCATTTGAAATAATAGGAGTTAATTTCCTGGTGTAACGGAGATATATTATTACTGGTCAACCCCCCCATATATATATAATATATCAAAATTATTAACTTTAATATTTCCTTAAAAACATCTTCTATCTCATTCTAATTCCTTCAAATCTTTTTCTCAGTCTCTAAATGTCTTAATCAATGAAACATTCTCGACTTTCGATTCATTTTCCAAAGTTTTCTAAAGTAAATTTTCTATCTATTCAACACGTTCATCAGCTGTCGCCGGCAAATGGTTCCGAGTTTTTCCTGATATTACAATTAAATTCGCTGTGTAAGTGGTAAAATTCTTTCTTTCTTCACTCTTGGGTGCACCTCTGTTCGAGTACAGTGATTTTTGTGTCTTTCCTTTGTCTGTCGTTGACTCGTAAAGATGTCCGTTTTCACAGCTCTAAAATAAAGTTTCAATTAAACTTGTTCAGTTCTCTTCAATGTCGGCCGATGGCATTTTTATTACTGCTAGCTGTTTAACTTTCTCCTTGTCCAGCAGTTTTATAATTATTGGATTACACACACACACACACATATATATATATATGACAATATGTCTATTTAAACATGCATATTTTTACAGCAACACTTCTTTATTATAAGAGATATGCAAAATCGCAACACATACAATGGGAAAATATATCGGTTGAGGGAGTTGATTTGTGAGAGATATTACTTCTGTGAACGATGCACTTAAAATATAGTTAAAATATCTTGTCACGTCTATACATATTTATATTTTTAAATTTCATTAATCTAAAATACCAAAATAGTTTTTTACTTAACATTGTGCTGGTTCTTCACTTGTACGTGACACAATTCACAATTCTGTATATGTTACGGAGGTCTGTAAACTTCGTTTAACTATTTCATTGCCATAAGTCCATTTTAATCGCTTTGATATATATTCTTGTTTTAATACGACGCATATGTTTTTAAATGTTTTTTTTGTTCCTTGACTTTTCAAAAGGTGTGAGATACCTCTTTAATTTTTTAAAAATCATTCTTATTTTCAATCTTGTTTAAAATATTATTATTCATACAAGTGACACATGACAAGTTATATTTCTTTATAAATTATAATCCTTAATTAATTATGTGCCATCCCAAATTTTAATTAAAACTAAATTTATATCAGTTTATTTTTCTAAAAACTATTTTTTATATATTTCTGTGATGAACTTATAAAACTTTTAAAGAAATAATATATTACTTTAATTTCAGATGAAAAAATTCTGCATATTCATAATAATAAATATTTAACGTTGTGCGTAATCCGATTACTGTAAAAACTGATTGAAAGATTGGTAATGTAAAAAACATTCTACTAAAATAAAACAAATAGGGCCTCATTCCTAGTGACGAAATATTTATTCATAAATAATTTTATTTTTATAAATAAATAACTTTTAAGGCAAAATAGTTTGAAAAAAAGTTTGCCTTTTGTACAAGAAAATGTTCGTTTTTACTACTTTCTAGAAATAGTTTTATATATAAAGGTGTTTATATATCTATTAAAATAAACAATTTACTTATCAAACATGTTTATACTAACTATTACACTGCTTCAAGCTAAAAAAAAGTGCTTTTTTGGTTTGTTGGTCAATTTTCTTTTCATTTATATGCTTTAGTGAAATTTATATTAGGAGCAAATTTATGTAGATAGTAATAATTTTAATAACTATTCGACTATATTTGTATATTATCATGGTATTTTTGTTATAAATTTTCCTATTTAGTGTTGCTTGTACATATAATGTTCTTGTAAAGTAGATATTTTCATAAACAGCTTCCTATATATTTAAAATTTCAGTTCATCACTAAAACGGATGATTTATATTATTATTAGTTGCTTAAATTTCATATCTGTTTTATTACACTCTCCGGAATTTAAAAGAAAACCCCAGGTGTTTATAATAACTCAGATTTAAGGTAATCATTATTACTCATTCAGCAAAAAGGATGCAGGCTTTAATGGGTTTTATAGGAGGTCCCAGTTTTATTAGGTCGAATATGAGCCTAATTGGTATCCGCTGTTCTTCGGTACCAGAGTCATTCGACCAGTGTTTCTTTTTTTTTACAGCATTTTGAAAGAGATACTTTAATAACCTAGTATGGAAAAGTTCACTAAAAAGGATGATTTATATTATTAGTAGTTGCTTAAATTTCATATCTGATTTATTACAAACTCTTGAATGTAAACGAAGCCCCGAGGTGCTTGTAATAAATGAGATTTAAGGTAATCATTATTACTTATTCAGCAAAAATGATACAGGCTTTAATGGGTTTTATAGAAGGTCCCAGTTTTATTAAGTCGAATGACGGCTGAATTGGTAGGCGCTGTTCTTTGGTACCAGAGTCATTCAACCAACGTTTCTTTTTTTACAGCATTTTGAAAGAGATGCTTTAATCACCTAGTATAAAACAAAATTTCACTAAAAAAAGATGATTTATGTTATTAGTATTTGTTTAAATTTCATATCTGATTTAATACAATCTCCGGAATGTAAATGAAAACCTCAGGTGTTTATAATAATTTAGATTTAAGGTAATCATTGTTACTTATTCAGCAAAAATGATGAAGGCTTTAACGAGTTTTATAGGAGTCCCAGTTTTATTAAGTCGAATGAGGGCTGAATTGGTAGGCGCTGTTCTTCGGTACCAGAGTCATTCGACCAGTGTTTCTTTTTTAAAGCATTTTAAAAGAGATGCTTTAATCACCTAGTATAAAAAAAATTCACTAAAAAGGATAATTTATATTATTGTTAGTTGCTTAAATTTTATATCTGATTTATTACAAACTCCTGAATGTAAACGAAACCCCGAGGTGTTTATGATAACCCACATTTAAGGTAATCATTATCATTTATTCAGCAAAAATGATGCAGGCTTTAATGGGTTTTACAGGAGGTCCCAGTTTTATTAGGTCGAATATGAACCTAATTAATAGGCGCTGTTCTTCGGTACCAGAGTCATTCGACCAGTGTTTCTTTTTTTTTACAGCATTTTGAAAGAGATGCTTTAATCACCTAGTATGGAAAAGTTCACTAAAAAGGATGATTTATATCATTAGTAGTTGCTTAATTTTCATATCTGATTTATTACACACTTCTGAATGTAAACGAAACCCCGAGGTGTTTGTAATAAGTCAGATTTAAGGTAAACATTATTACTTATTCAGCAAAAATGATGCAGGATTTAATGGGTTTTATAGGAGGTCCCAATTTTATTAGGTCTAACGAGGACCGAATTGGTACAAGTTGCTCTTCGGTACCAGAGTCGTTCGACCATTATTTCTTCTTTTTTTTTACAGCATTTTGAAAGAGATACTTTAATTATAATCACTCAGTATAAAGCAAAAATTTATGAAACACATTCAACTTAAAAGATAAGTATGTTAAATTTATCACTCTAAATTTTATTTGTAATATAAATATTATTTGTAATATAATTATTTGTAACATTATTTTTAATATACTTATTTGTAACATATTATTTGTAATATAATTATTTGTAATATATTATTTGTAACACAATTATTTGTAAGGATATTTATGAACTTGGAAGTTTACATTTTTAATAAATATCTTCAGAGACAAAAATATTTGTTAGCCGTATATTTTATTATATATCTACTGCACCATTTTAAAAATGTCTTCGATTTTAGTATATTGCAGATAAATTGAGAAATGTTATTTTACAGGATAAAAATAATATTAGATTTTATTTTTATAATAGTCAAAATTCAGAGAATTTATACAAAAATGCTTTAATTATTTTCCTGAATTAAAAGGAAATTGACTTTTCAGAAATCGTAAAGAAATAATAATGTAACAAATAATAAACTAGGATATTGTGAAGAAATGTCTCTTAGTAACTAAAATTAATAAGGAAACATAAAATGTAAAATTAGTTTTAAAAAATTGTTTGAATTTATATAGTGAATAAGTGATGGGAAAATGTTTCTCAAAATATTTTAAATCACAGAGGGTAATTATTCCAATCTTTCAGTAAATAATGAGTTTAAGAGAAATTTATAAACTCTAGGAATTCTTTAAAGTAAAAAAAGGGAAACTAAAGAACATTATATTTAGTGCATAATAATTTTTAAAAGATATGAATAATGCCATGTTTACATCTATAATTACCTTTATAAGTAAACAATTATTTGCATTCAAAATCCTTTAATGATCTTTTTTCTAGTCATAATTAGTTTCTTCTAATGCAATTCGCTTCGAATTAAAATAATATTTTGAATAATTTATTAATTTTGAATTAAAGACAATCAAGAGTAAATAGTTATTTGAAAGCTTTTACTATGACACAGTAATTGCTGTGTTTTATCTAAACTCTTATTTAGAATGTTTTTTTCTGGCTTTACCTAAGTATTCGTATTCATGTAAATACTATTTAAATTAATTTATATGCAAACTATGACCTCGAATAGGCAAAGATAACTGTCGTACTCCAATCATAAACTCATTAGCTAGATTGGTTTAGATAAAATTATATTTAATTCTCTTCATGGAATTGAAAGATTTTTTCAATTAAATAACATTTAAAATAAAAGTTAAGTATACTTAGTTTTCTTATAATTTGGGGAAATGGAGAAACGTGAATTACAATACAAGGTCACTCAACCAGCCTATTGTGAAAAAATATGTATTTGTTTACCTTATCAAATAAATCATAAAATTAAGAATTTTATTTCCATTTGATAATGTACATATATGTCTTAAATCAATCAACATGCACACGTTTAAAAAGCAATGGATTTATTTTAAGATTTTTTTACTGATGAAAAATGAGTGGATTTCTAGTATAAAAGCGATAAGCTTTCGATCTCTTATATATCCTATCACTCATTTACCTGAACCAAAACAATTTGATGAAAATTTTCGGTATAAAACAAGAACTTCATACATTCTGCATCTGGAAAGAAATCGTACGCTGGTTCCGTTGCATCTTGAACGCCTAAAGGCTGACATGTAATAAGACCTTAAAAATTGAATTCATACATTTTGGTTTGGTTTGGAGTGCTCCGGTCTCCTTTTTGCTACACGAGGGCTCATGAGACAGGGACTTACAGCTTAAAGCCAATTCGAACGGTTACGAACATCCATGCCACAGTGGGATACGAACCCACGAACTCCGATACCGAAGGCCAGCACCCTAACCAATCGACTATCGCTCGGCAGAATTCATAGAAAAATAAAATAAAAAATCGTATATAGTTGCAAGAGTATTGTCGTGGCTGGTTCTTTTTACTGCAAATATTTAAACACGTTTTCTTAAAAAATAACAGGAATAAAATTTTATTTAACTAACGAATTGCCCTACAAACCCGATGCGTAATGTCTCAAATTTCTACTCAGACATCCTACTACTTTCCATACATCCTGCTCTGGTGGAAAGCAAAGTTATCTACATTAGACTCCACTTAATGTGATTACGGTTAATGTTATCAATCGTTTATTGATATCGAAATCACTTGGTCCCGATTTTCTCTATTCATTTGTATGTTAAAATTATCTATTTTAACTTGCAAAGGAATATTCATAATGTATTCAGGAGGAACCCATTCTTTTCTGCTTCACCTACGCAGGATTTTACAGAAAAAAAAAGACTCCGATTAATGTAATTGCGGGTAATGTTATCAATCACTTATTATTATTGAAATCACTAGGTCCCGATTTTCTCTTTTCATTTGTATGTTAAAACTATCGCTTTATGTGATCGTTGCATCGGTTAATGTCATCAGTTTTCGAACTTAATTTTAAATGGCAAAGGAATATTTATAATGTATGCAGCAGGAACCCATTATTTTCTGCTTCTCCTACGCAGGATTTTATAAAAAAATGACAAGAAATCTCAAGAAATGATAAAAAATCCTTCGGATATGATCCTTTAAGAGTTCACATCATGGGTGGAAGTAGATCAGAACATTCCAGTAGCTTCCACATTAACAGAATCTGAAGTCTATCAGATTGTCATAAGAAAACAGACAAGAATCTTTTGATATTGAACCACCTCCTACAAGTGCTGGAATAAGAATAATGAAAGTGTTGAAACGGGAAGTACAATACCTGTCCAGTGACTTTAAAAAACATTATGATTACGAACAATTTATCAATGAGTTCTTATAAAAAATTGTAGACAATTAATAATTGATCATTTTTTACAATTATGTATACAATTATTATGTTTTAAAGGATAATATAAATTACATAAATATAAGGTGAGTTTTTTCATTTTATTTTTGCTGTGCTGTAGTAAATTGCTGTTGTTATTTCAAAGTGATTAATAACCCAAATTTCCTTTATATCGTCTTTAATTATAATAAAATGCCACTGATCTATATTACAATATTCAAATATAGAACAAACGACAAGAAAATATGCTAAAAAATATATAAAAAAATTAAGAAGTAAAAGAAGCACTCCACGTGCTACACCTGAAAGAAAAATTTTTCAAAGTCCCTTCTTTTCCTTCCTTTTGAACTAGTTCAGCAACCCTAGACTTTTTTCATTATCCTGTGCTGATTCATTAATTGTTCCATTGTCCTGTGAACAATGCGTCCATTCCCGGCTCTGTCCAGAAGAACCGCGACTCTAAGGATAGTCCTGAATCACCTCCTGGAGACCAATCACAACTCTCTAAAACTTGGTGAAGTGCAATCGTTTTAACACCACACGCTTCCCGGAGTCGCGAAAAAATACTTGGGCATGCAACCCACAACATGTGAGTGCAGCGAGCAAATCAGTTACCCAAACCTTATGTAAAACATAGCTGCATTCTCACAATTTTGAAATTTAGTACTTGTAAATTAAATGAGGGGAGTAAATTTATCTAGTTTTGCATATCGTTCATTGTTATTAATCGGTTATTGTTAACAAAATCACCGTGTTCCAAACTGATCACATTAAGCAAAGTCTACCGTATTTCAACATATCACTTTAAAACAGAATTAAAATCTAAACACTATAAATACTTTGAAAATTAAATAATTCATATAGGAATTGGGAATTTAAATAGAAAGATCTCGCTTAAACTTAATTAATCATATTCATTACTGCCTTTATGGTCTATTGTTACGATATTGACATGATTTATTTTGTATGGAGTGCTACGGTCTACTTTTTGCAACCCGAGTGCTAATGAGATCGGGACCTACAGCTTATAGCCGATTCCGAACGCATGATTTATTTCAAACAAATCAGTTGCTCTTACCACGTTTCTTAGGACAACAAGCTGGGTCTCTTCAGTAATCGCAAATCAAAATGCAAAATGTATTTATTCTTTTCATAGGAGAAGTGGGCCGAATGCTGGCCGATTGGTTAGGGCGATGATCGTCGGTACCGAAGTTTGTGGGTTCGAATCCCACTATGGCATTGATGTTCGTAGCCGTTCGGAATCGCCTTTAAACAGTAGGTCCCGGTCTCATTAGCCCTCGTGTGCAAAACAGTAGACAGTAGCGCTTCAAAACCAAACCAAACCATGGGAGAAGTGGTAACGTCATAATTCAAAATAAAACACTGTAAAACTAAGCTGTAAGAGATACTGAAATAAATACGCATTTATATAAAAAAATGAAATATTCAAAATAAATTAATGCTCGTGTCATTTAATGATCCATTTGGTCACCAGAAGTTTAAATATTTAGTTATAAAAGTATATAAATAGATTGTGCTTTCTTCATATTGTATCATTCTGTATTATTTACTATATTCTATAATCCCGAGGGAAAAATTTTAGCCACTTTGAGTGATGTCCGAGTTATTTCTTGAGACATTTAACGCCTCGTGGGCCTTGACATTTCACCTTCATCTTGGTCTCCGTAACAAGTCTATCTTTTCCCTGCCAGAGGATTAAACTAAATTTAACTTGACTTCTGAGACAATGAGAATTTCTTAGGAAAAAATCGTGTAGCAGTACCAAGTGTTTGTAAATAGAATTCTCACTAAAAATTTAGTAATGTTTTGATATCATCCAGGATTTTTTTTTATCGTTTAATGTAATTTTCAACAAAACAGAGAATCATTTCAAACATACTTAAAACTTTTATAAAGTTTCAGAAATTAAAAGTTTTTAATGCCAATTTTAGGTAGATCAGATTTTTTCAGAATTAATCAAAATGCATAAAATGTATATATTTGATTCCTATTATTTTTATATTATCTTATATAATGTAATGCATATTTTAATTCAACACAATTGCGAAATCGGTATTCATATGCAGTCAAGGGGTCTAAAAATGAAAAGTTAAGAAAATTTTAAAACATTAATTTAAGTTTACTTTAGCATGTTGTCTTTAGGGCTTCTGCTTCGAAAAATGTGCATGACTTTATACTGGGGTGTGAGCCAATCAATCTATTAATTGTTAGCCTAATGGTGACGGGGGGGGGAAATATGACAATCAAAATGATTGCTATGCACACTGGTGTCCAAAATAGAACAAAATAGAATACACAATGAATTAAATATCCCCACTATTCTTTTTAAAGACATTTAGCTGAGAATTTTTATAATAATATTAGAAAGAATCTACTTTTGGCATTCTTCGACTATAACTATTCAGACGCTTGCAATCCTGAACGGCCTATAGCCATCCTATCTCTCTAATTATATAATTAAAAAATAATAATTGCTTGCATGGTAAAAAAAATATATATAATTTAAAAAATAATAAGTATTGTTAAGAATGCTGTAAATATGTAATTTGCATGGTATCTCGTCAAATTGGCGAGATATTGTCTCCTTGGCAAAGATTTGAAAGATTCATTTTCGGCACCAAATTTGGCGATATATCACCAAATTTGGCGACTTGGCGACATTTGTTCTCCTTTTTCTAATTATGTCTACAAACTCTTAGCCAACCTCTACTGACAAGTTAGTGAACGAGGAAATGCCAGCGCCAGTGGGGAAGTTAACCCAGAAGACACTGTCCTCACCCTGATGGTCTCGCCGAACGATGGCCGAATGGTTAGGGTGCTTCGGCACCGGGGTTAGTGGATTCGAATCCCACTATTGCATGGCTGTTTGTAGACGTTCGAAATCGGCTTTAAGCAGCTGGTCCCGTCTCATTAGCCCTCGTGTTGCGAAAAGTAGACCGTAGCGCTCCAAAACCTAATCCAAACCAGTCACCCTGATGGTCCTGATGGTTAGACGGTCATTATAAAAAAGTAAATATATGGTGTAAAATACTTAAACCACTGTTGTTGATAGTATTCCTAAACAAATTTTTACTTCTGTTTAAAATTGTGTATATTTTAAACTATAAATTGTAATTATTTTACAATTAACGTTTTAATAATGGGATAGCTATTTATTAAACCATAACAATGAGTGTAATAAGAACGAGTTCGTTGTATTTTTTCGTTAATTATACATTTTAGATCAATTGAAAAATCAATTTTGTTTGTATAACGATTATTTACTGTTTTCAAATTCTTCGCATATGTTTTAATTTCTGTTAATCAATGGTAAATCCTCTGCAAAATCTTTGTAAGAAGTTTAGGTACAACTTTGATATATCCCCCAAAAAATTAAGCGCCAAATCTGGCTCTCCCTATGGACATTTTAGGGTTGTTGTTTCTTATTTTGGTGTTGCCAGTTTAGGTTTTTCAGCTTTTAGGTTTTTGCTGTTGTCAAATTTAGTATTTTCTTGTATTTTGTACCATTTTAAGTTTTTTAAAGTTTTGTGGCAACAATTTTTGGATTTCATATATGTTTTACCGGCATTTCATTCATTCGCCATTTCTTTGTGAAGTGATCAAGCGGATTTCTGACTTGCTGTATTTTGATGCAAATCTGGTTGTATTTTCCAGTTATATTTTTTTCTATTAATTATTTTTATCTTTTAGCTTTCAATATGTTTCGTAAATCATGTTTAGAGGCTAATGTTGATTGTTTCAATAAATTTATTGAAATTGCTGCTGGGGTAAATTGGGAGGAATTCAAAATTTCTGTATAAATAATTCTTTTTATTAGATTGCCGACACGTATTTTCAATTGTATTTGTCAAAAGTTTTGTGTAAATTGCATATAGTATGTTATTCAGTGTCATTTATTTGTATTTTATATGTATTTATTGTATTTTTTAGGTAATTTTTTTTGTATTTAATGATTCCGTATTTTTTATGTATTAATTGTTTGTATTTAGCGAGAATCCATCTTGGTGAGAACAAAAAGGCGCCAAAAACAGGTATTTTGCTTGGCGAGAAAAAAAAGTCGCCAAATTTCCGATTTGGGGGGTTTTTGAAGTAGTTTCGAAGTTTAAGCTTTTCAGCTTAACCAAATGATGTTGAGAGACATATTACTGACTTCACCCTCATCCTGATGGTCCTGATGGTTAGAAAGTTATTATATAAAAATAAATATATGATGTAAGATACTGTAGTTGATAATATTCCTAAACAAAATTTTTACTTCTGTTTAAAATTGTGTATATTGTAAACTATAAATTATAATTATTCTACAATTAACGTTTTAATAATGGGATAGCTATGTATTACACCATAACAATGAGTACAACAAGAACGAGTTCATTCTATTTTTTCGTTAATTATACATTTTAGATCAATTGAAAAATCAATTTTGTTTGTATAAAGATTCTTTACTACCTTCAAATATTTCATTTATGTCTTCATTTCTGTTAATCAATGGTAAATCCTCTGCAAAATCTTTGTAAGAAGTTTAAGCTTTTCAGCTTAACCAAACGATGTTTAGAGACATATTACATCCTCTCCATTGTACCTTACTAATCCAAACGAGAAAAGAGAATCTTTTTTTCATAATTTTCCCACATACGGGACTGTATATTCCATTAGTTCGTTTTTCTATATAGTATATTGGAAAAAAATCTACTTAACAAAATATACCTATAATTACAGTGGGATAAAATATATTCCATACACATAACCATTAAGTTGATTGTCGTATTTTTTGCTTACATCTTTTTCTTCTATATTTGTACTAGTTTATATTTTATAGCAAAAATGTATTTATAAATAAAATGGTTTTCTCATACCCGAAGGTATCATATAACTTATACAGCTGAAAAATACTTATTATTTAGGTGTAATGTCTATTTTGGTTTAAATATAAAATATAAAATTCTACTACATTTAGAATAAGTTATTTTACGAGATTAATAACAAGTGTCTAAATTTATGAAAATTATACAGTTTTCTTACATGAATCAAAATAATTTTCAATATAAAAATTTTGCACACACACACAATAGAAAAACAGGATTTCATTTCACGTAAATAAATTTTTGAAAGTAATAAATAAGAAGTTAATCTTTTATGGAAAATGAAAGCTATTTTTTTATTCCATGAGCCTCAGTTATATTAATATCTTAGTACATTTTTTTATAGCATAACAAAGGCTAATAACTGAAAATTTTCAATTTCTTAAACAGTTAATATTTTTAATTATTGAATGTCAGATATCTTTAAATATTAAATTTATAGAATAAAAGTTATTTTATTTGACCTATTTCAAATTGTATCTACTGGGAAGTACATTTGTTTCCATTTGGTAAATATTTTCTGTTATTTTAAACGTATATATTACTTGTAATGCCATTAATAAATATTTATTTTATTTAGAGAATTCGTAAAAATTCGTTTTAAAACAAGAAAATTTGTTTTATCATGAATAAAGAAAAGGTTCTCAAAGATTTTAATATTGAAAATTATTACGTCCACATTAATATTATGTAAGTAAGAAAATAATACCTAGTAATATCGAAATATTTAATAGTATATAACAGTCCTAATGTACCTAATCACTAAAATATAGTTTATTCATAGTTAATGCTTTACTGCAGTTTAGAGTGCCCCCGAAATTTGATTCCTTATCTATTTTTAACATCAACAATGATGCGGTTTATCTCACATATAACAACCTGAAAGCTTTTTCGACTGCAATAATGTATAATTTTTTTTATACTGCTGTAAACATTTTAATATTCATATTTTATGCTTTTTATTGAAGTTTCATTGCTTTTATAAAGTGAGTGCCAGATTTTTTGTTAACTTTCAGTAGGATTTAAAAAATTGTTCTCCGTTCGTTTGCAAATTAAAAAATTGGTACAACCTGGGATAACTTTAACTATATAGTTTTTACTATTTTAATACTTATAGTTTATGCTTTTTATTGAATTTTATTGCTATTATAGATGTTTATCGTCATCTAATGGCATGTTGGCACTATTAGCGAGGGAAATAAAAGGCGCAGACCCCGAACTGCAATTTTACCGTAGCTAATTGTTAAACTTATAAATCAGTAAGTAATGAGTGGCAATATCTAAGTATATTTGGATATATTACCATTTTTAGGCGACTTTTTGAACTGATAATCAAGCCATGCAACATCACGTTTGCAGAATTTTTGGCATCATATGAGATCTTTATGGATCTTTATGATCTTTAATATTTTAAATAATGGAAGTGAAAAGTGCATTTATAAATGACGTCATCATAGTGAGTGTCTGGGGGAAAACACACCTGATTTTCTTAAAATTTGATCAAATTTTGAGTAAACGCACGTAAACAACGATGTATTTTGATAAACATGAATTTTGGTGTGGTAACGGGTAGTTTTATTTAAGTAATCACACATTAAATAAGCCCAATCGCGCAAATAGGAAACTTTAGGTTGAGTTTCCGTGCGATCTTTATCATATTATTAAGAATGCTATAAACATGTAATTTGCATGGTATTTCGCCAAATTGGCAAAATATTGGCTCCTTGGCGAAGTTTTGAGAGACTCATTTTTGGAGCCAAATTTGGCGACATTACTAGATTTTACTAATTACTACTTTTACTTACTTTTACTTACTTTAAAAGTAGTAACTTACTTTAAAAGTAAGTTACTACTTACTTTTGAATATTAAGCTTGTGGAAATTTCCAAAAACCTGAAAACTATATAAAGGGGGCGTGAATTCTCATAAAAGTATTTAATTGTTCTACCTTCATTATGTCTTTACTTTTTCCTGCCAAAACTCAAGCATCCATTGCGTATTTTATTCCTTTGCCCCAGTCGTAGTCAAATTGTAATCTTTAGTTGTTTGTGGGCTAGGCCCAGGAAGTTCTGTGCACCATTTTCACTGAGTCACTGAGTCATAAAAATCAGTTCACGCTCAGGTCTGGTGAGAGTAGGACCTGTGATAATGATCTCCGTATTGCTCGCTAAAAGTTCGCCAAAAGGCTGCCAAGTTTTATCACCATCCGTTGTAATTGTGATTCATTTGGCGTGTTAATAAATTGTTATTGATTTTGTCTTAGCCAAAGTCTATTCAATCTACCGAACTTTACGCCAGAATTTCTAAACAATATTAATAACTTTCCATGTCGTAGAAAGACGTCGTGTTAGTATTCAAAATGGTTAAGTCTAGTTTACTAGAAATGCTACTAATACTGTTTGGAAAATGTCCTGTACAATGTGGTTTAAATGTCTTATTTTCGATCGTTGTATTAATATTCGAATATGGTTTAAAGCCAACGTTTATTCATGATATCAATTTCATTTTTTTTTACTTGCAATAAAATGCTTCCTTGAATATGTGCCAGTGAATTTTTTCGTGCTTTGAAGTTGATAAATTATCGTGCAAAGGAATCTTTGAAAGAAACACGCATGATGTTTTGCTCGGAATACATTAAAATGAGGTCATATGACATTTTCACATGATTTCATTCATAATTAATTAAAACTTCTTACCAAAAAAATTGAGGCTTTCTTCTTTAAATTTTTATTTAAAAATGAAACCGAGAATTAGGAAAAAATGTTTGACACATTCATCAGTCATTCATCAATTGTTTGAGTTTTTAATAGAAGCCAAATTCCGTTTAGAGAAAAGTTTAAAAAAGGAAAAATCTATAAACGCTTAATATTTAAAATCAAATACATTTATTTATATTTTTATGTTCTACACATTTTTTTTCTTGTTTTCGAAGTAAAAATATTATTGTAATCTTATACAAATAGTTTGTAACTGAAATACTTTTAATTGAAATGCATTTAATATTAAATATTGAATGTAGGAAATGATCATATTAAATATGAAATATACTAAATGTAGCACGCAATCTTATACAAAAGGATACATACATGCACACTTATATGTACATATATATACATATATATGCATACATATAGTTATATATATATATATATATATATATATATATATATGTATATAAGTATATATATATGTATATATATATATATATATATATATATATATATATATATATATATATATATATATATATATATATATATATATATATATATATATATATATATATATGTATATATATATATGTATATAAGTATATATATATATATATGTGTGTATATAAGTATATATATATATATATATATATATATATATATATATATATATGTATATATGTATATATATATATATATATATATATATATGTATATATATATATATATATATATATATATATATATATGTATATATAAATATATATATATATGTATATATATATATATATATATATATATGTATATATATGTATATATATATATATATGTATATATATATATATGTATATATATATATATATATATATATATATATATAATATATATATATATATATATATATATATATATATATATATATATATATATATATATATATATATATATATATATATATATATATATATATATATATAAGAAAAATCCTGAGGGGTTTTCAAAACTTAAATCAAGGGCTAAAAATTTCCTCGTCATTTTGCATTCCCCGTTTTAACCCCTAACCTAAATTGATCACTGGGGCTACAGTTTCCGCCTCTACGTTATTATAGTAAATATTTAATTTTAATTTTTCTTATTAGTCTAATCTTTTAATTATTGTTTTACCGTCTGTTTCTTATGAACGTACCCGTAATTTATAAATACTTGTAAATATTCGCTTATTATTTTTGTGCTTTTTAATTTTTAGCTTAACTGTATTTTTATAAATTTAGAACCGTGTAATATTTAATCCTGATTATTTTATTTTTTACTTTTAAATTTTTTTTTCTCTTATTTTTTAATAATTGCTAAGGAAAAAACTGTAATAATAATCCTAACAATATATTCTAAAAATTACTACGCATTTTAATTACTTCTACCAACTAACGAAGCACATGCAACTATCATTAACCACTAAAGATACGGCTACCAGCCAAGGAGCATCGTACAACTAATGACTACTTGGAGTACTAAACTTTGATAAATTAGGTTCTAATTCTCATTTGAAGAGCCATTAGTGAACACGGCTGTTGTTTACTTTGCCTCGAACTGGAAACCGGCCGGTCAGGATGTCGACACTTTTGCCGATTCGAAATACTTGTTTGATTTCATAAACTGGTATTTAAAATTTTTTGGCGTCTTTTAATGAAAAATTGCTCTGAAAAAAAAAAATAAAAAAAAATTACTTTATTATCTTTAAAATACTCTACTGATATTACTTAAAAAATGTAAATTTAATATCTGAAACTATATACATTTTTTATTCAACATTTATATTAGTCAATAAAAAAATCAACATTATAATGAAATCAACATTTATATTAGTCAATCTATTAAATTAAGTGAAAAATGTATTAAATAAAAATGTATAAATGATATAAATTAAGTGAATTACTCCCTATTGAAACTGTCATTCAAATAAATAAAATAAAAACAGCTTGATTATTAATTGGTCAGTTCCAAAGATAAATATATTTTTTTAAATTTGATTGTAAGGTAACCATAAATAAATAAATATAAAAAATAACAAAATTGCATAAAATGGACTGCACCTTCGGACACTTGAGTAATTTGACAAATTACCTCAAAAGAAGGGGAGAAATAGAAGTTAATAATTAACTATCGATTATTTCTTTCGTAAATAGTTAAAGTTGGGTTAATTTTATTTTAAACTTAAGCGCCGGTCTCACCAAAGTAGTTTAACGTCTAACCAACGATTAATTTTTGTTTAAAAGGAGAATGAATGAGTCCCAACATTGGTTAGCGTCATGGGTTAATGGTTAATCGCGGTTAACCGTTAACCATGGCCCTTAAAAATTACAAGTAAATACAAATTTGATTCTATTGATAAATTTATTTTTACGTTATTATAGTAATTTTCATTTTCAGTGATGAAAAACTAATGCATCGCACTTGTAAAAATGCTTCTTCCAGTGAAGTGTAATTGGGGCGGGACTTTATTTTGCCTTAAAAATATTGAGATGATTTGAATCAATCTTTGATTAAGGACCGGCATTTACTTTTCGTTGAAGCAAAAAAAAAAATCTATGATGACATTTTAAATTATCACACATGTACCTGATCTATTATTTAAGTGAAATATAAAAGAAAATTATTTACGTAATACGAAATATATCTATGTTCAGTTGTAAAACGTATGAAAATAATGCAGACGATATTTAAATAATTTAAAATAAGAAATGATTGAGATATCTACTCAAAAAACTGACAGATTTAAAAATTTCTGGAAAATTTTATAAAACAGCTTCAAGTTTGGACTTAAAATCGGCTTATAAAGAGTTCCCAGTTTTTTCCTAAATATGTAACATATATAATTGTCTGTGTACCGAGGTACTTTCTCACGGTGAGTTGCACGTGCATGCATAGCCGTGGGAGGATTTCCCTTGACGAATTTAAGACCCCAATTATTTACGTCAAGTTTAGGGACCCCTGCAGAGAGGATACTTCACGGAATGGCAGCATAACGGTCAGGCTCGCACAGAACTGTAAGCGTGA
Source organism: Pardosa pseudoannulata (assembly GCA_032207245.1). Classification (NCBI taxonomy): domain Eukaryota; kingdom Metazoa; phylum Arthropoda; class Arachnida; order Araneae; family Lycosidae; genus Pardosa; species Pardosa pseudoannulata. The sequence continues at coordinate 178,307,638 of CM063508.1, read as the reverse complement.
ATTATGGGAGCAGGGGCTAAAATGTAATGTCAGCTTGAACAAAAAGGGGCTAATTAATGAGCCCACCTGCACTCCCGCAGGGCATTTGATGTGGGAAAATTTTCCCGAAGGAAGGGATTGGACAAGAAAAAGAGGGGCTTTGGGACCTAGGTGAAGTTTTTGGAAACGGAGTGAGAGCTAAAGGCTGAGAGCTGAGAGTTAGAAGTGGGCAGTCGAGAGAAGTGGAACAAGAATCCACTAGCAAGAGCTCGTTCCGTGCGCCCGGACTGACACCGCCCCGCTCAACATCACCAACTCGTCCCGTATGCCCGTGAGAAAAGCCCCTGCCTGCTCCCCGGCGACTTCAGTGGAGGTAATTTATAAATAATATTTACAGTCCTTTGACTTAGGCCTCTGTTAATAATAATAATTCCTTGTAAAGTGATGTGGGATAATTAGTCTGTAAATAGAAAATATAAATGATTGATTATGTTAACCAAGTATTTTTGTAAATAAATGTATAGAATAAATGTCTGAATTTATATAAGGTATTATATTCATTCTGTGTTTCCCCCTTGTAACGAACACTGGTGTATAGGTTGTATGTACATTACAACAGTCTGATAAATATTAAACTTGAAAATCATGAGCATAAATTAAGTCAGCATAATACTCCGAACCAGGAGCTGAGTAATATTTTAAAATACGTACTGGTTCCTGCATTAGTAAAAATTTTTTGTCATACTATTACATTAAAGAATGTTCTAGTAACTTTTAGAACTACCAGAAAACTAAAATAATTTAATTGAAAATCTGTTACATTTTTGTGGGGATTCGAGCTGAAGACCTCTGGGGGTCAAAATCAAATTCAATGTATCTTTACCAAGGTTGCATTGACAGGGAAGGGATGTAACACTAGATTTG
>CM063508.1:178276735-178294235 GCA_032207245.1 Pardosa pseudoannulata | reverse complement strand
TTTTTAAAGGGACAGCTGACTTATTTACTACCTTACCTACGTGCTTACTTATCTACTTACTTAATTACTTACCTACATATTTACTTACTTAACCACTAACTTACTTACTTACTTTCTTACTTACCTACCGACGTACTTAGTTATTTACATACATACCTACTTAATTACATACTTACATACATACTTGTTTTCTTACTACTTATTTATATATGTACTTACATATCTACGTACTTATTTAATTAAATACCTTCTTAATTACTTACATATCTACTTTCTTTCTTACTAGCTGACCTACTTACTTTCCTATTTACTTCTTTACCTGTTTTATACTTACCTACCTTCTTACCTACTTAATCCCTACTTATTTTTCTAATTTCTTACCTACTTACTTACTTTTCTACTTACTTACATACACTTACATATATACCTACCTACGTACTTATCTACTTACATTCATACTTACTTACCTACCTACGCACTTACTGACGTAGGTAGGCAAGTAAGTAAGAATGTAAGTAGGTAATTAAGTAGTTAAGTAACCTACCTACGTACATAGGTAGGTTACTTAACATACTTACTTACCTACTTACCTACCTACCTACCTACCTACCTATGTCCTTACTTACTTAATTATTTATTAACCTACTTATTTATATTTACTTACATACTTACTTATTTCTTACTTATTTACCTACCTACTTACTTTTCTACTTACTTTCCTGTTTACTTCCATACCTACTTAACTTATGACTTTCCTACTTACATTCCTTTTTACTTACTTACCTACTTACTTACTTTTTTACTTATTTTTCTACTTACTTACCCACTTTTAAAAATATTTTTCTACTTACTAACCTACTTACTACTTACTTAGATACTTACTTACCTACTTATCAACATACCCACTTCCTTACCTACTTACCTACATACTGATTTACCTACCTCACTACGTAAAAGCAAGAACAGCAACAGCAGCAAGTTAGTACGTAATTACTTACTTACCAACTTAGCTACCTACCTTCCTACGTATGTAAGTACTTACTTACCAACCTACCTACTTATGTACTTACCTACTTACTTATATAGCTACTTACTTACCCACTTACTTAACTACTTAATTACCTACTTACATTCTAACTTACCTATCTACGTATGTACTTACTTATTTACTTACCTACCTAACTACTTACTTACCTACTTACTTTTCTACTTACTTATCTTACTTTCTTACTTAATTACTTACCTAATTACTTACATACTTATGTACTTACTTACGTACCTACCTACCTACCTTTCGTACGTTCTTACTTACTTATTTACCTACTTACTTACATATTTACTTTCTTACCTACTGATTTACTTATTTGCTTACATACTTACTTACCTTCTTACTTACTTACCTACCTACTCACTTACCTAATTACATTCTTATTTGATTCCATACCCACATACTTACCTACTTACTTTTCTACTTACTTACCCACTTACTTACCTACTTATTTACCTACATACTTACTTACATACTTACTTACCTACTTAATTTTCCTACTTATTTACCTACTTAATTTCTTTCTTACTTACATACCTATTTACTTATTTCCTTACCTACTTACTTTCTTCCTTAATTTCTTACTTACATACCTACCTACCTACTTACTTATCTACTTTACTTACTTACCTACCTACCTACCTAATTAATTTCTTACTTACTTACTTACGTATGTACTTACTTTCTTTCTTACTTACCTAACTAAGTACATAGTTACTTAGTTACTTACCTATTTGCTTTCCTACTTACTTACCTACTTACCTACCTACGAACTTACTTACTTTCTTACTTAACTACTTCCTTACTTATTAACTTACACCTACTTACTTACTAACATACCTACTTATTTTTTACTTACATTCTTACTTATTTTTTACTTACATTCCTACTTATTTTTTATTTACATTCCTACTTATTTTTTACTTACATTCCTACTTATGTAAAGGTAATTTTAAGAGATCTTAACTTTGACAATATTGATACTATTCCTACAGATATTAGAATTCATCCTTGGTATACTCCTAATTTTACTATTATAAATCCTTTTAAGTCATTTGGAAAAAAGTTCAACTGCTCATAACATATATCAACAAATATTTGAAGATCACAAAGAATTCTTTACAACTTACACTCCTGTTTTTACCGATGGCTCCAAATACACAAACTTTGTTAGCTGTGCATGCAGTATCGAAGAAAGGCTCAATAACTATAGACTACATTCTAAACTCTCCGTATTTTCTACTGAAGCCTTTGCTATCTTAAAGGCTTTAGAGGAAATGTTGCATCACAATAGTAAAAATTTTATTATCTAAACTGACTCTTAAAGTGCTTTAAATTCATTACTGTCTACTAATCGTAATAACCCTATTATTTTCAAAATTCTCACTTTAATAACCAATCTTAAATCCATGGGAATCTCGTTAATTTTTAGCTGTGTTCCTTCTCATGTCGGCCTCAGAGGAAATGAACTTGTGGATATAACTGCCAAGCAGTGGTGTGCGGTAGGTTTTCATGCAGAGTGTGCAGAGAACATGAATTTCCCAATAAATCTTTAATTATTGAGACATCTGAGTTCTCCATTCTGAAACGGGTTATTTATTATGAATATAAATTTAAAGATTACAATACATAAAATATTTACCTACGAGTAGTCGAGTTATAACTCTAAAAACAGCTAACCTTATGAGATTTCTATTAGCACTGAAGCAAAAATCATGTCTTTTGTTGTATGGTGTCATATCGGCGTCGAAAAATCAACGCTTCGGGCTTCTACGAAAAATTATATGTTCAGCAAATGTAGTCCCACATGGCGCACGCCGCTGCGATGCCTCATCCGGATGCTCATTGGTGCCGACAAATCGAACGTCTCTTCCCCGTGCAGAGGATTTCCCTGCACGCTGGCACAATAGAGTGAACTGTTTCTTGTTCGGTCAGTGGTTTAAATTATATTTATTAATTGTTTTTAACATTTGGAAATCATATATTCCGCGAAAACCATCTTGACAATTTTTAAAAAGAAAACCGGGGATATGGTGTTACAGATATAACTTATATACTGTCTGTAAAACACAATGAATGGTAACATTTGGACTGTTCTGTTAAAATTCGTTTCTTTAAAACAAAACATCATTGTTTTTCATCAAATTATTTTAATAAATATAATACATCACCGAAATTACTTTACCACACTAAAACATTTCACTTTACATTGATGAAATACTTCTTTTATATTTCCATGAAAACAAAATCTTACAATAAATAAATTTAAACATTAACCGCAAAATCGTATGGCCAGTTAATCAGTTAAAAAAAAACCGAAAGCACTTCAGCACATAAGTCCCCGCTCTAATACAACGCTTAATAAACCATACCGTCGGATGATTCTGAATGCCAATTGCAGGAAAAATAGCTGCACTTGCCTTAGTGCCATAGTATGCTGTTCCTCTCCACTAGCCCATACATATAAAGCGTGATTTTCAATTTAGTGCGCAGTGCGTACACATCAAAACTTCCTATGTTCGTTTGCTTTTGAACGCGCTACGTGGTGCAGCACCTAGTACCGCAGCATCGCGGGAGTACAAGAAAGCAAATCAACATAATATTTGAATATATTATAAATAATATTTATTACGTAACATATAAAGATAGGTAGACATAGGTGCAGAAAATTATTGTCCCTCATAATGTTGCCAGGGTGTGCAGTTCACACCCTGCACATATGGACCATATATATATATATATATATATATATATATATATATATATATATATATATATATATATATATATATATATATATATAATTGATTAGATGCTCCTAACAAAACTTTCTTATTAATTTGGTTCTAGGCAACAAATTCTACTCATTAGGTAATTTTTGAAATATTTTTGTTCTGTTGTATTTGTAGATATGTTTTATGATTAAGGGTATATGAAGTATATAAATATGTCGAAGAGTATTATTTTTTTGTGCGTAGTAAATTAAAAGAACTATATAGTAAATTTATTAGGATACATGTTTACCATGGAGTATAAAGTACAGCACAGCTCATAATTTTTCTTATTTTTATGAATTGAATATTATTTCCTTTTATTACATTATAATCTGTATTTTAAACTACACTCTGTTACATTGAATGTATAAATATTTCTGACAATTTTCCCAACCTTTTAAGAATATATTAAGTACTTTTATTTAAAAAGTTTTATTTACACAAATTGCATTTCGAATCTCTTTCTATAAATATCTTTTTTATTTCACCTGAAGATTCGAAATAAACTATTTTTTCTGAGCTTTTAACACTTTTCTGTATTTCTTATCTAGAAATAAATACATTCGACTACCTGATGTTTTTTCTCTTGAAAGAAAAAAGATAAAGATTCGTGGACTGTCTCCATCGAATAAATTTGACAGTAGCGTCACATAAGAAAGTTTCATTTCCGTAAATCTGTAATGAAGCAGAGATTATTGTACTTATTTAAAGAGAAGGATATGAAATGCAATAAAAAAATGAGATTATTTATGAAAATTTTCAAAAAACGTGACATTAACTGCTAATCGAAGATAATAGGAAGCAATTTTTTGTTCCCTACGGCGTTCATAATAAAAAAAAATTATGAGATTTTAAAATATGCAAGAAAAACGGAAATAGTTTAATATTTCACTTCTCAATTGCTTTCTTTTACTTCAAATAGACACCTAATGTCAACTAGAAGTAAAGTAAAACGAAATTTTTAATAATTTGAATATTTGAACTTGTTTTCGTAAATGTACTAAACATCAAGAGATATTAAAAAGGCGTCACAGATTTGAAAATGCATAAACTTGTAAAAAAAATTTATTATTTAATCTTTAAGTTCAAGCTTTATTTGAAAAGAACTGTTTAATTCAAAATACTGATGTTTCCCATTGCGTTTGATATTTGACATATGAAGCAATTGAAAATCTTCTTGCTTTTCTGTTTTAAATTGTATAAATTCTTATAAAAAATCACGAAAAATTAAAAATTAAGATGTGAACTTTTTGACTATTATTTTCAAAGAAAAATCCTTAATGAAAAAGATTATTTTTTAAGTCTAGAGACGCTCATGAGATTAAATACTCCATTTTTAATTACTGAGACTATTTCTAATACGTATGACAAGTCAACGAAAATTGCAGCATTTCCTATTTGCTTCAAACTAATTTTGAAAAGGAATAATGTGAATATTAATGTTTAAAAGTTTTCCTTAGAAAAATGATGTTGCAGACTTTGGTAGAAAAAAAAATGTTACTCTTTGATGCCAAAAAATAAAATAAAGACACTTTTATTTATTTCCTCTGAATAACCTTTAGAACATTGTAGGCTGTGTGTCGACATTAGGAAGAAATTGTAAGTTATATAGTTTTCATTGATGACCAGAGATTGTAACTTTAAGTTTATTGAATTTTTGTTTCTATTTTAATGAACAAATTGCATAACAATTTAAATAGAAATGCATCCAAAAATATTAAAATTATAATGAGATTAACAAATACTGTAAAAAACATTAAAGCAGGGAGATACGATTAAGGAAAAAAAGACAAACTGAGTAACATATAATTGTTTCATGGTTACGAACAAGTACTTCATTAAAAACTTTTGTTCGGAGATTCATAATTGCCGAAGAAACATATATTGATTATTTACTTTTAAAATTTTATTCCTTAATTAAGATGCCTTTGCTTTCATATTTTCACTCCATCAATTTTGTTTTAACTTTACTTATAGGCTTTATCGAATGTAAAATAATTTGCATCTGTTACATAATACAATAATAATAATGATGACTATATCCCCCCCCCAAAAAAAAAAATTAAAATCCTACTAAAAGCATAACTGTTTTTTAGCAAATTAGTTCCATCAATAAATTATTCAGTAATAGTCATTGTACTGTACCTAGAGTATATAAAATAAGTTTATAAGCTTAAAATATGATATTTTAAATATGAATTAAGAAAGTCCGGATTACAAAATTGAAGGTGAACTTTCAATATTTTTGTTAAAAATACACAGAGTATTAAGAATGAAATAATAATGTAAAGTACATATTTCTGGAGTACTTAAGTATATCTGCTATATTGTTTGTGAAAGTTTATGTATACTTTATTGCCATAACATAACAGAATAGATCTGTTGTCTTCCTGAGAAGTTCTCTGTAGACGTGCCTTTGCAAAGCGATCGACCTCCAGTTTTTCCCTGTTAGATTTTCTATAGACAGTGCATCTAAAGAAGGGTCTCTTCTTTGGTCTTGTAGAAAGATGACAAAATGGGTAGAGTACTGCCCTTCGATACCAGATTTATGGGTTCGAATCACACTGCTGGCATAGATGTACGGGGATGTTCGGAATGGGCTCTAAGCAGTAGGTTTCTGTCTCATTATCTGTAACAATGAGTTACGCTGCTGGACAACGTAGAGGGAAGAGGGAGATGTCAGTGACCCTCCCTTCGACCCCATTGGACGTCAGTCGTCTTTGGCTTTGGAGGAGCAGCTCCAGACTTTTGAATTTTTTACTCAGAAGATTTGAAGGGCTCTTCGGAGAAAAGACGAAGCGAAGAGAACTTGAGCAGAGGCAGGCTCAACTTTTTTTTGTTTATCTTAAGATAGCGTCATCAGCTGGAGTTGCTTCCATATTTTAGCGGCTTACGGCTTATCCATATTGAAATTGAATATATTTTATTTGCGCCACCAGATTGTGTAAGATTAAATTTGTAAATAAAAAAAAAGTCTGCAAAACGGTAAGTCTTTGCTCATTTGTATTTGGTGTCTCAACTATTTGTGTTATCTCAGCATGACCTGGTATAAGTCATTGGTATGTAACATTTGAGTCTGCAAAACGGTAAGTCTTCGCTCATTTGTATCTGGAGTCTTAACTCTTTGTGTTATCTCATCATGACCTGTTATAAGTCATTGGTACGTAATATTAGCTTTTGGCTAAGCTCGAAAAAATTATACCATAACTCTCCAAACTACACCCCTTGGTCTTTTTGTTATAAGCTGTCAGAAAAGATGTTCTTATTGATAGAACTTTCTTACTTTCTGGCCAAGTGTCTTACCCATTTTGCCTAACTATACCTTCTAGTATGTACTAAATTTTAATTTTCTATAGAGTTAGGGTATTTTGATCCTATTAATTTTCATTAAAAATTTTATGCATGTTTGAAATACTTTACATTAAGTAAGATATTTCTGTAATAGGTGTGTGGTTCTTTGACCTAGTTCAAATTTTTTTGGCCACATGATTTCTAATTAGACCGTAACCTACCACTTCATGATTGATTCCGAACGTTTACAAAAGTTGTTATATTCAACTTAAGCCGAATTTCTAAACTATGACACTGAAATACAATTTCTCTACCAATTCAGGAGTCATTTTGGCTCTACAATAGTCATATGTAGTATATGGTGGGTATGTTTTGAAAGATGAATCTTAAAAATAGTGAATGTATTTATAACAAAGGTTGATATTGCAAAAAATATTTAATAAGCAAAGAAGACAAACTAATTTTAAATGATATCTTTACACAAATGTAATATCCTTTAATAAAACTGTTGATTTAATTTATTAAAATTTAAATCTGCCTGCATTATTAATTTAAAAATATCGAAAATTAATTTAAAAGGTAAAGTGCATATAAGTTTAAGAAAATTATATATAATAAAATTTAAGGAAATATATTATTTTGAATTTTGTATCCGAAATGCTTTAAGCTTTTTTTTTTCAAAAAAGGTGATTTTTTCATTGACTCTCTAAAGCTCTCTTTCATTGACTCTCTATTACGTTTTAGTATTTTGCATCTTCAAGGTTTTAGACTGAACTGCAAAATGAGAAAAGTAGTTAGTGGTCTCGTAATTCTGCCGCTTACTTTCTTTTGAACCCAGAACTTTACTGGTGTAAAATTTCATCAATGTAATCTAATATGTATGCAAGAAAATTTCGCGTAGAAACAATAATGTCACCTCTTTCAAGTTAAGTTCTCAGTTAAGTTAGAAATCAAAAGAAGAAAAAAGCGTAACAGTCATTTAAAGTGAAGTTTCCAAAAGTATATCTGACGTAAAACATTTTACACCCAATCTTGTCGCCATCATAACGAAAAGTTTTTTATCTGATTGACATAGATGTGTATTCCTTCAAGAACTTTCCAGAACAGGTATTAATTTTGAAGGCATAGTCTTTTTTTTCCCATTTTCTTTTAAGCGAGGCATTTTCGTAGGTAAGGCCCATCCTTAACTTTCAGAGATAAATATCTTTGACCTTTTAAAGCGTTAAGAGGGAAATTATTATAAAATGGTACTTTTTATGCGAAGTGTGAGATGAGATTCTAATGCACCATAAAGTACACAAAAGAAATACTTGCAGTATTTAAGTTAAACTAAACGTTAAAAAGGTGTAACCTAAAGAGTTATTATGATAGCATGGAAAAAGCAATTCAATGGATGCCTTAACTATTTATTTAAACTCAAAATACATAAAAGTGTAAAACGAGTTTTTCTGATTTTCATTTAAATTCGTATATAAAATTGCTATTAACAAGGTAAAGAATATGTCGTTAAAGTATGTATATGTATATATATATATATATATAATATATATATATATATATTTATATATATATATATATATATATATATGTATATATGTATATATATGTATGTATATATGTATATATATGTATATATGTATATATATGTATATACTTACATATATGTATATATATAATATTATATTATAATATATATATATATATATATATATATATATATATATATATTTAAATATATATATATTTTTTATATATAAATGTGCAATGAAGTATTTTCCACTTAACAAGACAAAAAACGAAAGTCTATCACAGATTTGGCAGAACAGGCGTGGGTAAAAAATTTTGGAATTCCGAACGGAAAGCTAACGTGGCGATGATAGAAAGAAGTTTTGGAAAAAAGTTTTAAGTTAGATGGATTTATTTATGAAGACTGATAATAAAATATTTATATTATAAAAAATATTTTATATATATATATATAAACACACATACATATATATAAATATATATATATATAATATATATATATATATATATATATATATGTATATATTATCTTTCTATATATAGACAGAGAGAGAAAAGAAGAGAGTAAACAAAGAAGAGAGATATAAAGAATATAAATATAATAAACTATGATATAAAAAAAGCGATAAATAAATCTATAGATAGAAATTTATATTAATTCAAAGCTTTCTTTATATCTTTGATTAAAATATTGAGATGAAAATATTTTAGAAAAAAATTTTTTTATATTAAATTTTATCTTGATTAAAACACACAAAAAAAAAATATATTATTTATATATATATATATTATATTTTATATATATATACTATATATATATATCGAGAAGAGAATAAAAAGAGAGAAAAGAAAAGAAAAAAATTTATAATAATGTCAATGTATATATTTTTTGCTTGTTTAAACTTATACACTGCAAAAAATATTTTTACTATCAGATGTTTATTTTCATTATTCACATTCAGTATTTGAATATTGCAGTAAAAGAAAAAAATTATAAAAAAATTCATTTTTTTTATCAAAACTATTTTCAGTGTACACTATAATATTGATACTATATTAAGAAATTTTTTTTTATATATTCAAAAATTTACATTTTGTTCGTTAATATATTTTTTAAAGTATATTGTTTAAAATAATTAAATTCTTTGTTTGATTCGTATAATATTTTATGATAGTAGCAAATCGAAGGAATTTTTACTTACAATTAGGTTTATTTTTATATTGCAGTTACGTTTGTGCTAAGGTAACGTGATTACATATATGCATTGTTTTTACACATTCAAAAGCTACCTTTTGCAGACCATTAGCTAAATTTTGTAAAGATTACTCATACTCGTTAATATGTTTTTTATGCGTTTGTTTATGTACTTATAAATTAGTTATTTCAATCTGCAAGATAGTAAGGAACTACACATCTCAAGATTGAAAAATTTATTAGAATGCATTCTGTTCTAGTGCTAAATGATATGAGACAGTTATATGCATTATTAGATATAACATGTCATAATTAGTAAAGAATTTATTTGATATTTAATAATGTTATATTTAATTAATACAAAGGTGAGAATAAATCAGGATAAAAGTCAAACTTGAGTCTTCTGAAAGAAAAATTTTATTCTGTATTGTAATGATCTATGATTGTGTTACAAGTTGAAAAATTAATAATACAAAGGGAAAAAGATTAAATCTTAGTTAAAATTCTCTTCCATGTTTCTGTTATGCCATGATAGGATAAAAATTAGTCAAAGAAAACAAAAGGCAATTCCACATCACAACACATACAAAGGCAATGAGCTAAATCTGTTCATAAAATGTTGATACCTAAGTAAAATTAGACACGGAAAGATATAAATAAGACAAAACTTACCGATGTAGTATCCATTTTTATATTTCATATGACTTATTATAGATGATGGTTGCCATTGCCTCGAGATGTTGGATTTTAAAGAGTAGGACTTCGTAATTTAGAATCAAGGACCAAGCAGAAGGCCATCAACTTTGGCCAGCCATCTCCAGGGACATTGAATTACAATTTATTTTAACTTAACATTTAATCATTCTTAGACATCAGATTATTATATTTTGTTCATCTGTCCAATCTACTTAACACATTAGCTTACAATGACACCTCAGAGACGTCCCCAGTTTATCAAACAAAACACGAATAAGATGCTTCAGAGGCATCGCAAGGTTATCGGAACAAACATGAATAAGACGCCTCAGATGCGTCGTAAATCTACCGGGGGAAACATGAACAATTGTCTTCTTCTACGATATTTCTATATTCATGAAGTTTCAGAATGACACCTACTTCGTACTTTGAAAAGTGCATCCATTCACTGATTCTGTTTTAACCCCATGGTTTCTTATGAACTTAATTATTCACACTTTTTAGTTAAATTATTAACTTCAACTTACCATTTTAACATCTAATTTGTGTTAATGCTCTCTCATGGGTTAAGTGGAATTTGTGGGAATCATTCACATTCGGAAGTTCATTCGAATTTCTGGTGAAATTCTTTCCGGGATGCACCAGTGAGCAAGATGGTAGGCTGCACCAGTTACCAATGGTATAATTTCCCCCCAGGGGGAAATAATACCATTGGTGTCGCTTGTTGTCGCTTTTGGCCAGCACAGTTGGAAATTCGAACGTAAGGGAAGGGGTTAACTTCTTTATTATAGTATTGATGCAAGACTAGCGTCTTGAAATCGGGGAATATAACATCGAGACCATTCTTTTGTATATTTTTCCTTTAGTGCGAACTCCTTTTAATTGGGCTAAGAGTACGAAACTCGGACGATCTTACTTTCCTTTTCAGGGGGTGGAGTTGGCACATCCGACCTGTCCAGCAAGGAGAGAAGCTAGATTAGACGCTTAATGTTTGTTACCGTCCCCATCAATATCCCACTGATACCAGCCAGGATTAGTTTTAAGATAGTACTTTGTTATAGTTTTTTATTTCACCATCCAAGTAATGAAATATTTCAAAGTAGGCTTAGGTGGCACAGTCTTTCATATTTATGTATGAATATCAGTGTAAACATCATTCTTCCTTGCATGTTTTTTATTTATCACATGTTTAAAAAGAACTTTTTTAATTTGGTAAAAATAGAATATAAAAAGAAGTAATATTTGCTTAAGCGAATTATGTACACCTAAAAACCTGTTAACACCTTTATACTATACATAATGAAAATATATAATAACTGCGAGTGTTCCCTTTTTTCCAATTACCTAACCAAAATCTAAAAGAATACATACATTGTAGCAACTAAGTAAATGCTCGTTTAAATGCAAATGTATAGATCAACTCTATGCAATCTAACAGTGGCGGCAAACTCAAATATTTCATTAATCTCTCATGATAAACTTTTTTCCCTGATACTCGTTACACTCTGCAGAGTTTTCTCCCGGCATTAACAATAGAAAAAAAGCTTCTTCTAGTTTTCATTCATTTCTTTTCTATTCCTACCCAGTTATTTTCATTTTCGATCTTTTTTTTTATAAATGAATCAAGTTGCATTTTTCTTAGGCGAAACACAATGCTTACTCTTTTATCCGTGAAAAGTAACTTTGCGTAGCCTGCAAGCTATTTGTATCTTCTTTGTTAGGAGAACAAACTAAATAAATATCACTCCAAAAAAAAAAAAAAGTTTAGCAAATTACTTTGCTATAATCTCATTGACAACCAAATACAATTTTTTATAAAAATCGTTATCTTTGTGAGATAAAATATGGGTTTAATACCATTTTACTGAACGGGATTTTTATGTTTTTTAAATTAAGGTATTGTTTGAGATAAAATATTTGCTTAGTTGAAGAATTCAATTTCCTCTCAAAAATGTGATTGTGCTCAAATTAAGTAGATTTGATTCCAGTTTCACATAGGATTTTTGAAATCTTTATTTAAAGTTTTTATCGAAATCGAATGTAATCTTAAAATACATTTTACTTAATTTCATAACATTAAGCGATGCTTTCTTTTGTAAGAATAAAAGATATTTACAGAAGAAAAGTCATGGAAAGTTATCCAAATTAGATCACGTGATGCAAAATAAATTCGAATTTATTCAGCACTGCGTATTTATACAATAAAACTAATAGCGTTTAACCTTTTTGTAAGAGATTATATTAAAATAGAAGCAAAACTTCAGCTACGAAACGTTGATTTGTATGCAGAACTCTAACAATGAGTTACACTGCTGGACAACGCCAGCACGGGAGACTGACCGAGGGACTAGGGCGATGTCAGTGACCCCCTTTCGACCCTTAATAAATAAAGTCTTAAATATTGACAGTTTTTATAATTTCGGAGATTTTTCATACTTTTAAAATAAAAATAAAAATTTCAATATATTTTACAATGCATTACCGAATTGCTTAGTTTAAATTTCTTATTATTTTTAGTGTGAAAATATATTTTTTCTGCTAATTTTTTAGTTATCTAGTAACATGTTATTTTTCTTTACTTTATAATGTCAACTACACTGATTACATACATAAGTATGCATAGATAATAAATCTAAGTTCTTTTGAAATGTCTTTTCCAGTTCCAAGTTAATGGAAATAATCGGAGCAGTATATTTAAAATAAAATGTTTTTCATTTAAAATAGCTTGCATGCTAGTATCAAGTTATTCTTAGTAACTGTACTAAAATAAAAAATATTTTAAATTGTTAAACTAAGTAAAGAATCTCTCCTTTTTTAAATTTCACGTCAAACAGAAATCCAAATATTCTCAGACTAAAAGAAAAAAAAAGTATTTGAGACCTTGTTAACTAATTAACAAAAGCTTAAGTTTTTGAAACTCAAAAATTCTCCCTGTTGATGATTTATATAAAAACAGTTAATCTTTTGTGATTTTGAATAATAAATTTCAGTGTTTAACGGATTATTAAGAACAAAAATCAAACATATTCCTACTACGATAATTTGAAATTTCCTTTAAAATTGTGTTTATTCATATTTTTAAAAATTAGAGATAGAGTTAATTATATTGTGGATGAAATATCTTAATATCAATAAAATAAAAAAAATTAACATTTCGTTTTGAAAAAGGATTATAATAATTTCTTTCAAACTACTGGTAGAATCATTATCTAGATAAGTACATATATTATTAGAAGGAGATGAAAGTTTTGATATTTTGTATCATCTAATTAATGGAGTAAATTCTTTAAAGGAAATGATTTGAATATTAGTGTACGTTACGCATATTTGTTATTGAAATGATGTTTTTACGCATCTCTCTGTTGCCAATAGACACCGTCGAGATATGCGACTGATCCATCGCTATGGGCAATATTCAGCTTCTTTTTGAACAAGGAACCATGAGGGTTAAATACAAACAAAGTTCTAAGAATGAGTCCTCATAATTTAAAACCAGGGAACAAGCAAACGTTTCCAGATATAAAACTGATCCATCGCTATGGGCAATATGTAGATTCTTTTTGAGCAAAGACCCATGAGAGTTAAAGACCGACAAAATTCTAAGAATGGGTCCTCCTAATTTAGAAGCAGGGACCAAGAAAACGTTTCCCAGATATGTGACTGATCCATCGCTATGGGCAACATGCAGCTTCTTTATGAGCAAGGAACCATAAGGGTTAAAGACCTTAAAAAGTTCTAAGAATGAGTTCTCCTAATTTAAAAGCAAAGACCAAGCAAACGTTTCCCAGATATGCGACTGATCCATCACTATGGGCAATACGCAGCTTCGTTTTAAAGCAAGGAACCATGAGGGATAAAAACCTACAAAATTCTAAGAATGAGTCCTCCTAATTTAGAAGAAGGAACCAAGCAAATGTCTCCCAGATATGCGACTAATCCATCACTATGGGCAATATGCAGCTTCTTTTTGTGCAAGGAACCTTGAGGGTTAAAGACCGACACAATTCTAAGAATGAGTCCTCCTAATTTATAAGAAGGCACCAAGTAGACGTTTCCCAGCTATGGCCTACCACATTGAGAGATATCGTTTGTGAACTTGAAGGACATTACGACCTCAAACCTATTTTACACACTCCATTAATCAACATGGTGATCTTTGGCCGTTTAAATTCTCGATCCTGCAGCATTCTGATTACGAAATCTTTACAATTTCAAATGACCCACTACGGCTTACTGAAATGTAAACTTAATTAGTAACATTTAGAAAATTGTGAGACTTAAATGACGATAGGTATAAATTCAAAGCCAATGTAAGTAATGTACAAATAGAAAGGGATTGCAAGGATAAAGTGTTTTTGCAGCTACTAGCTGTCTATATTTCTTGCCAGCATTCTAATGTGTTTCTTTTGGTTCGTTTGTTTTCTTTTATGTACACGTCGTTGTATTAGCTGTCCAAAGCATCTTTTCATACACGTTTGTTGTGGGACTATAATTTGCTCCTTTACCAACTTCTCTATCAGTCTTCTACTTTTATAAACCACCGAGTGACTACAGGAGAGCTACGAGTAAATATTACGACACTATATTCTCTTGAGTACCACAGTTTGTGGATTCAAATACCACTGTTGTCATGAATATATATTATCGTTCACAATCGCTTTAAGAAATAGGTACTTCTTTCAAAAACTGCCTTTTCAAAGAGTGTAGTGCTCCAGATCAAACCATACCAATCACTCGTATTGAAATCAAAGATTTCTTGAAGGTAAAAAAATAATTGCGTGTAATGTCTTTATAGTTGTGTCTTTTGAATTTATTTGTGTATTCTGGTTTTTACATTCTATACCGGTAACAATTTGCCATTGAAGCATACTATAAATAAAATACTAAAGTTAATAATTATCAGCAAAATAAAGCTCAGATCCCTGAGAGTATCATATCCAGTTGATGATTAACCCCTGATCATTCGTAATTGGTATTCTCGGTACAAGGCATTTTGGATTCTAGAGTTAAAGCATCGTAGATTGTTAGCGTGCTTGTGACTGATAGATATTATCATGTGACTATGTAGGAACAGGTATTTGCATTTAGGTATATTCATTGCTAGTGTTGCACGTTACACTGGCAATCATGGTGAAACTCCTTCTAAGCGATATTGTACCATCACAAGAAAATGAATCTTAATTTATGCAGTAGACAATTACATTTAATATCATTGTCATCTTCTGTTTTCGTGATTACAAGCTGTAAAATTGGAATCATATCATTGTCCTGTCACATGTTAAAAAATAATGTAAGTTTGAAATTAATTCGTATTTAAATTATAATATTAAAAAAATATTACATCTTATACAGCTCACAATGTATCATATAAATTTTAAATACATATTATATGATGTGATAAGTGTTTGAAACTCATATAATAGTGTGCTGAATAGAGAAAGTTTTCTCTAGAATAGCGAAGTATTATCACTAGGGCAAGAAAATGATGAATTACATTTACACCTAAAAAAAGAAATCTAATGTAAATTAAGCTATAAATTCACGTTAACAATATATCAGAAATAAATAGAAAAAATACTGAAGTAAAAATAAGTTTATATAAACGAGGTTATTTTAAGTAATTTCAGATATATCAGACATTAAAAATTTAAAGTAAATAAAATTAAGAAATACTGCTAGTATTTCTACTAGTAGTATACATGTGCGAGAACGTAAGTGGAAATTAAACTCTATTTGTGAAATTAATAGTTTATAACACAATTATTTCATTAACTCTCTGACTGCTCAATTTGTAAACCAAAATCTCCTCAAAAATTGCGTATTTTTTTTGTTGCATATTTTAAGTATATATATAAATTATAGAATTGAAATTCGCATTTTTTTTCTAGAAACATTTTTTATATTGACTTTTATCATGAGAAACTAAGCTGCCAGAAAAACTAATTTCAGATATTATGACATAAATTTATTTTTTAATAAATTTCTATTGAATTACAGTTAATTTCTATTTCTAACATACCATCTATAATTCTATTATCTAATATAACTATAGTTCTAATCATATAATTCTATTTATTACATAATTAAATGTCGAATACTGTATATAATTTATGTCACTGGTTAAACTGTGGAAAGGCGGGATGTGCTCCTTAAAAAAGGAAGAAAAACACATGCCCACGAAAATCGAGGGATGAGCAAATTTTGCTACATTTGAATTGCCCGTGGAAATCGCGGGATCAGCAGTCAGAGGGTTAATAATGTTCATTTTTGGAAAATGCAGTACATAGTTTAAATTTTAGTCAGTATATTCCAATAGTTCAGTAAATTGCATAATTAAACATATATTAGGATATATCAAAATTTAGATCGAGTAAGTTTTGATTTTTTGGCTAATTTATTTATTGTCTGGTAAGACGAACTGTTGTATATAGCAGAAAAAAGAAATCCCAGAGTTACTCACTAATTTGGTGAATTAAAATCCTCGGGTTAGAAGAGGAAGAAATCTTGCGTAATTGCCTCTGATGGCACCAAAGTGAAAAAGCTTGATCTAAATAAAGGTTTCTTTTGTCCTATATGTGTTCAAATCAGTGTTTAGTGTCTTGTCTCGGTCATATGCAGAATTTTTCCGTGTGCCCTGAAGAACTTTTTTTCTGTTTTTGGACTTATCGTTACCATTCCAAAGTTATTTTGGGCTTTCGCGTCCGCTGAGCGCTATACGACAGGAAAAAGTATGCTTTGCTACTCGAAATTTTCAAGTTTTTGTAACTGTAAAAGTAACTATCACTGTGTTGGCATTCACAGAATCTCGAGTACATACCTACGATGAACTGTATTTGTATTTCATCTCGATCGGCTAACAGGAACAGACTCTAGAAGTTAGAAGTTTCATTATGACCACCGTGTATATCAAAATTAATAACTATGAAATTTATATCTAAAATTCTCTTATTTTTTCATTTTCCTTTTTAT
>CM063508.1:178271735-178274235 GCA_032207245.1 Pardosa pseudoannulata | reverse complement strand
AGAACTTAACACTGTTTAGTTACGAGAGGATTAGAGGCGTGTCTCGCTGAGATGTATATTCTTTTATTTTTCGTTTTGAGAGATAAAGACTGATGTAAGTAAAACGTGTTTACACTACATGCATATGAAGAAATAGGTTATTACTTGATATATAAACTCTCTTCGTATTCAAAGAGATTTAGTAAAGGGAAACTCTTTATAAAGAATTTTTTCTGTTAAAATCGCTGCTAGCATACTATTGAACTTCAAATGTAAATATATCTATTTGTGCTAAATAAAAATATTTTCACTTTAGCAAACAATTTATAAATATGTTTCTGTTTTATTGCATATAAGGGAGGTTAATTAAATTAGATATATGTGGTAATTATATTTATATATTAATTACGAATGTAGTAAGTAAAATTTAGTATGAAAATTAGGTTTTACGTTTGATATACAGTTTGATATACAGTATACCGTAAATTGATATTATGATAGAGAATCATAAAGTGAAGCTGTAATAATCTGTAAGGAAACTCTAAAATTACTTAATGGATACTGCATTTTTATTAAGCATGTAAATTATGAGCGTATTCATATACAGAAGGTCATTCGTATTGCATGAAAACAGTTTTGATAGTTATGTATAAATGCCGTATTTTTTCAGCGCTTTTTTTCTATCTGATAATCGTAATTATTGATGACAATAGATGTAGCTCGAATTTTCGACGAAAGTAAAAGTTTAATTAAAAGTGGTATGCCAATTTTTTCACCTCTTAGACCGTTTTCAAAAGTCTGTTCAGTGCTCTTGGTTGCCATTTTCCAATTTTTTTTAAATCGAAAGCACAAAAGTACGTTTGAGAAGAGTCAGGTATTTCCTTAAACAGGATAAACTTTATTGCTGTTTCTAGTTCTTTCATTGCTAAAACTGCAGCAGTTTATTTAGAGTGCCTAGACTTTGGCCATATCAACCTCATCATTACTGTAACGGCTACATCAAAGACTTTGCTTTGAGACGACACGTTTATGTAGAGACAAAGGTGTTGTTTTCCGCGGCACCGCGATGTCTAAACTTTTGTGTTCTACACTAGCGAAACAACAGACCAGACAACCGGGTGTCCAGACTGACAGCCAGAAAGATAATCATCGGAACCATAAGGGAACGCCAACATTGGATCTTCGCCGTCTAGAAATTCCTGAGACTCCCGGGTTTGCGGCCGGTATTGTCTAGCCCACAATAATCCAGTTGGTGGAAGGTGAGATCATCGCCAGATGATTCAATGATGAAATTATGGGTGAAGCCCCCTGTATTAGAGGCCAATACGCTAGAAAAGAGAGGAGACACAAGATAAAAGTTTTTAAAGAAGTAGTTAGTTAGCTAGCAACCAGCTAATTCGGAATTCGCCTTCACCAGTCTCTCGTAGAGTTTCTTTAGCTATAATATCATATTGGATCATTTCTTTAGGAATTATCTAGAGACAGCTAATTCGGAAGTCGATTTGACCTGTCTCTTCATCGGAGAGTTTATCTTAGTGAAAATTCCACTTTGGGATATATCTCTTTCTGAGATTGATAACGATACCCTTTGACTTGAGTTTTTTTTAAAATTCGATCTTCTTCAGGATTGAACGCTTATTCCTCTTAGGAAATCTGACTTTGTTTCTCTCTTCTTCTATGATAGCAATTGCTACTTCACACTCTCGTTTAATTCAGTATACTGTCTACATAATTACTACAGAGAACTTTTACGCGAAGATACCGAATTGTTATCTTCCTTCGATTACTAAACCATTCGGCAGGGACCTTTTGTGTACGTCTCTATTTAGGCCTACGTCTAGTGTTTCACGTGCTTGTGAACTGCATTTGTATTGTGTATCTAGAAATGTGTATATAGCTGTGAGGTATAAATAAATCATCTAATCAAGAAACACCTGCTTCTTCATTGTGCCACCTAAAACAGGGACCGGATACGTTACATTACCAATATCCTTAGCATATAAGTCTGGGATTTCGTACAGTTAATTGATTTTGGCTTTACTTGAGTCTTGATTTTTAGTTTGCCCTTGTAAAAAAAACCATGCACATTTATGAATACTTTTGGGAACGTTTTTTGTAGACTTATCAAAATGTATGAGTAACGGATGATTATTCGGAAGTTCTCAAATTTTAAAAGGAAAATACAAAAGAGAAAATAAATTACAAAATCGTTTACACCAAGTGTAAACGAACTTCTGAAGAATATATATACCATTCCTGTGACTAGTTTTAAAATAGAAGGTAAAATGATAAATGAAGAAATATTATTGTAAATTTCTTGCTGTGCTCCTTCTTTTGACCAAACGTATATCCCAATATCTGTTTAACACTAGATTTACGGACCTAGCAATTTGACTCGCTAAAAATTTGAAATTTGATCACAATATATATATATATATATATATATATATATATATATATATATATATATATATATATATATATATAAAACTTTAATATCAAACTTTAATATATTTTCAAA
>CM063508.1:178249235-178266735 GCA_032207245.1 Pardosa pseudoannulata | reverse complement strand
TCAAAGCACTCGATTGTTGATCTAGTCCCACCAAAACGATTTTGGGATGTTTGATATTTTTATTTTTCAGATAACTTTAGATGGCTATTAAGATTTCGGGAGGTATTTGACACAGTACTACATCACCGTCCGTAGTTGATCGAATGGTGTAACAAGCATAAACGTACGCACATACATACATACATATATATATATATATATATATATATATATATATATATATATACACCCATGAGGCTTAACATCTCCTAATAATCATCAACAAAGAGAAGGAAGCTCAAGTGCCGTCTGCACCTAACGACCGTGCTCGTCTGCGTCCGACTTCCATCTATCTTTTCGTTCCACTGGGCAGAGTTGCTGTTGCTAAACTGCAAAAGGAAAACTTCGCTTGCTCGGAGTAAATTCGCTACGTTAAGCATTGCCATAGGTACCATGCCTACGTATATATATATATATATATATATACACATATATATATATATATATATATATATATATATATATATATATATATATATATATATATATAAATTTATATATGGCCGAACAATGGCCGAATGAGTATGGTTCTGCTCGTCGTTATCAGTGTCAGTTTGTTCGAATCCCACTTTTGACATGTATGTTTGAAACCGTCCGAAATTGGATTTATGCAATGAGTTCCGGTGTTATTATTTCTCGTGTAGCAAAATAGTAATCCATATATCTCCAAACCAAACAAAGCATTGCTAGTCATCAAAATAGTTTTCTAATATTTTAATTATTACTTTTTTTCGGAGAAGTTGGCATTTTCTGATAGTTAAATGCTAGAATTGCAGGAAGTCATACTTTTCTAAATAATGATAACTTTTTTTAAATTCTGCTGTAGATAGCGTGTGAAAAATACAAATACACACATATATAGTTTATAACCTTACGAAGGCTACACACACATGGTAAAGTAGAATTATCACAGTTGCTCGGGATACCATAGCTCTTTAATACCATGTATAACAGGTCACTTAGACAAACTTCTTACTTGAATAAAATTATTAAAAGCAAAGTTTGTATTTTTACTGTCTTGAATTGTAAACTCGATGTGTAAAAATATTAAATATCTTTTGCTATGAACTGAATTATGTATATAGCGATCTGAAGCAACTTTGTTATACAATGAGTAAAGTTAAACGAGATATAACTATCAATCTATAAATGCTTTATTAATTATATTTTTGCATAATTTAAATTGATTATTTTACATTATAGTTATTTTCTTATGATATTTTGAAATCTATTAACATTTTGATGAATAAGTGTAAGTTGGATTAAGGCACCATCAAAATGGAGTAAGTACATTATCACTTACAAACCCCAAAGGCAGTAAATTATTTATTTGACCGAGACATTACAATAAAAAATAATGTCGAAACGAAATTTTTGCTCATTAAAATCTCAAAATCGGAAAGAATTCACAGGAACGTTATGGAATTGTGCAAAGAATCAAGAAAACTTGGATAATCTTAATGAAATGGAAAGAGTTTATTTATAACAGTGTTACAATGTATCATTATTTATATCAATGTTTTCTTATATAAAGTTAAATGAACAAAATTCTTTAACAAATGAAAGACCTTACACATAAAAATTTCTCCTCGGTGATTTATTTTAACAGTAGAGAAACAAACCGCACTAGATCAGTCGGGAGAGGTAGTGATCTCGTAACTAGAGGGATACAGGAATGAGGCATGAGCCGATCAAAGATAGGCCATGTTGATTAAAGGTAGGTGGGCCATGTAAAATACATTCGTGGTCACACTGTCATCTAAATTCCCATACGATATTTCTGGAAGTTGTAGATTAAATCTGGATGGGGAGGGGGTGTCCTGCTAAATTGGTAAATCTTCTAAATGGCGAGGAGTGACTTGAGCAATGCCCTTCTGTAAAGAATAATAATGTTACGTTGGCCTAGTGTTTGAGTAAGAAAATAAAACTCAAGAAATACAGGAATAATAGGTCTTGATTAAATTATTTATAATTGTATAAATGCCTAAGGAATACAAATGAATCAACTTATCATTTTGTTGATTGAAGACTGCTCTCGAGTCGGCGTCAATCCTAAAACAAAAAAAAAAAATAGAATAATTCTATCTTCCAAAGAGGTTCATCCACACGCCACGGATGCCAGCCGTTCACCCTTCGCCGTCTCTGGAAACCACCTTGTCCGTCCAAAAACATTCCGACCCTCGCGGAGACAAAAAAAGAAAAGTCCACTCCAGAACGGCGGGGGGAGAGGGTCAAAATCCCCCAAAACTCACGCACACCTCTATTGGCTGGGAGAAGTCCGAACCAAAAATTTCAAAATTTTTCATTGCTTTAAAACGTATTTTTAAATCTTCTATCCTACGATGATGATTTTTTTTAATTTTCAAATTTTTATTATTTTTTTTTTTAATAATAAAGATAAACAAAAGTACTTTTCGATCCAAAAATTTAATTAATAATCAAGTGTTTTTAATAATTATTGACCAAATTAAATATATTTATAACTTTTTGAAAATAGTTGACATTTTAACTTCTTCCTAAAAAAAAAGAAATATCAATACATATGTTAAGTTTTTTTAAATTTTAAATGCAAGTCATACAGTTTTAATGAGAACCTTATGCTTGAATACATTTTGAAAGATCTTCAAACCTCGGTTAATGCTTGTCAAGGAGCACCTTATCTATCAGGATTTAACGTTCTAGGAGGTCTGGTATTACTTATTATTTGGTGTATTACTAACTTTTTTGGTTCGACTCAGCGCGACCCAAGAAATATGCTTCGCGACCCAATTTTGTCGCGACATAGGTTAAGAACCGTGCTCTAAACCAAACCACACCAATTCTGAAAAAGTTATATGGTGAGTGTGTTACATGGTAAAAGATAATTTAATTTTTCCGTTCTGTACACAAAACATAATTTAAATCTTAACTTCTCAGCGCAATAAACCCATTTTGAAGCAATAACTAACGTTGCCTATTATTTTTTCAAACTAAGTGCAATACAGTGCAAAGCATATATTCCAAGTAGGTGGTCAACCTAATACGGTGCTCCGAGTGCTAAATTTCCAAGCATGATTGGCTCTCATTTTACCTATCTACTGACATATTAAAAGGCTGAGCTAATCTTGCCCAGAGAGTTGATAGAATATCGGAGCAGTCCCTTGGATGCACAAAACATTATTCCAAATCCACTGGGATTCTCACAAATTATCCCATCTGAGCAAACAATTTACATTAGTAGTTTGTCAAAAATGAAGATTTTTAAGGCCTGATTTAATATTAAGTCAGGCATCTTAAACTTAACATTTACAACATTTTCAAATGGAAAAGTGTCTTTGAAGTCTCCTCTTACATCAGAGCACGCTGGTATAGAAGAACAAGATGGTGGGGTTGATGTTAGCAGGCATGCATTTTCGAACAAATTGAAGGTAATAGTGTATATGTAAATAAAAAAAGAAAGAAAATTAACGTACTTGCCTGACTTCTTTTAACGCCTGATTCATGTAGACTGTGATATGTTTCTGATAATTTGTTCCTTACTATGGAATATTATTTATCTGCAACTAACATTTGCTAGACAGTAGATTTAAAACGTGTAACTGTGTATTTTAAGCTACTAAAAATGTTTAGTTTATTTTATTGTAAATTATTATCTGTACTTTTACCCATATAAAATGCATTCAAAAATTATGAAGAAAACTGACTCCGAACAAAAGTTTAAAAGGTTTCTCGTATTTTCCATTTATGAGTGTTATTTTAAAATTTCAGATGAATAATCATACGCATTACTTTAAAAAAAGGAATAAGAGTAAAATAATATCTCTTTTCGAAGAATAGAAATCGAGGGTTTTAGTTTCTATGATCCTTCTACCAAAGACAACTTTTTGTGTTAGGTACTTTCAATCTATATTTCACATAAACTCGGATAGAAAAAAAATATTCATTCTTTTTGCTCGTAAAAAAGTGACTTTTAAAGCTCCATTTGATCACAGTTTTATATGTCATCAGCTGTTTTTATAGTAAGGTCTTTTTTTATTTATCTTTTTTTTTCGCATTGGATAGAAATGTAAGACAAGACATACTTTTGAATTGTCATTCTCGATTTATTCTTTAAGATTTTTCCATGATTACTTTTGAACTTTTATAGAATATATATTCCCATTCAGGGATTTTTTAAAAGAAAATAAAATATTTTTTTTTGCGATTTTAAGTTAATGCTAAATGATGTCTTAAAACTAAATATTAAACGATACTTTTCTACCCAGCATATATTTGATAAATCTTTATTTTCATTAGCAGTTTTACACTGGTTATTTACGTTATTTTCCATGTTTGTTACAGAAATATATACACATATATATACCCTTATACATATATACATATATATATATACGTATATATATAAATGTATATATCTATATATATCTATATCTATATCTATTCTATCTATCTTCTATATATATATATATATATATATCTATCTATTCTATATCTATCTATCTATCTATCTATCTATCTATCTATCTATATATATATATCTATATATATATATCTATATCTATATATCTATATATATATATAATATATAACTAGTTTTTTAAATTGTAATCTTTATTAGTAAATAGCATCGAAGGTTAAAAATAGGTAGCTGCTGAACGATTATGTTGAAGACTCGGAGAAGTAGATTAGTTCCGACATCAAATACTGCTGGGGACTGAGACATATTGTTAAAGCGTACTGCATCAAATACAAAATACAAGTATCCATATATTATGGGACAAATATGTTTAAGGTGAGACTAAAAATCAACATACATTAGCCTTATAAACATACTTTCTTTCTCATTAATTAGTTACAAAGTCTCTTTAATTAGTTACATTATTTCCACCGTCAAAATCTTCAAACATTGTAGCCTAATCTTGAGTCAAGCTTGCAATTAATACACTGGTAGATAAATGCTCTATTCTATGGTTTTCTGTTTGGGGTGTCCGTTTTAGAACTTGGTTTATTTTAGTGCAGTACGTTTACGTGGCATCCTTTTTAAGAATATAGTCCAAAGAGGGTGGATTATCACTAAAACAAGCTAAAAATTTAATCCATTAACCTATTAGTCATTTCTGCAAAACATATATAAATGAATATCTTGAATCTATCTCAAGAGTTGTAAAGAGTAAACAAATATAAAATTTTAATAATTTTGAATATTGCAGCCTATCCTTATTAGTCATCTGTTACTTTAAATATCATAAGATGACATACCAATAAATGCAAAAGAAATAAAAGCTTTGAAATTCGGTATAACACTTTTAGTTTTTGATAGCACTTTTTAACTTATTACTGTAAGGTTACATTTATTAATAAATAAAGATATTGGTCTCAATTTCATTCGGAGTACATATCGAAAACTAAATTAATGTTTTCGGTTCGAAAAAACAAAAAGATTCTATCCAAATAGCAAAATTGTAGATTTTAGCAGACGAACTCGAAGATTTAGGTCTACATCCAATGAAAACTAAGAATCATTCTTAGAAAACATAAATATCCCACATAATATTTTTAACACACACACACAAAAAAAATATTAGTCATCTGGAAACTGAGAAAAGTTTCAAAGTTATCTGAATAAATAATCATTTAACATTACAGAATTACGAAATGAACGAAATAAAACTGTAAATTTTGGTTCAGGATTCCGTATTTTTGAATTCAGTGGCTAACTTAAATTCTAGTATGGATTTAATGATGTATGGTTATGAACTTAAGAAAAGACGAAGCGTAAAATCGTTCAAATTTTAAAACATGTTATAATTAATACTAAAATAACAAAATGAAATGCAAATTATTAAAATTTTAGGTTTATTAGTATATAAATAATATATACTATAATGAAATGTATGAAATTAAAACATTGAACAATTTTTATAAGTTTCTACAATTTAAAATTGATTAACACTAGATTTACGGATCGAGCCAATTTGACTCATTAAAAATGTGATCACGATATATGTATATAAAGCTTTAATATCACTTTTCAAAAACACACGTTAATTTTTAGTTAAGTAATAAAATATATGTAAACTTTCATTCCTCTTCCCCGCAGACCCCTTCATTTCGCATTATCAAATGTGGTATACCTATTTTCACGGTTGTGAGCCAATTTGACTCATAGAATGGTTTAACAGTTAATCGCATAACATGAAATTTATTGGTCCTATCAGGCCTGGGCAACAGTCAAGATTTTATTTTCCAATTAGCTGAAGAGCTAAGAAGTAAATATAGAGAAGAAGTCGAGAACACTTCCATTCCAATGACAGAAATTCATGCTACTGACGCACGGAAGAATTGTCAAGTTCAACAATCATGCAAAAGAAACAGATGTAGAAACCATTGTGCTAAATGTAATAGAAATGTTTGCGGAAAATGGGTTTCAAAGACAAATTTCATAGGTAAAAATATTTTCCATGAATTTTTTGATAATAAACATTTTATTTAAATTAATTAGGAACTATATTTTTTTGCAAAAAACTTCAATTTTCTTGTATGAGTCAAATTGGCTCCCTTTAGTAAATATAAATATATGATCAACATCCGTAACTCTAGTGTTAATAATATAAATATTCAAATATGAAACTGAAGTCAAATGTAAAAACAAAGCGAATTTTAATAAGGGAAGTAATTAAATAAATATTAAAAGTAAACAATCATACTGCATCCACAGTCGAGTTAATCTAAATTTCAGTGAAAATTGAAAACACGGAAAAAAGCATACATTTTAAAATTGGCCAACACAATTATAGTTGCATGTAAAATTTTAGGTAATTATATGAATATTCAAATATGAAACTAAAGTCAAATATAAAAACAAATCGAATTAAATTAATTTGGAACTATCTTCTTTTTTAAAAAAACTTTAATTTTCTTGTATGAGTCACATTGGCTCACTTCAGTAAAAATAGGTATATGATCAACATCCGTAAATCTGGTGATAAACACGTTAAACTAATCTAAATATAAAAATAAAAGCGTAAAGTTAGGAGACTGACATTAAAGGGATAATTTTTTTCTATGTCTTTATACACCCTTTTGAAGCTAAATTACATTTTCAAAACTAAGAACGATAACTTATATAATAATTAAAGTCATAAGATTTCTTATGCTCAAAATGTGTTTCATAAAATCAAGAACCTGGTTTATTTCCTTCTTACCTGTTGTATAGAGGGCGTTCAATTGTAAATTCCTCTCAAAAAATGAATCTAAATTGTTCTAAAACGTTCTTCATATTCCTATTCCCTCAAGAAATAAGCGAAGCAATTAATGTAATGATAAGACTTACAAAGTAATGGAAATGAATCCAACAGTCAGTGCATTAGTTAAGTAATAATACAGAAAATTTCATGCACTTAAAGACAGTTTATTTTCCTAATTACGTCCTTATTAACATCAAGTAATTAAATTTGAATTTTGTGGCTCGTTTCAACTTTAATTTATGCCATCTGTTTTTCAAAATGAGGCCATATTTTGTTTATAGATTACTAATATTAATGTTTGAAGATTTTAGCGAACTTCTGTTTGAGTTATGTAATAAAAGTTATTCATTATTTAAAATTCCTGTACATTTATTATTTAAGAACTCAGATACTGATTTAAGTTATAGTCACGAATCTTATATCTAATCCTGCATCACAACATCTTACAGATTTGGAGATTTAGAAAGCTTTTATATTTAATGGACGCACCTGACATTTCCCAAGCTTATTTTCCAGTTTCCAAAACTTGAGAACAGTTGATGTGCGTGCAAGGCCGTAGGCAGGGGGAGGGATTTGGGGGACTGATACCCCTCCTAAATTTTGAAAGTCCATTTTGTAGGTAGACAATGTCTCCCGTTTGTGTGTGTATGTGCTATCTGCCTAGCTGTTCATGAACATGGACTGTTATTCTCTTAAAAAAAACCGCTGAGACCATAAAAGCCTTGCTGGGCGATTGTCCGGAAGTACAGCACTGTATTCCGGAAATACAGTTCTTTCCCTTTCATTAATTGAAGTATCATTTACAAATAAAGATGTCTTTCTCCCTTGGTCCCCCTCCGAAAATAATTTCTGGCTACGGCCCTGTGTGTGTGTATTTAATGTATACTAAAAATGAATGGCGAGAAACTTCTTATGCAAATAGGAAAATATTATGTATACATATTGTAACGATCAGTTACATGACCCGAGGGAAAGAAGAAGGGATTGGTGACCTTTCGCAGCGGACCAATATGGTTAGCGGTAAGTAGACAGGCGTGGTTCAGACAAAGTCGTTTATGAACTAGGTCTCCGGCACAAAGCCGAGTTAGCCGTTTAAGCGGAGGTAAATTAACCCTCCGAGTGGAACACACCGAGGAGTCTCCAAAAATACGGTTTATGTGTCAGTGGACAAAGCGTTCTATAATTTTTTCCTTCCCCCTTTGTCGACTAGAATGGAATACGGTAAACCCACCCTCGTTATTGTCCCATTACTTCCGGTTATAAATAGATATATAAATAGACATTATTGATTGTTAATTTTTAATACACATAAAGCTCGTCCAGTCTCAAAGATCATCTCTGTGGATTCTAAAAGTACATATTTCTTAAAGAGAATTTTTTATTTTTCTTACGAAAGTCATCCAAGATGTTTAAGTGGTGCAATTAGAGAAACATCTGTTACCGCAAACAAAATACTTCGAAATAGAGATTTACAAAGCCATGAAAAGCTATCAGCGTCTTTGTATCTCAGGGAGTAGGGGTGCATCCCTCAATAAATGTCAGTCAAAGAGGGGTGCAGTTCCTAAAAAATCAACCTGACCCTCCTACCTCAAACTTCCATGGGAAAAAACTGGCATTCCATCCATTTTTGGAACGTTTTTGAAGGTCGAAAATTGTACGTGACAACCACTTTTAAGACATCATCGGTCCAGTGGAATTGTACGGGCGAACCGCTTAGAGGGTTAAGAACTGTCAGTATGCCGAATCCAGTGTGTCTACGCCTTTATGATGTCTACTGCCGTCAAAAGGCTCGGGTAATAATTATAAATCGAGTGACGGTGGAGTCCACATATAAGCCCAGTGACCGGTGCCGCTAATGAATTTAAGTTGTTTTGGTAAGTTGCCAAAGACGATCTTTCGGTTACGTCTGGAAACGGATCAGCTGATCCAAGCTGGTCGGTTGACCTTCGACGGGAAGATGCGTCACCCTGGTTCTGGAAGGTGCCGGAAAAATCACGGTAGGAGCAACCGGGACCCCTATAAAAGAAGATAGTCTGAGCCAAGAAGAGGCCTTTTTTTTAGAATTGGTTGAAAGGAGTTGGTTTTTGTGGAGCTCGAGAGGAGTCCACTTGTCTCTCCTATTTCCGGAGCTTGCTTTTCTTTAGAGACCGCCAGAGTCTCTGCTTTCTGCTAAGAAGTCGACTTTCGACTTTGGGATCTCATTCCCATTATCTTTAATATTTTTTGCTACTTCGTGCTTAGAAGTAGGTTGCTGAGAGTGACACTTACTCTCATTTTGGATCGTCCTGCATTCTTAGTTTCCTCAACGAAATTCATCTAGATACGCAGTCTGAGCGTTTCGAGCCTCAGTGCGGAAGTCAACTGTACTGATCGTCAGCCCAAAGATTATAGTGTCAGCGTCTCGCACCGGCACTAACTAGAGAACTGTTCCAGTGTTCGAGAAGGACTAGCTTCACTATAGCCATGTGTTGTATTTACGTTAATGTTTATCTCAACACGAGATGTCAGAAGAATTGGAATTTTCTGAAACTTGTACATAGCTGTACATAATTAATCCCGTGAATAAAGTATTTAATCCAGAGTTAATAGATGTCCAGCTTGTATCATTGACGGCCTCGACTACCCTTACTCCAGTAAGTTACAATATGCCTATATATATATATATATATATATATATATATATATATATATATATATATATATGGTGTGTATACATATGTGTAAGTATATGTTTGTGTGTTTATATATGTCTATATATGTGTGTACATATGTATATATTTGAGTGTGCATTTATATATATGTGTGTATAAAATCTATATAAAGTGTGCATATGTGTGAGTATGATGTATATATATATATATGTGTGTGTGTGTATATATATGTATATAGATAGATAGATAAATATTTATATACTTTCTATTTAATAGATATATGCTTTTATACATATACACACTGTTGCGTACTATGGGAACGCATTTGGAATACCAGAACTCCGCTAATGGGAATCAAACTTTATTAAAATATTTAACACGCTACAAAAATTCCTGGAAATACTCTAAATTCAGATTGAAAATAAGCAAAAGTTATTAAACTATTCAACCAATAGAACCCATATAAAGCATTTTAAATTAAATAAATTTCACGTAGGGGTTTGTAATAGGATTAATTGCGTTTTATCACTGGTTAATAGAACATCATTTCTAAAGAGGATGTTAAGTGCTTTCCTGATAATACATTTTAAATCGTATTTTCATAGCTTCTCTCTCAGTAATATTTTTTAAACGCATCCAAATGATTAAACAAATTGGGTTTAATTCGTCATGTACGTGAAATTCTGTATACAACCAGGTCATGTAACTGTTATAAAGAGCTAAAAGAGAAGAATGTTGACAAATAACACATTCACAAATGCATATTTAGAGTATATATATACATGCGTGTGTGGGTTAAAATTACTGTAATAAATTGGTTATTATTAATAATTGAAACATAGAAATGAAAGATACTGATTTCTAAGATTTACTTTCTAAGATTTGCTTTTCTTTGCATTTAATATATATATATATATATATACAACAGCAAAAATTGACGTTGGTCAAGGTTCTAAATTATGAGAGTGGCGTCGTTGTGTTTCTTGTTTTGATGGTCACGTGACAGAGCCAGAGAAGTATTCCATCAGATGAGGGAATATGTGCTTGGCATAAGGCCTAAGAAGGCTGTAAGATAAGGAAAAAAAGTTATTAACTATAACTAACTTATGTAATTGTGATGATGACTTTATTATTGTGGTTATATATATATATATATATATATATATATGTATGCATGTATGTATATATGTATGTATGTATGTATGTATATATGTATGTATGTATGTATATATATGTATGTATGTATATATATATGTATATATGTTTATATATATGTACATATATGTATGTTTATATATATGTATATACATATATATATATATATATACATATATATATATATATATATATATATATATATATATATATATATATATATATATATATATATATATATATATATATATATATATATATATATATATATATATATATATATATATATATATATATATATATATATATTCCACGTCTGTGTTTTTAAAAGTGTCCTAACAAAAACATAATTTTGCACAAAGAAACTGATTTTTTGAGTAATATTGATACATGGAACTCTCTGAAACACGAGTGCTCATAAAATTGAAAGATAAAGTAACAGTAAAGAAAACTTATGAAAATGATGTAACAGATATTTTTCATCAAACCAAGCATTGAATTTCTTTCGTTTCATTTAAAACACAAAACGGAAAAAGTTAGTTATATTTCTTTCTCATTTTTCGTCACCTTGCGATATTATTTTATGCTATTTTTTTCTGTCCTATAATTAAACGATAGGAAATAAGTTTTGTTGGGTATTAAAAATGTTTATCATGTTTGGTAACAACTTGAAAAAATATATATTAATATGTCATTTTTTTACACAGAAAATTACTGACTTTGGAAAAGAAGTGTAGCTATATTTTATATATACATTTCTGAGAAGATGTTTAATTTTTCTTAACTTTAGAATTCAATTTTTCTTAAAATACACACCCGTATAGAGATACAATTATGTAAGTGTGTATATTCAAATATAATAAAATACACACAGGAACACACAGATATGCACACACACACACACACACACACACACACACACATATATATATATATATATATATATATATATATATACATATATATATATATATATATATATATATATATATATATATATATATATATATATATATATAATTGTAAATTACAGAAGTGAAGATAATTTCATGGTTTTTCGGAATTAATGCAATAGTAATTAGTATATGATTTATTCATTATAAATAAATGTGGATTAAAACAGGATTAAAGTAACCTTAAGATAAAAAGGAAATTCAAAACATTTACTTTGTGAGGCAATTTCTTTTGTGTAGTATTAAGTATAATGATTTTTAAAAACTTGCCTTATTTATTTTGTATATATGTTTGCATATATAATATGCACACACACACACACACACACACACATATATATATATATATATATATATATATATATATATATATATATGTATATATATGTATAAACGATAACAGTGTCGGAAATTTAATTACATACATTAGGGTTTACATAATTAAATAACTATTGCAGAAGATTTTTTCAAACTACAATAAAAAATATTTATCTGTTGCATGTAACATAGCGTATAAAGCATCTAACCACAAAATATTTTGTTATTATACTTCAAAAAAGTTTCAACGGTTTTTCTCCTACATATAAATCTATATTTTGTTCCCCTCAATGTTCCATATTCCATGTTCATCTTTAAGAGTGGGAATAAGTTTCAAATAATTAGGATAAATCAAAGTGATGATGATTACTAGTGTAACAGATCAAGATGTCATCTACTAACTCAGAATAAACAAGTTCATAATTGAAGGAGTTTCCTATTTCATATTGATGTAAAATATGTCTGCTAATGTAGATGAGAATCCACCTCCAATAGGCATGATCCCAAACATTATTGTATAATAAGTGATACCATTAAATAAATATGTTTCACCTAACACAATCTGAATTAAAGCTCGATATTTACTATAGGTAATTTATGACTGTAGGTTATATTTTTCGTACATTAATTCTAAAATGATAGAAAGAGTCTGTAAATTGATAGAATGAAACAATTAGCAAAATCATAAGTCTGAATATCACTAATATCATCATGTCCCTTCAATGCATCAATTGCCTAAACATCGCCGATTGGTTGGCCTTCGGTACCGGAATTCGTGGGGTCGAATGCCGCAGTGGCATGGACGTTCGTAGCCTATCGGAATCGGCTTTAAGCTGTAGGTCCCGGTCTTATTAGCCCTCGTGTTGCAAAACGTAGACCGTAGCACTCGAAACCAAACCAAACCAATGCATCAATTACCTTATAATTATTCTTGACGAAAGAAACCTCTAAGCTTTTAATAAGGGAAAATATTTTTTTTAAATATTAAGTTGTAGGGAGTTAGCCTGTGTTAAATAAGTTGCAAAACTCACAGTTACAGCACGAAACATAACAGGTGATTTATGAATATTTGGAATCAGGGCAAGGTAAGTGAAACGCATATATTTAATCTTTATACCAAACCCTTTCTTAAAGTGCAGTTATACGATTTTTCAATACAGTGGATGTTGGTTCTATGTAGCTATATACATCTGAATTATGATACAAACTCAGTAGATGTTCACAATAAAAACGGTTACGAATTATGCCATAGTTTGACGCAACCTTATATAATACATATTTTATGTTGATTGGATAAGAAATGTAATACCAAATATGTTCTATTTACAAAATAATACAAAATTAATAACTATAAACTAATAATACAAAATAACTAATAACTATAAACTAATAATACAAAATAACTAATAACTATAAACAAATAATACAAAACTAATAACTATAAACTAATAGTACAAAATAACTAATAACTATAAACTAAGAATACAAAACAATTAATAACTATAAATAAATAATACAAAATAACTAATAACTATAAACTAATAATACAAAATAATACAAACCCAGTAGATGTTCACAATAAAAACGTTTACAAATTATGGCATAGTTGGACGCAACCTTATATACATATTTTATGTTGATTGGATAAGAAATGTAATACCAAATATGTTCTATTTACAAAATAATACAAAACTAATAGCTATAAACTAATAATACAAAATAACTAATATATATAAACTAATAATATAAAAAAAACTAATAGCTATAAACAAATAACACAAAACTAATAACAATAAACTAATGGTACAAAATAACTATTAACTATAAACTAAGAATGCAAAATAATTAATAACTATAAACTAATAATACAAAATAATACAAACCCAGTAGATGTTCACAATAAAAACGTTTACAAATTATGGCATAGTTGGATGCAACATTATATACATATTTTATGTTGATTGGATACGAAATGTAATACCAAATATGTTCTATTTACAAAATAATATAATTTATAGCTTGACATACAAGCACATCAATCTGACATAGATAAAAAAAATTCGTTTTACTTTAAGGTTGCATTATGGACACCAAAATCTTAGAGAGCTATTACTTTTAGTTTTGAATTCTTAGGAAAATATTTTTGGGTAGTGTACTTAAAATCAGAATGATTAAACAAAAGTTAAACCAATCTAGTATATATATTTATATCTGGTATTTATATTTCTTAAACTTTCACAATTTTTTTAAATAGGGGGTGGACGGGTATAAACTCATTACTTATTTTACATCTTAATCATCATTATAATATACAAATTGAACCGCATTTTACCCTAAGAGCCTTTAAATTAAATCGAAAAAAATTCTTGAGTAAAAAAATTTAATATATTTTTTTTCTAATTCTTTTAATTATCGTTCATAAAGAATCTTTTTATCTGAGTAATGAAAGACAAACTAAAATTGCTTAAAATTCTATACTTCACTTTTAAAGATGAGCTGATTTTTTAAAAAATATATTTAATAAATGATAAACGATCCTATTGAATTAAAAATGGAAACTATCTGGTAAATCTTTTTATCGCAATCATGATTGATTAAAGGATAAATTGAGAGTTTTGTGGTGTTTTACTTTCTGGCCGAACGAATTCTTTTGATTTAACCATAAATAATTGAGTTACAAAAAACATTATAATTACTTATTCTGTTTTTTACTTTAATAGTTTTTATAGGTATTAAAAATTAATAATGTAAAAATCTCACTAATAAACAGATCGTCTTTACAAGAAAAGATCTTTACGTCGAATGCTCAAGAAAAATACATCTTTTAAAGAATTTTGCACTTCCAGACACGTGATTTTGATTCCAAGAGATTAGATTATTCATCGTTTTTAGAGTCAAGAGTGAACCTTGATTGGCTGCAACAACGAGGACCATCTACCTTAAAACAAAGGTTTAAGATGTTTTGGGTGTCCCCGGATGTACAATACACAACAGCTCTTAATATACAATGCATTATAGTAAATACAGTAAAAATATCTCAAACTAACACATACAAATACAAAACAGAGAAAATAACACTGGAAATACAAAAAAAAAATAATCATAAAATTAAAAAAAAATTAAAATAAAAAAATTGATAATAATTACAAGATAAATGCATATAAATAAATACAAAATCGCAGTACAGTGAAAGCTATATATTCAGAATCAGCCTTGTTACGGGGCCTGCAGAGTCTCTGAATTTTCCTTTAGTTTACCGAACATCTTGTTTAGTTTGGATGAGAGAGTTTTGTTACAAATTAGCTGATCATCCCAGACACACTTTAGGTCTGGTCTGGGGCGCTTGAAGTGCAAATCCGTATTTAGGGAGCAGTCAAATAGGTAGTAATGGTCGGGAAAACCCGGGTCACCGCAAACACATCTCGTACTAGCCAAATCGGAAAGCTGGAACCGGCTAAGATTGGCCGGGAATGGGCCATGCTCGGTAAGGAAAGCTGTAAGGGCTGCATTGGAAGTTAGTCTAGTGGAGTTGGAACCTTGATAATGTAACTTAGCGTGAAAACTATTGTGACATAAATTTACTTATTGGAGAAGTGAGACTATTTTCCAGGGACAGCTGAAATATGTGGCCAATGGACAGAAAATTAGCATCTATGTCAGCGTTGACTTTGAGAGACGGGCAGAAAGATACTCCGTTATAACTGACATTTTACAGCTGGGGAATTAAGTATTAAAAAATGAAAGGAGGCGGGAGAGAGTTTTACATATACTTTTGGTGTTATAATTTATTAATATTACATATGTATATATTTCTCACATAACAATAGTAGGAAAAATACTATTATTTTAGGTAAAATTGAAAATTTTATACGCGATAGCCCCTATTCTTCCATTTACCCTAGCTTTCTAGGTAATCTTCTCTAGAAGGGTAGTCGTGGCATCAGAAAACCTATGTCAAACGTCGTAGAACTTTAATATTTATTTTATATCAGAAATACATCGTTCTACTGATTGTCTTTACAGTGCATGAGCTCTACGTATAATGATCTAAAAATATATACATTGCGGCTGGTATTAGTCCTTGCATCGAGTGATTCATGGGATTTTATTCTAAGAATTAAATAAGATCAGTAATTTCGTTAGGTAAAAAGGGCTTCAAGCATCTAAGACAGCTTCAAAACTCGCAAGGAGCAATTTAATTATTGCAGAAGTAACAGCATTTCCATGGGACAACTGGCTCAGAAATGTGCATAGTGGACAGAAATCAGCATTTATTTCAGAAAACAGGTCATAAGAATTTAAGTCTGAGACACTCTTTTATCTAACATTTTATGGCTGGGTTTTTTGGTATTAAAAAAATATATATATATATATATATAATATATATATATAATATATATATATATATATATATATATATATATATATATATATTTATATACATATATATATATATATATATATATATATATATTTATATACATATATATATATATATATATATATATATATATATATATACATAATATATATATATATATATATATATATATATATATATATATATATATATATATATATATATATACATATATATATATATTTATATATATATATATATATATATATGTATATATATATACATGTATATGTATATATATATATATATATATACATATACATGTATATATATATATATATATATATATATATATATATATATGTATATATATATACATGTATATGTATATATATATATATATATATACATATACATGTATATATATATACATATATATATATATACATATATACATGTATATATATATATATATATATAAATATATATACATATATACATATTACATATATATATATATATATATATATATATATATATATATATACCGGGTGGCCATAATTAAACTGACAGTGCTCACAGTGTTCTGTAGCGCTATCTATTTGCGAGAATGACGCCACATTTTGTAGGAAGATTAAACAAGACGGGGGACGAAGGATTCCACGAAAAAACTAAATAGTTCCAAAAGTCACCGCTAGGGGAATATTCGGCTCTGTGTTATAGAAAATAGAGGGAGTTAGGATTACGAAAAAACTAAATAGTTCCAAAAGTCACCGCTAGGGGAATATTCGGCTCTGT
>CM063508.1:178221735-178244235 GCA_032207245.1 Pardosa pseudoannulata | reverse complement strand
CCACGTGTCAATGTCGGATCGATTAATTAGTTTTCTGTTTCGACTCTGCGAGAGAAATTTTCATAACGGTCCTGCACTCTATATTTCTGACAAATCCCGTGTATTGTAGTTTTCTGTGTTATATGTTTATGTCTTTTAGTTGATATATTTTGACGGTTTCATTTTGCGAGAGTCAAGAATGATATGCTGTACATAAAACTAACATATACAACTTCGAATAATAATTAGGGAAGTTCTTTCTTGATAGCGAAATTCTGCTAAATGTTTAATTTTATTTGTGTTCTTACTTAATGCATAATTGGATGATATGGTAAGCAAAAGTAATGTCTACATTTTACCCCCCTAGAGGATTAGAAAACTGGTATCTATCTCTTAAAACCTATTCTCCACGGCTATGAAAATTCAAGATAACATTTGAATTACGAAGGATTTGAATTGCACACTCTAATAAGACTCATATTTAGCCTTGGAACTGTTCCCTGTAAAAGCAAAATAATTGTGCTTTTATACAGCTTCTATGTAAGCATTCGAAAAAGATGCATAGAGTTCTTTTATATAATTTAGTGAATGACTAAACAATAATAGTTTAACTCAGTAATTGATACAAATGCTTATAATTTTTGTTTAAAAATACATCGTTTGAAATACCATCTAACAGAAGTACGTCCAGACGAGTTCAATGATTTTACTAACATTTATACTGGAAAACTCCCTAGTTAATTCAGGAACTTATAAACTATCATGTATATCAAACTTATAACTATCATCACTCTGTAATTCATTGTACCTGATTGTAATGTCACATTAATGCATGGCAATATTTTTAATTATTTCAATACATGCCCGTCACAGCTTTGTTATTGAACTTCTTGATGTCTATGGAGTTTATTGTCTTTGAATATGTAAATATGTTTTACACAGTCCAGTCACATTAATCGGATCACCCATCAAAATCCAGAATAACCAGTTTTCTCTGAGTGAACGCTGCGAGGCGTGGAGGAATAGAGTCAGTTAAGTTCCTGAACATGTTCACTGGGATGTTGAGCCATGACAAC
This sequence comes from Pardosa pseudoannulata, assembly GCA_032207245.1. Taxonomy (NCBI): domain Eukaryota; kingdom Metazoa; phylum Arthropoda; class Arachnida; order Araneae; family Lycosidae; genus Pardosa; species Pardosa pseudoannulata. Next base: position 178,243,180 of record CM063508.1, on the reverse strand, counting down.
TCCAGTACCGTAGGGAGCTGCACTAAGTTAAGTGGGTGAGGATGCATGGTGCGAACATCCCGATTGAGGTGGTCCCACAGATTTACGATTGGGTTTAATTTCGAGGTATTTGCTGGCTAAGGGATAACCTCATCCTGAAGCTCTTATAACCACGTACCTACACTGAGAGCTTTATGACACTTCAGATTATCCTGCTGGTAGATGTCATCATCCTGAAGAAAAACAATTCGGATGTAGGGGAAACATGGAACGGAAGAATAAATGCATACCTGTGTTGATCCTTCATGCTTTCCAAAATGATGAATGAACCAAAAGGATACCACGAACACATTCCGCAGATCATATTTCTCCCTCCTCCCGTTTTACACCTTGTGGCAGGGTTTTTGCTTTCAGACGTTTCACGCCGTATATACCTAAGCGTATCTCTCCGATGGATCATGAAACGTGGTACCATAGCAGCCAGCATAGGTATATTAACCAGATGTCTGCTGCTGAGGCCCATACGCATCAACTTTCGCTGAACCGTCGTCGGTGTTACACTGTTGGTAATCCCTTAGTTCATCTCGGTGGTCAGTTGCTCAACGGTTTCATGTCCATTCACTCGAATGCATCTCCGCAGTCGTCGTTCATCTCTGCCATCTATGGGTCGTGGTGCACTACATTTGCTACGTCGCTAATTTTGGATGCTGTCATTTTGCCATGCACAGTATGCTTTTACCACGGCGACCCGTGAACTGTTTACAAAATTAGCCGTTTCGAAAAGGCTTCCATCCTTGGCCCGAAATCCAATGATCATGGCCTTTTCGACGTCGGATAAATCTTCCGTTTCTGCATGGTTACCAGAACTGAAATATTTTCCAAATACCTACAACACATTTTATATACCTACCAAATTTGCTGATGAAACGTGCCTTCTGCGATTGGTTATTTAACGTTCACGTATGCGGCTGTCACATTACTATGAATGGACTATGTACTTTAAATATTTGGTATGTTATCTAGCTACTAGCTTCTATTTTCACTTAAAATCATTCTCTGTATGTATTCTGCATTGAAATGTTTTTGTAAGTTTAAAAGATTTTTTAGTTATGTATTATTTGATGTATTTGGTACTTATAATGTCTTCGACATTCATGAACCCCATGTGCTTGGCAATTCATGTTACGTGTATATTTACTTTACTCTTAGATAGGATAGAATTTCACTGTACAATTGAAACTATCCACATATACAGACAATTTTTTACTGCAGTTTATTTACCTATAGACAGGATTGTTTTATAAATATGCATTGGAGTACAACGTCTCTCTCGCCGGCGGCTACGAGCTCAAACCGTACGTGTCCTCTGGGTAGTGCTAAATGAGAGACAACCTCAGGGGTATATCTCCTTCAGGTATATACGAATGTCACGAGCACGGGGTTCATCTGAGTAATCTTTCTCCAGTGTCTTCACTGGTAGACCAGAACTTAGCTCTGTAGCGCTTGTTCCTTACCGGAGATGACAAAAGTAATCTTTGAACCATGACGGACTTCCCGTAGGTCAGTTGCAGCTTTATAGCTGTCGTGGTTGCTGTCGTGGTGACTGGTCTTCAGTTTGTTGCTGTTGTATGTCTTATAGATGGGTCAGCGTAAGAACTCTCCTAATAAATATGCATTCTTAATTCCTCGGTATCTAACGAGTACAAATTTTGATAAAATGTGACCCCTTGGGGTTTTATTTTCCTGAATAATATTTATTTACACATAATATTCAAATCAGCGAAAAATCTTACTAAAAATTTGAAGAATATCCAATCTTTAAAACTAGTTAAGAAATCAAAAGATTTTTAAAATGACAAAAATCAGTTAAAAATGTTCTTTTGTCCACAAAAATAAAGATAGTTATAAGCTTAAAAGAATGCAAGTTTTGCAATTAGATTATTGCTTTACTGCACGGTTTTTGCCATGGTACTATGTATAAATATTCGATAATAAGTACTAATTTGAGGATTTTAGCATTGTTTTAGTTATTTTAAGGTGTTTTAAGTGCTTTATTTTTTTTGTAGTCTCTCTATTTTTCAGACATCACCTATCAATATATCATTCATAAAACTGGCTATGGTTATTTGAAATAGAAATTATTCTGTCACGTTTGAAGATTTTAGCATCGATTTAGATATTTCCAGGTGTTTCAAGTGCTTTATTGTTTTCTATTTTTCGTACATCACCTATCAATGTATTTGTCATAAAACTGGTTATGATGAATTTGAAATAGAAAGTATTCTGTCACGTGTCTAAATTTTCAATACCATGAAACGACTAAAAATGTCCTAAACTTTTGTATAATTAAGAATATATTTTAAATAAATGGTATTCGAAGTAAATGAAGATTGATACACAATTTTATTCACATATGTTTTATACATGTAATAAAAATGTTATAAAATTTAATGATATAAAGCATGTTGGAACATTTTTTTTAACACATGCTGATCCACTGCTCATATTTTATGGAAAACCTTTAAATTTTGATAAAAAAAATTCTGTTATTTTGTAATTTATTATCCAAATGTGGTTTTTGGAATTGTATTATTTAGTCCCATTTGATCAAAATAGTTAAAATTAGACTATTTATATGTGTATGAACTCAATTTTAGTTTGTTTCGCTACTTTAAAAACGAAATGCTTCTTTATCTTTCTGTTAATACCCATGTGTATCAAGACAATATAGGAAGAACTGTATGAAATAATGTTGAGCATTTAATAAAGCTAAAATGCTATGATACGTATAGAAAATCTTATTTATGATAAATGTCAGCATGTAATAAATACAACACACGATGAGCTAGCTCTACGGATTAAATTGATTTGTGTTTCGCTTTCACTGTGATCGTAAATCCAAAACATAATTACTTTAGGAATAAAATATTTTTGTCTCACGCAAATTCTAAACGACATCTACTCCAAATAGTGAATATCAAATGGACGTCGGTTGCACTTTGGGGATATTAACGAATGTCCAGTACATCAAGTGAATTGTTGGTGTATTTATGTGTAAGTGTAAGGATTTGCAGATTGTTATGAGAACACGAGGAATCCAAAATCAAAGGAGAAAATTTGTTTACCTTGATGTATTTACAAGAGAATATTAAATCTCAAAGAGAAAGAGAAATAAAATTTTAAAAGTTCGTCAACATTGTAAATCAATAAACATGGTAAAGAGTTACAACATGATGAGATCCATTTGTTTGTGTGTGAACAATAAATATAAAACACAATGAGCTTATATATATATATATATATATATATATATATATGCCATTGCCTGCTTAGTTTTTGTAACTGTCTAAGTGTGTACACAATCTCTCGAAAAATTCTTTGAGGATATTAATGAATGTCCAGTACATCAAGTGAACTCTTGTTGTATTTATGTGTAAGTGTAAGGATTTGCAGATTGTTATGAGAACACGAGGAATCCAAACTCAATGGAGAAAGTTTGTTTTTCTTAAAGTATATACAAGAGAATATTAAATCGCAAAGAGAAAGAGAAATAAAATTTTCAGAGTCCGTCAACATTGTAAATCAATAAACACGGTAAAGAGTTAAAACATGATGAGGTCCATCTGTTTGTGTTTATGTGAACAATAATTATAAAACACAATGAGCTGATATATATATGCCATTGCCTACTAAACTTTTGTAACTGTCTACGTGTGTACACAATCTCTCGAAAAATTCTTTGGGAATATTATCGAACGTCCAGTACATCAAGATAACTGTTGGTGTATTTATGTGTAAGTGTAAGGATTTTCAGATTGTTATGAGAACACGAGGAATCCAAACTCAATGGAGAAAATTTGTTTACCTTGATGTATTTACAAGAGAATATTAAATCGCAAAGAGAAAGAGAAATAAAATTTTCAGAGTTCGTCAACATTGTAAATCAATAAACATGGTAAAGAGTCAAAACATGATGAGATCCATTTGTTTGTGCTTATGTGAACAATAATTATAAAACACAATGAGCTTATATATATATATATATATATATATATATATATATATATATGCCATTGCCTGCTTAGCTTTTGTAACTGTCTAGGTGTGTACACAATCTCTCGGAAAAGTCTTTGGGGATATTAATGAATGTCCAGTACATCAAGTGAATTGTTGGTGTATTTATGTGTAAGTGTTAAGATTTGCAGATTGTTATGAGAACACGAGGAATCCAAACTCAATGGAGAAAATTTGTTTACCTTGATACATATATAAGAGAATATTAAATGGCAAAGAGAAAGAGAAATAAAATTTCCAGAGTTCGTCAACATTGTAAATCAATAAACATGGTAAAGAGTTAAAACATGATGAAATCCATTTGTCTGTGAACAATAATTATAAAACACAATGAGATTATTGTTGAAGCATAATGAAGAGCCGCAGATAGCAAAACACCTTTTATTACGGACACTAAATAATAATAAGAATAATACTGATAATAATACAAATACGAGGTACATTGGGCTTTTCTAGTTTTATAAAGATCCTGATCCCAGCCAATCAATTTACAGACACAAGACAAAACTAATCAAAGTCAACCAATGAAAACACAAATGGATCAATTCAAGGAAACCTCGTACGTCCGAGAAAGCTATTACTTAAATAATAATAAGCAGCCAAAACGCCAAGTCGCCAAGTTTGAGTGCGATTACATATTTCAACAATTATATATTTAAGGCATTTCCTGCATAATTTTTCTAACTGTCTATGTCTGCACAAAATGTTTTGAAAAAAAAAAAAAAAAAAAAAAAAAAAACGTGGCAAACGCTAAAACATTGGCAATTGGGACATAAACATTGGCGTTGAAAATGCAAGCATGTATTAAAATTCAAACACAATCTCTCGATAACAGATGATATTTTGGTTATGATGTCATATTTGACTCGTGTCTTAAATTTTGGGTTGACTTAAGAATTGGGTTCCCCCGCCAACTTGGCGATAATGGTTTAAGTATGGTCACCTAGCATTTTCTGCTGATCTCAACGTGTCCAAACAATCAGTATCTATATTATAATTTATATAATATTTGCATTCAATACTCCTTGTGTAACTCTTTTCTTATATAATAAAAGTGCGCAATTCTTAATAAAATTAGATATAACAAACCATTAATGGTTCACTATGGCTAATTTCTAATAATTTGGAGCTGTTGCGTTTATAAACTGTTAAGGGATTAATTGCCCATAAATATAAATGTCTGGTTTTCAAGTCGTTTAAGTAAGTAAGAGTATATAATTCTATTACGACGGCAGACTGTGCATTAATTAAAGTCTCCAGAAAAAGCAAGAAATACAATGTTTGGATGGATTACCTTTGTGTTTTAGTAAATATTGCCAATATTTTTGCCAAGTTTGCCAAGGGGAACCCAATTCTTAAGTAGACCCAATGAAAAACATCGAGAGAACGCTGTATCCATACTATATCCACTTTTGTAATTCTAATCGGTCTTTCTAGTAACATGACAATTCATATAGAAATTTTCACTGATAACTTTATAAATTTAATAGCATATCTTTAACATTCTATTCTACATCTTTATTAACTAACCAATAACTAAAGTATTTTTCATTTTTATTAAATGTCAAATTTTAATTTTATACCTAAGTTTAAAAATTTATAAATGATTAAAAATATCAAACTCGCATTAAGTATTAAATTCTTTGGAAATGATTCTGATTACCCAATAAAATACCGATCGCTTTTTAAAATATAATGTAAACTGCGTTTATTCAAAATTATATATTTGTTCTGTCTCAATCGCGAAATGAGATAAAAGCTCTTAAATCTTCGATAAAAATCACTCCATTTTCGTTTAGATGTGTACGCACTTAATTGACATAATCTGCTTTCATCTCGAAACACCTAAAAACTTGGTTACAACGTAGAGCGAATTTAATCAGCTCTTCTAAATTTTAAAAGCAGTTTACTTCAATTAATATGGCTAGTTTTAAAAAAGAAATGAACGTTGTTACCTCCAGAAAACGTCTACTATTCGGATAATTTGTTTACACTGCAATTAAGCATTACACGTAAAATAGCATGTTGAAACGCGAACGCTTCCAGTAAAATTATCTTAAAAGCGGGAATCAAATTAGGAACAAGGAGTTAATAATTTTTCTTTCTTTAGGAGCAAAATTCACATAACCAAAACACCCTGAAGTGCATTATATCAAGTGTATTTTTCTCAAAGAAATAAAAAAGTATAGAATACTTTGTCCTTGCTTTTTTCATTTTCACAATTTATATATTTTTCATTTCATGCTAATTTAATGCTTTTTTCTATTATTGTATTTTGTTAATTGAACTACATATAGCTGTGAATTTCCGCTACTTGTTTTGAAAAAAAGAAAAAAATATTTATGCTAATCGATATGCCGTCTGGTATGTAAATTCCCACATTATTTAACCATAGAATTTACATTAATTTAAAATTTATTTTACAATTTATTTTTGTTGTACAATAAATGTTCTACAATTAACATTCTAATCAATTCCTCAATTTATAGTTTAATAAATATATACTAATCTTTCCTTTTACAATGAAATTAAACTTAGAATACTAATATCTAAAATAGTTTGAAATATTTTTCTAAAAATGTAAGCAAAGTGAAACAGCTTTCATATTTAAAATGTAATAGAATATGTTTGTGAGATATTAAGAATTAGTAGAATGTATAATTAAATATATAAACTAAAAAAGACTTTACAATTGAGAAATGACTAAAAGGAAGGGATTTGCTAACAGTTTATTGTAGATTAGAATTTGACATTACAAAGCAAATATATTACTATCAATAGAGAATTAATGACTACTAACATTTAAGATTTTAACACAGTACAATAGATAAGAATAATATGAACGAGGGGTATACATAATACATAAACACAATCAAATAGAATTAAATGTATATGGATTTAATCAGCGTTGGGAAAATGAAAACCCAATAAGATTTATGATTAAAAGAATTAAGAATTCACCTTACTACAATGACTTTGAATATTTTCACTCTAAACGTCGTCCAAACCGTCCACTTTAAAGAAACATCAAGAAAAAAACAGAGTATATTGGTTCGTTGCCGATTTAATCCCCCCGCTCCGCGCTCTAACCGAACACACTATTATTATTCTTTTTTTTTTTCAGATGGCCCTACGCTCAACGGTAACAAAATAAACACACTTTACAAAACTATTAAGCAATTGCTGTCTCTGGTCCAGCATCATGGCTGGTGGACGGAACAATGTTATTGCAAAATAATAGTAATAATAATAATAATAATTATAAATTTAAAATTCTTAAAAGCAGAACAAGAAAACTTGTTTTTGTAAAATGTAGGTAAGAAATTATAAGCTTCTGTAACCAGAGAAATTCAATTGGTGCTGCCAGATCCGATTTACGTTCCTGTGCAAGCTTTCTTACGTTTTTAAATATTATTCTTTTACTATTATTTACTCTCATATAATCGCATTTTAATCTTATTTTACATTTTGTAATCAATATTTTTTGTCCACATTTACCATAATCATTTTTCAACTTAATGTGTAAATTATATAATTTAAAATACATATATTTATACTCATTTAATCATGAACTGGCATCTTGATATTTATACATAACTGAATGAATTTCAGCATCTATCTTTTACTGGAGATATGCCCTGCCGGTAAGGTGCTCCAAGAAAGAAAGGAGAAGAGAAAAGAAGGTCGGGAGAAGGTTGGTGGACGGAAAATGAGAAAATAAGCTAATAATAAAAAAAATTAAAAACATGAAGATCTTAAAATGAATATACTAATGTGTTCTGTTAAAATTTAAAAATTATAAGTTTCTTTTCGTATTAAAATGTCAGACCATTTTAAATTTCATATTGCTGTGTTTTTGTAATTTAATATAGGATGAAACAAAAAATAATTTTATTACAGCATGATATATAGGCCTACCTTGGTGACATTTTGTGAAAGAAATTTTTTTTGTCTCCTAGCCAAACATTGTTAATAGCAAAATAGTTGCATAAAAACTTAACTTTGTAAAATATAAATTAAAAATAATACAATATGGAAGATAACATGAACTTTGTTAAACTAAAAATTATACATGAAATTAAGCTATAATTTTGAATTCTGCCCAATTACAGGGAGGTATAAAGAGAGAGAATGGGAGGGAGAGAAAAAGAGAGAAGACTAGGGAGAAAAATAGAGAAGGAGAAATAGAGATAGTGAAAGAAAGAGAGTGAAGGAGTGTAAAAAATAAAGGAAGAGATAGGGAGTAAAAAAATAAAAATACATTCCAATTTAGATATGTTTAAAAACTTTTAAAATATTAGTTGGCTATTTGTTTACTAACTTTGATCATGAGTAAAGTTACACTTTCAGGTTGATCTGTAATTTGTGCATTTCGTGGAAGATTCAAACAAAAAAACAATTTTTATTACCATGTTCTATTAATACTTGAAACGTTTGTAACTTTTGAATAGAATTTATCTGACTATCGGCATTTTATGCATAATTAATTTAAAACAAATGATATATTAAAATTCCTATAAAAAGTTCTTGTAAAACAGTTCAAATGTTTCAGAAATTTCACCCACGTAAATTTATATGAAGAGCTTATGAAATTTACAAAAGAGATGTGGCTTTGCAGTATGCAAATTAAGTTTAAAATTTAAATTGACTACGAGATATGAGCCTGTATATGAAATTGTCTGTCGCAGCTGAAGTGAAATATACCTATACATAGATAGTAAAATTGTGTAATATTAATGTTTTTATCTTTAGAACCTATTTACTACTTAACTGTTTATTACGTGATAAAAATACAAAATTTTGCTATTAAAATATAAACAAAATTAGAATAATAGTACTAATTATAACTTCCTACAATTATATGTATACAAAATTAATTGTTGCATCTATTGAATGGTGTAAACATTTTTCCTTAAGAGCAGTTTTTGCAATAGGTGTTTCGCAAACGTTTTAAATAAGTGGATAGTAAAACTATTACTATTAAATATTTTTGGGGTGAACAAATAAATAAAAAAGAACATATGCTTTACTTAATTGTTGTATCTATATAAAAGTAAAAAAAAATCTTTGCATAGCACTATTTACAATAATTATTTTACAAACTTTTTGAACTTGTCGACCATAAGGATATCAAAAATATTGTTTCTTAAATTATAATATGCATTTAATACAAAATTATTATCAGCCTAATGTATGAGTAGTTATGAGTTTATATGAATATTTATGAGTTATGTGTATGTTGGGTCTCATATTATAAATCCATATATAAATATTTTTAGTTTAATATATCATAATAGGAACATAATATATTTTATCACAATGCATATTGATTACTGATTCACTAATATGTACTCCAATCATCATAATGTCATTAACACAAGCAAATTTGAATTAAACACCGTTTCCCCTTTTGCCATCCAGCACATGGATTTAACATATCAAAATTTAGTAAACATGTGAACCTCTAAGCTTGTTTGAATTTACAGATGATATGGATTACATTGTTATGAGCTTTAGATGAAATAAAATAAGTCTAACCATGACGCAAATTTTCCTTTATCATAGATGACATCCTATGATGTTTAAAACAATAGCTGAAGTATTCAAAGTTGCTAATACTTAATATTTATTTTCTTCTATGTTGTTCACTATAATTTATTTAAGATATACATATATGCAATAAGCAGAAATGTCTCTGGCATTGAAGGTTTAAACTACTAAAAATATATCCTGAATCATACTATAAAGATACGTAACCGTCATATTATATGGGGTTCATAGAATAAAAAAAAATATAGCTTCCAATCCATATAAAAATTTACTTTCTTCATTACAAATTTCAAAAAAAAAAAAAAAAAAAAAAAAAAAAAATTAATCTAAAGGGATTTATATTTATTTCATTTATGTAAATATTTTGAGTCTTTTTTTTAAATGTTTTATTTTATATAAAAAATATAAGGTTAGATTTCATGAATTAATTAGAAAAATTGTAATCTAAACAGAGAAGAACTATTTTATATGTTGTCAAGCATAGGATGTCTTAATGAAGATCTTTTAGCTCTAAGGTAATATGACTTTTAAAGTATTTGATCCAATGTACAACACTGTTAACTATTTAAACTTTTCAGTATTCAAATGCTACTATGCATTATTATTAATTCTACTTTTCATATTTTTGTATCACCCTCATCAAACGTTTTTGGCAAATTTAAAATTGTTAAATTATTGCTAGATTGGAACATAGAGATTCGTAAAACTAGCAATGTATTTAAATAATATTAAAATTACACGTATATATCTGTGTTGCAAAGTGAATTTCAAGTTTTCTCAATATTAAAACTCTGCTAAAGTTATACAATTGTACTAGAAATGTTTATAAGATATATTTGTATACATATATATATATATATTTAATCAATTAAAATTCATTAAATTTGATTGTATATGCATGAAATATATAAAATCAGAACTATACTCAATTGTAGACAAAAAAAAAGACAAACGATGTATATATATATATATATATATATATATATATATATATATATATATATATATATATATATATATATATATATATATATATGCATATATATACATATATATATATATACATTTAATATATATATATGTATGTATATATGTATATACATATATACATATATATATATATATATATATAATATATATGTATATATGTATATGTATATATATATATATATATATATATATATATATATATATAATATATATATATATATATATATATATATATATATATATATATATATAATATATATATATATATATATATATATATATATATATATATATATATATATATATATATATATAATCAATTAAAATTCATTAAATTTGATTGTACATGTATGAAAGACGTAAAATCAGAACTATATTCAATTGTAAACAAGCAGCAGATAAAAGCAATGTTTCCAAATATTCATATAAGGATTGAATAGGTAGCATGCTGACTTTCGGTACTGTAGAGCGTGAGTTTGAATTTTGCAGGTGGTTTGGATATTCCTAGTTATTTCGAATAAGCATTCGGCAGTAGGTTCTAATCAAGTCACCCTAGTGTGGCAATCCTTCATAGGAATGCCCAATGTCAAAATAAATCAAATCAAATAATAATATAATGCTAAAAATTATTGTCAGGATTAAATGCAGCTTTACGAAATAACAAAGTTTTGTTTTTCAGTTTTATTAAGTTTAAATTCAAACAGCTGTATTGCTAACTGGAAAAGGTTGAAAATTTTCAAAGTATTAATATTATTAAAAATATTAATATTAGTAAAATTGTAATTATTGATATGGAAATAATAATAGAAATTATGCAAATTAATAAAATGCTGTTAGTAATAAAACTAAAAATATAATCGTCAAAAATATTTTAATAGCAATTTCTAAAAGCATTAATTCAGGTAAAATAATTTTCAAGAATAAAAATATTGCTTTTTTTTCTTTCTCAAAACTGTATCACTCTAATTAGAATCATTACATTGTTTAAAATATTTGTTTAAAAGATACTAGCAAACAACTAAATTATCCCCGAAAAGCGTTAAATTAGCAACTGCTTTCTAGCATTACGGAAATATCGATAATTTGGATCCCTCTCATCAATTAATAAAAAAAAACATACAAACTAATCGCTTTGAAATAAAAATCTATGACGTGATACAATTAAAGTGACTTGATACTTCCGATCTTTCTTTCTGCTCGAGAAAAGTGCTATTTACTTCATTCAATGCCTGATATGTATTAGCTAAAGGGTCCTAATTAGAAACAAATAATGCTCCTTAAAGTCTCGTTTATTTTCATATTTAATATGTAAGTGTTCGGAGAACAATAAATTAAGAAGAACGAAAAAGAAAAAGTTGAAAGTTTTAGAAAATGAAAAAAGAGCAACTTAAGGCTAAAATTTATGGACTTGGGAGTAAAAATGTACTTTCTATTTATAGATTACTTCCTCCAAATTAAGGAGCCATTTCTCATCCAGTACATTTCCTCTTATTTTTCAGAACATTGACTAAAAATGAAATCGAAGCATCGTTGTCTAAGAAAGAGGATTCTTTTATTAATTCACCGAGAAAAGGAGGAAGGGGGTGGACAGAGAATAAATATCTTGACATTTCTTCAGAAGAATTAATTTCTTATGGTTGAAGAAATCTTTTGAAACGATTTTATGTTCGCAAGATTTATTGAAGTTAATTGTGCTCGAATGTTCTTGCTTGGAGCCCTCTGTAGGATTTATAATGTTGAAAAACATCGATGAATAATGCGGTTTAATCTAAAACAATCCACGTGATTAATTGATATTGAGGGATATAAATATATAAAGAAAGAGCGATATCAATTTGTATTTTTATGAGTTTATTAAGATGTGTTTTGACGTTTCTTCCCTCCTCGAGTCCACTTGAAATATGTGGATATATATTACTCTAAGTTTTAAATCTTTCAGAAAAGAGATGCATTGAGTGTTCTCCTTTTTATAAAAAATTTATCTGTGGATTTTCAAATGAGTAAATTTCATATACACTGTTTGTTAATATAGATTACATTGTTTACATTTAATCAGTATGTCATGTAGAATAAAACATACATTAAATAATTAATTTGAAATGTATGTTAAGTTCATTTTTTACCTTCTTGTATGATGTAGTAAAATAAAATGGTATTAGAACATATAAATAAATTTTATTCGCTGTGCAGATTGAGGAGAACACTAAAGTTTGTTTATAAAACTTAGCCCAATAAATACACAGATATAGCTATTTATGAATTTTAATAATATGTAAATTAACACAATTCCTTTTTCTGTATTAATTTGATTGAGATAACACGTATCATTCAGAACAAGCTCATTTATCTATAAATATATCTATGGATAAAAGTGGAAATGCATCATAAGTACACTTACCATAAATCATATATATATATATATATATCTATCTATCTATCTACATATATATATATATATATATATATATATATATATATCATAAAATAACAATATAACGCTACAAATTATTGTTAGGATTAAATGCAGCTTTACCATATATATATATATATAAATATATATAATATATATATATATATATATATATATATATATATATATATATGTGTGTGTGTGTGTGTGCGTGTGTGTGTGCTCTGTCCATGGTATGTGCACACTGCTCTCTGCCCAGATCACTGCTCGTGAGCCTTATTTATGTAGCCATCTCCTCACACCGAGTCACTCTCAGTAAAGAATCCGTAATTAAAATCTATTAAAATTAATCTACAATTTAAATCCTGACAACATTCCACCCTCCCTCTGAAGGCTTGCACAGGCAGGAGGGCCCTTCCTGACCAGCAAGTCCCCAGAGGACCCTAAAATTTTGAAAAAACATGTAATTAACTATCCCAAAAATAATAAATTTAAGTTACTTAATTCAGTCAGAGCTGGTGGCTCCTTCACAAATAACAATGTTATAATAACTGACAAAAAATTCAAAAGTAGCAAAAATCAGCCTATCATGGTACTATAAAATGATTAATGTATTTTTACGCAATTACCTAAAACACAAAATTCTTTCCTGAAAATCATACACATTATACAACAATTGTAAAAAGAACATGAACTTGGGAATATATGGTTGAATATGAATAACATATGTTAGGAATAATAATATATTGGTTATAGAAAAACAACACCTTGGGTGAAACAATCTTAGGAGCTCCCAAAATAACATCAACAGTATGAGTATAATAAGAAATAAACAAAAACACAATATCAAAATATCTCTAATATATGGTGAAAACAAAACAGATGAATTTGAGAATAGTTTTTCTTATAGCACAGTCCAACAGTATTATGTAATGTCCTTGAGTTATTATTACAATCATTAATAGGATATTATGCAATACAGTAAAAAGTAAATAAAAATCTAAAAAGGAACCTATGTTTGATAAAAATGTACACTGTGTTGAGATCTCTTGTCAGCAAACATCATTATCTAATTTAATTACAAAATTTCACTTCATTTCTTATTCTTCGTTGGTTCATCAAAAAAAAAATATATCACATTTCGACAACTTCAATCTATTCAAAAAATAATATTATAACAAACTTTCATCAAAGTACATATCTCAAAAATCACCCCAACTTCTAACAAAGGCAGGCTTAGCTGCTTCAGGTAGCCACAGCTCTGTCCGTGGAATATGCACACTGCTCTCTGCTCAGATCACTGCGGGTTAGCCGTATTTATGTACCCATCTCTTCACACCGCGTCACTCTCAGTAAAGAATCCGTAATTATAGTCTTTTAAAATTAATCTACAACTTAAATCCTGACAACTTTCCCCCTCCCTCTGAAGGCTTGCACAGGCAGGAGGGCCCTTCCTGACCAGCAAGTCCTCAGAGGACCCTAAAATTTTGAAAACACATGTAATTAACTATCCCCAAAATAATAAATTTAAGTTACTTAATTCAGTCAGAGCTGGTGGCTCCTTCACAAATAACAATGTTATAATAACTGACAAAAAATTCAAAAGTAGCAAAAATCACCCTATGATGGTGCTATAAAATGATTAAAGTCTTTTTACACAATTACCTAAAACACAAAAATCTTTCCTGAAAATCATACACATTATACAACAATTGTAAAAAGAACATGAATTTGGAAATATATGGTTGAATATGAATAACATGTGTTGGGAATAATAATATATTGGTTATAGAAAAACAACACCTTGGGTTAAATAATCTTAGGTGCTCCAAAAAATAACATCAACAGAATGAGTATAATAAGATAAAAAAAACACTATATCAAAATATCTCTAATATATGGTGAAAGCAAAACAGATGAACTTGAGAATAGTTTTTCTCATAGCCCAGTCCAACAGTATTATGTAATGTCCTTGAGTTATTATCACAATCATTAATAGGATATTATGCAATACAGTAAAAAGTAAATAAATATCTAAAAAGGAAACCTAGGTTTGACAAAAATGTACACTGTATTGAGATCTCTTGTCAGCAAACATCATTATCTAATTTAATTACAAAATTTCACTTCATTTCTTATTCTTCGTTGGTTCATCAAAATACAAAATATATCACATGTCGACAACTTCAATCTATTCCAAAAATAATATTATAGCAAACTTTCATGAAAGTACTTATCTCAAAAATCACTCGATAACTTATAATCTCAAAAGTAAAAAAGGTGTCATAATGAAAATCACTCCTTATGTGGCAAAAAGTAAGATAAAAACAATATAGTGCTTACAAAGTCATCAATTTTCATGTCATTAGGTTTATTTTCCTAATGGAGAAAAGTAGTAGGCTTTTTGGGGATGTTTTCTTCCTGTGCATATTAAATTCAGAACAGAAAACTCCCTGGGCAATTAACTTAATTATAAAAACAGCAAAATCAAAAACCTTTCTTAATCAAAATACAACAAGATTCAAAACATCATGTCATTATCAGTTCTTATGTGAAAATCAGCAATAAAGTTGACTCCACAGATGAACAAAATTAGTAATACATCTTTATGGTGCGTCACAACATCTGCGACTTGACAACCATCTGTCAGCTGTGGTTTTCCCTGTAGGAGTGTCTGTTATGTCCAGTCGTGACTCTCCTATTCGTTGATCCTTAGAATCCCGCACTTTCTCGGCGTTGTTGAGTCTGCTCGCCTCGAAACTGCTGACGTTCGGAGACAAATCCATCCCGGCGCTGACCTTGGAAGCAGTTCGAACATGAAACTCCTCTGTCCGTCGAATCTTCGGTGATAAATAATTGTCGCGCCACCGTTATCCATTCCTCTGTCGATTTCACTTCTTTGATTATCATCAAAATTCTGAGATTTCTGGACACAGATAAATTTAAGTAGTCTATGATGTCCTATTCTTTTAATTTGAGTCTCGTAGCACACGATAATTTTTGTGTAAAAAACAAAATTACATCTTCTCATCTCGCAATGTGATTGAATGAAAAAGTTTTAAATCCTCGTTTTTCGTCCTGTCAAAAATTGTGATTAAAAATGATCTTATGTCCGCATAATTTTTATCGTATAGTCTTTGTTCGATGAATGTCTTTAGTACTGAACCAGTGAGAAAAGTGGGTAAAGTTTGTTTCTTAAAACCCTCGTCAGTTGTTATCTTGTCGCAGCATCGCTCGAAAAAATCCAAGAAAGACGGGATCGATCCGTAATTGTCACTCGTAAATGTAGGAATGACTACTTGCGTATCCTTTGCCCTCGTGGCGGCTGGCTGTAGAAATGAGTCCTCGTTGTTGTTGTCCATCTCCAAATCTTTATTGAAAAGGAGATTTTCCTCGCGCAGTCCCTGCTACCGACTCGTGACACGTTCCACTAAATGACACTAGAGTCCTGACATCGTTTTCATCCTTTATTCAATCTCATTACTCATCAATCATCTTCAATGGCGTCGCATGTTGGCGCCCAACTTCTAACAAAGGCAGGCTTAGCTGCTTCAGGTAGCCACAGCTCTGTCCGTGAATTGTGCACACTGCTCTCTGCTCAGAATAATACTGCGCTTGAGCAGTATTTATGTATCCATCTCCTCAAACCGCGTCACTCTCAATAAAGAATCCGTAATTAAAATCTTTTAAAATTAATCTACAATTTATATTTTGACACACACACACAGACACACACACACACACACACACACACACATATATATATATATATATATATGTATATATGTATATATATGTATATATATGTATATATATATATATATATATATATATATATGTATATATATGTATATATATGTATGTATATATATATATATATATATATATATATATATATATATATATATATATATATATATATATATATATATATATATATATGTGTGTATATATATGTATATATATATATATATATATATATATATATATATATATATATATATATATATATATATATATATATATATATATATATATATATATATATATATATATATATATATATATTATATATATATATATATATATATATATATATATATATATGACACTGAGAGTGCTTAAGGCATGGAAGACACATTTCATTTCATCTATAAAAACTTCTTTATTGTAATCTTTTAGGCCATAGTTATGCCACATATATATCTTTTGTTTTCATACTTTGCCACGAGAAGCCTGGAGTATGCTGTCAGCTCGAGTTCCCACTCAGAACTGCCTCTTTTCGCTTTGCTACCAAAGCAAATTCCTATGTCTACTTCCTCGTCAGCTTCTTGCTCAATATAGTAGTATACTCAGTATAGTCTGCTCATGTCTTTCTCGTATTACGTTATCGTTAATGAGTTCTAACTATTTTTAATTATAACTCGCTTAATTCTTAACCCCCATTTTTAAACCTGATATATATATATATATATATATATATATATATATAAATATATATATATATATATATATAATATATATATATATATATATATATATATATATATATATATATGCATATATATATATATATGCATATATATATATATATATATATATATATATATATATATATATATATATATACATATATATATATATATATACATATATATATATATACATATATATATATATACATATATATATATATATATATATACATATATATATATATATATATATATATACATATATATATATATATATATATATATATATATATATATATATACATATATATATATATATATATATATATATATATATATATATATATATATATATATATATATATATATATATATATATTATATATATATATATATATATATATATATATATATATATATATATATATATATATATATATATACAATATTATTCTATCTCATATTATTGAAACAAATAGCATATGTATTTTAAATTGTCATTATTTTTAAGTTCATTAGATAATACGTTTATGCTAAGTTAAAGTTTATATTTTGTCCACAGTAAAAGAGTTACTGTCTGCATATAATAACAATATATATCTCAGATCTCATAAGAACCACATAGAAAATGGAGAAAGGTACACTTTAATTATTCCTGACAAAAAGAAGTAATTTGTGCTCTGGAGTCTAGCATTTATTCCTCATGAGGCAGCTTTAATATCGGGCTGTCGTTACTCGAAATAATAAATTATCTGATATATTTCACACATACACACACAAGGATATCATATTTTATATATATTTAAATTTCATATTGAATATCTTTATATATAGAATTATTCCGTCCGTGTGTTTGTAATAGAACTCCTCCTACAGGGCTGGATTGATTATGATAAGATTTTGTATTTGTAACTAAGTTGATTCGAGAATAGTTTTGATACACAATTTCATCCGATAGAAAATGTTTTTTTTTTATTAAAAACCTAGAATTGTGTAGTTTTTGAGATTATTTTAATGCAGCATGGAACAATTCACTGTTAAAGTATCTGTGGCTCAGTGGTCCGAGAAATCGAGCTTCAGTCCGAGAAGTCTCAGAATCGAACCCCCTCACAGGAGATATGGGAATTTTAATTTAATCTAACAACGTTTGTGAGGACTGTACACGTGATGGCGTAAAATATTTTTAAAGAATTTTTTTTGCCTTATCCATCAAAATTGTCCAATTAAAATTTAGAAACATTTTGCAATTTTTGGATTTACAGCGTTAAAACAGGGTAAAGTCTGCCGGATCGTCTAGTACATGCATAAAATATTGTCAACTTTTGGAGAGTGAAGATTAGGCTGGGTAAATGCCACGTGCTTATCAGCTATTTGTTAAATAATAAAAAACGATATTGAATCGTGTAAGATGTCATTCTGCGTTATTAGATTGAGACTTATAAAAAATTAATTTCAATTTCTTTATTTAACACCTGAATTTTTAAATAATGAATGTTATGAACGACTAGATAACTAAATATAAGAAAGGAAATTTTATTACATTACTCGAGTACCTTTAATTTTTTTAAATTAAAACCTTTGGTCCTTTTGTTAAAAAATATGCAGAGTGAAATGAGTACTGTAGATAAATTGATGGAATATGTAAAGAAGATAGAGATCATAAAATATTAGGAAAATTTTAAATCAAATGAGGTTAAAATACATTCACAACTATGTAAAATTTTAAATAATCAGTATTTAACCAATCAATTTTAATTTCAAGCTGAGGAGTGTTAGTTTGCATTCCTCTCGCGTTTGTGAATCAATTTGCATTTTAAATTTTAATTATACATATTCTTACGAATATATATATATATATATATATAATATTATATATGTAATATATATATAATATATATATATATATATATATATATATATATATATATATATATATATATATATATATATATATATATATATATATATATATATATATATATATACTATTTATGTATATATATTACATTTATATATATAAATATATATATTATTTAAATTTCATTGAATATCTTTATATTCAAAATTCGTCTGTCCGTGTATATATGTATATATATAAACGGTATATATATTAAGATATAAATATTTAATTTGTAATTATATATATTATTCGAGAATGGTTTAGATAAACAATTTGATCCGATAGAAAATGTTTTTTTTAATTAATAGTCAAGAATTGCGTGCTTTTTGACATTATTTGAATGCCGCTTGAAACCCTTCACTCTTAACGTATCTATGGCGCAGTGGTCCGAGAAATCGAGCTTCAGTCCGAGAAGTCTCATAATCGAATTTTAATTTAATCTAACAACGTTTGTGATGACTGTACGCGTAATGGCGTAAAATATTTTTAAAAGAATTTTTTTTTGCCTTATCCATCAAAATTTAGAATTTAGAAACATTTTGCAATTTTTGGATTTACAACCTTAAAACAGGACAACGTCTCCCGTGTCGTCTTGTACATGCATAAAATATTCTCAACTGTTGGAGATTGAAGATTATGCTGAATAAATGCCACGTGCTTATCAGCTATCTGTTAAATAAAAAAAAAAACGCTATCCAATCGTGTAAGATGTCATTCCCCGGTATTAGATTGAGACTTATAAAAATTCGAGTCAATTTCTTTAATTAACACCAGAATTTTAAATAATGAATGTTACGAACGACTAGATAACTAAATATAAGAAATTAAATTTTATTACATTACTCGAGTACCTTTAATTTTTTTAAAATTAAAACCTTTGGTCTTTTTGTTAAAAAATAATTAAGAGTGAAATGAATCCTGTAGATAGTTTGATGGAATACGTAAAGAAGACAGAGATCATAAAATCTTAGGAAAATTTTAAATCAAATGAGGTAAAATACATTCACAACTATGTAAAATTTTAAATAATCATCAGAATTTAAATAATGAGTTTTAATTTCAAGCTGAGGTAACGTGTGTTAGTTTGCATTTGTTTCGCGTTTGTGAATCAATTTGCATTTTAAATTTTAATTATACATATTCTTACGAGATATTTTTTTTATCCTTACTACTAGAACATCAAGATTGTGTATATCTAAAACGACTATGGATAGCTGTATTAAGAATTGTTAGTTTACGTAAAAAATTATTATTGAATTGAATATTTTGGGAATTTTGATAATACCACTCATTAATATAAATTACATCAGATATACAAAAATATTAAACCTTAGCAATGGGTAAAATATAAATTAATTACAGCGTGTATTTACAGAGACAGCTTGGAGCTATATTTGAGCTATACTTAGGAACTTCTATAACGAAATTCAGTTGAGTAATTAAACATTTCGTGTAGTGTAATTATTAATTTTGAATTTGTAATGCCTATTGAAAAACAAATGTAATTAGACTTTTGTTTTGTAAATATTATGACATTAAAATAACTACAGTTGTTTATAAAATCAATTTCCTTTTACGGTGGAAATGGAAATTCACTTAAAAATTTTTAATTACTCATTTTCAATTTTCTTCATATTTTAGTTTGTGAATAGGTTTAAATAATAATTTTAATGTGCTTAGTGCAACTTCAAAATTTACTATGTCCATTTTACAAAATAAACATTTCCTATCTAAAGATATTTGAGTTTTAAAATTATCTTTTTTTGTCTATGTATATATTTCAGTTTAATAATCAAGTTATTATTAATAATACGTATTAATTTTGTCATATTTTATGACTGATTTATATTCAGTAAGTTACATAGTTCTATTTATGTTGTTTACATATTTCGTTTTTAATCAAGCAGATAACTCGGCAACAACAGTCATCAATAAAAATGTTACATTTTTAAACTAGTTGGTTTGGATTGATTTTGGTTTGATTTGGAGTGCTACGGTCTACTTTTTGCAACACGAGGGCTAATGAGACCGGGACCTACAGTTTGTAGCCGATTCCGGATGGTTATA
>CM063508.1:178201735-178206735 GCA_032207245.1 Pardosa pseudoannulata | reverse complement strand
CTGTGTTGCATAAGATTAATTTTGCAACTGTTGAAGCATAAGCTGAAAATATTACTGAGAATCTTACCTTGATTAACTAACATTTACATAAAATTGATTCTTTCAACAAAACTCAGAATAATAATAAAAGTTGAAAGTCAGAATTTCAAATATAAAGTGAAAGGTTTAAATACGATATTATTATCTACAATAGCATTATGTAACTCCACAACACGAAAAGTTTAAAATCGAATATTTGAAGCAGAAGTGACAACCTATATGTCGTTTGCAAATTTCTTGATGATACTGTCACATCTTGGGTCACATCGGTTCGTCATTACGAATTAACAATTAAAGAATAGTAATAAAAGTTGAAAGTCAGAATTCCAAACATAAGGTGGAAAGTTTAAATAAGATATTATTATGAACAGGAGCAGTTTGTACTCCACAACACCAAAAGTTTAAAATCGAGTATTTGAAGCAAAAGTGACAACCTATATGGCGTTTGCAAATTTCTTCATGCTACTGTCACATCTTGGGTCACATCGTTTCGTCATTAAGAATTAACAGTTTAAAGTGTTGCATCTCATTTTAGATACCGCTTAAAATTACTTTTAGAATTTTTATGTTTTTTTAGAAATTAGGATTTTTTCTTTTGAGAGTAGGCCGAGGGTAATATTATAAAAAATCTACAAAATTTTCAAAACATTTCTATTATTTATAAATTTTCTATTTGGATCGACAATTTACTTTTTCAGCAGGTCATAGACTGAAATCCTAACAAATTGATATATCTATTATAAAACTCTATTTTACATTTAGTTTTTCACTTGCAATATCAAATAAAATTTTTTTCACAAAGTATTTTATTCATAAATGATATTACATTATGTTTAAAACGATAGCTGATCTCTAACGGGAAGCGCTGTAGTATTCAAATTTATTTAATCTTTATTTTATTCTGTGCAGTCTATAAAAACTTAGATTAATTATATGCATTGATATGTAATCGCAGAAATAGATCAAAACTGGAAAATATAGCATTTAGAAAAGGAATTAATTCACTTAGAAAAGGAATTAATTGTGCTTTCGAATTGATTTGTTTTCTAACTCAATATATTAAAAAAAATGGGGAAAATAGTTTAATTAAGCTTAGGGTAAATGTCTAATATATTACATAAATGCATATATAAAAGGATATATTTACATATAAAACCATCAGTACTAAACTACAAGACTCTAAAATGTTCCAGTACGCAATCCAAAGTACAAAGAAGTTAAAGAAACAATAAAAGTTTGAATAAAGAAAAAAATAAAAGTCTATATGTTACTGCGGAGTAAAACTTTTGATGAGCGAAGAGAGTCAGTATCATTACTGAAAGGTAGAAAAGCATTTGTTGAACCTGGAGGAAAAGAAAGATAAAATACATCTTTTGATCGGAACAGCGGGGGGAGAAAATGATTTCTTTTCTGCAACTCCCAGGTCATCAAGAAACCAGATGATTCATGCACTTCGATGATAGCTCACGTGACTGCTTTTGATGTTCATCTCGAATGGCGGCACAATATGAGTTAAACATATGGGTTAAAGAAGTTGGTTATTTTTATCGGTATTTTTGTCGTGTTATTCACTGTTCCGTACAATCTTTTTATTTACATATTAATTAGTAACGCGAGAAAAAACATTTTGCCAATTGTTTAATTATTTATAGCATATAGATTTATCTTAATATATAGATAAATATTTGTTAAATTACAGTGATAATGCAAAGATCATAATAAGATCGTGTTATCAGCAAAACTCAAGTGTACTCAAGATTCCTCTATTTAAAAGAGTTAAATTACCATTGACAATCCACGTCTTTCGGTCGTTCTTCAACAACGGTAACCAAGTATCACGCAAGCCCATGATCTCACGAGGAAAGATTAACTCAGAACAATTTACCAACCCAGAAACGTTCCCAATAAGACACAAAAAGAACTCAAATAAGTCCCTCGACTTGGCGACTTGGCATTAGTCTATATGAGTTGTATAAAATTAAAAACTACTTCACTTCACTTTTTCCCTGTTTTCTGTTCGTTCAATATGAACCACATGGAGAAACGGGAGAGAAACAATAAGCAGAGAAAATAGGATGCAATTAATCCTTTGAACTCCAACTAGTATTTCAATTTCGTTGCCAGCAGCTTTCACCACTTTTATGAATTTCATTTGAAATACTCTTAAACTAATAATAGGAAAATTATATAAACGAAAATTAGAATTCAAATTTATTTAACCTTTATATTTATTTTATTCTGTGCAGTCTATAAAAACTTAGATTACTCATATGCATTGATATGTAATCACAGAAATAGATCAAAACTGGAAAATATAGCACTTAGAAAAGGAATTAATTGTGCTCTCCAATTGATTTGTTTTCCAACTTAATATATTAAAAAAAATGGGGAAATTAGTTTAGTAAATAAGCTTAGGATAAATGCCTAATATATTACATATATGCATATATAAAAGGATATATTTACATAAAAACCATCAGTACCAAAGTACAAGAATCTAAAATGTTCCAGTAAGCAGTCCAAAGTACAAAGAAGTTAAAGAAACAATAAAAGTTGGAATAAAGAAAAAAATAAAAGTCTATATGTTACTGCGGAATAAAACTTTTGACGACCGAACAGAGTCAGTATCATTACTGAAAGGTAGAAAAGCATTTGTTGAACTTGGAGGAAAAGAAAGATAAAATACATCTTTTGATCGGAACAGCGGGGGGAGAAAATGATTTCTTTTCTGCAACTCCCAGGTCATCAAGACACCAGATGATTCATGCACTTCGATGATAGCTCACGTGACTGCTTTTGATGTTCATCTCGAATGGCAGCACAATATGAGTTAAACATATGAGTTAAAGAAGTTGGTTATTTTTATCGGTATTTTTGCAGTGTTTATTCACTGTTCCTTGCAATCTTTTTATTTACATACTGATGAGCAACTTGAGAAAAATATTTTGCTAATTGTTTAGATTATTTACAGCTTATAGAGTTATATTAATATATTTATTTGTGAAACTGCTGGGAGGATGAAAATATCTTACTAAGACCATGTTCTCAGCAAAACTCAAGTTTACGAAGGGTTTCCTCTATTTAAAAGAGTTAAATTGCTATTGAAGATTGGCATCTTTTGTTCTTCTTTGAACTCTGCAAACCAAGGACCGAGCAAACCCATGATCTCGTGAGGAAAGATCAATACAGAACAATTTACCAACCCGGGGATTTCCAATAAAAAACAAAAACAACTCAGATAAATCTCTCGACTTGGTAGAAATCTAAATGGGTTGTTTAAAATTAAAAAAAAATAGGAAACTTTTTCACTTGACTTTATTCCTGTTTTATGTTTGTTCAATATGAACTACATGTAGAAACTGGACAGAAACAATAATCAGGAAAATCAGGGTGAACTTAAATCTTTGCACCCTAAATTGTATTTCAATTTCGTTAACAGCAGCTTTCACTGCTTTTATGGATTTCATTTGAAATATTCTTAAACTAATAATAGGAAAATTACATAAATCAAAATATTTTGTCAATTGTTTAGATAATTTAAAGCATATAGAGTAATATTAATATATAAATAAATATTTGTGAAAGTGCTAGGATCATGAAAACATCTTACTAAGATCATGCTCTCAGCAAAACTGGGGTATACAATGGGTTTCCTCTATTTAAAAGAGTTAAACTGCGATTGAAGATCGGCATCTTTCGGTCTTCTTTGAACTACGCAAACCAAGGACCGAGCAAACCCATGATCTCGTGAGGAAATATCTATACAGAACAATTTACCAACCTGGGGACTTTCCAATAAAAAACAGAAACAACTCAGATAAATCTCTCGACTTGGTAGAAGTCTAAATGGGCTGTTTAAAATTAAAAAAATAGGACACTTTTTTACTTGACTTTATTCCTGTTTTATGTTTGTTCATTTTGAACAAACATAAAACAGGAATAACAGGAATAATAGTATAATTTAAAAATGAACTACATATAGAAACTGGACAGAAACAATAAGCAGGAAAATCAGGATGAACTTAATCCTGCACTCGAAATTGTATTTCAATTTCGTTAACAGCATCTTTCACCGCTTTTAGGCCATTTTCATTTGAAATATTCTTAAACTAATAATCGGAAAATTAAATAAAATTAAAATTAGAGTTGAATTAAATCTTAGTTTTATTCACACGCACACACACACAAAAAGAGTGTTTTTTGAATCTTGGTATCTTTCTGTATTCGTTTGGATTTCAAAAAATGATGTTGAGTAAGACTCAACAAAGGAGCTCCTGAGATAAAAACTAATGTCGAGCTACACTTGACAGAAGAGAGCAAAGTACTGCAATGTATTATTGTGAAGAGTACATAGCTTGAATTAATCTTTGCAAAGTGTTTTCTATCTTGTTGTTTTCTATTAATTCTTGTAGAAATCTTTGAAAAATAGTCTTTATTTTCTTGAGCGGCGGATAGAATATCTAGTAAGTATACGTATTGTTAGGGGGTCACGGAATACTACTTTTCACGCAGGTGGTTACTCAGAATTCCCCCCTCCTCTCTCTCTATAAATATATGTATATAAGTGTGTGTATGCATATATATACATAAATATATATGTAATATATCAAAATTATTACACTTAAATATCTCTTAAAATCCTCCCCTTTCCATTCTTATTCCTTCAAATCTATTTTCCCACTCAAAATATCATAATTAAAGGAGTGTCCGAGACTAAAAATGCTTCTAATCACTTTCCAAAGCTTTCTCTGAAAGAGATGTAAATTTTCTGTCCCCTCACAGCATTTCCAGCTGTCACTGGCAAATGACTCGTTTTTCCCATCCGATCTATGTTACTTTTTATTGTTAAATTCGCTGATTATGTTTCCTGACCCTTCGGAAAATTCTATGCATCAATCGCTGTGGGTCTAACTCTGCTCCAGCATGTGTTTCGATGTCACTCCCTTTTTTGCTTTTGACGG
>CM063508.1:178194235-178196735 GCA_032207245.1 Pardosa pseudoannulata | reverse complement strand
AAAAATAGAATTTAATTTGTCGAACACTCCTTTAGATCTGACATTTTACGGCTGGAAAACCTGGTGCTTAAAAACAGAAGGAGGGAAAAGGAGAATGTTCGGTGGAATTTTTAAGTGGAATAATTTTGAATATTTACAAATATATAGACAACAAAAATAACAATAACAAAAGTTTGATAGCTAACTTTTGCAAGGTTAGCCCCTGATAAAGTGTATAGAAAGGATTATAAGAATGACATTTTTCTGTTTTTCGTTTTTTTAGTTAAACATTTTGCAATTAAACATTTAATGATTTTACAAAAATAAGCTTGGAATTTTTTAATAGATTAAAGAAAATACATCAGTACATATAGTAAGGATATTTCCTACTTTTATACATATGCAGTTATGCGTACACTATTTACGTATTTTTACATGAATAATGTAGTTTTGAATAAATTATTTCACAAATAATAACATTCATGACAATGTTATTATTTTACTACAAATCACTGAAAGTTTCTAAAGTTTCTGTAACTACCCGACCCATCATTTTTCTTGAAAAATAAATTTCAAAGTTAATACGAATACATTCGGATAATGACGCGCTTTTCTTAATATCTAATGATAATGATGCATCTTTAGATAATGATCAAACGATTTTTTCTTATTCTAATATCATTTCTTTTGTCCTCTTTCCAAAATGCTGGACAGTGTAATGAATATTGCTTTTGAATCGTTGTAAAAATCGTAGAAATCATTTCTCTTGCAAATTACTTTGCAATATATGTCGAAAGTGAAGGATACTGAAATGCTTTTATTGTTAACGTTCAGCTGCTTATTTTAAGCTAAAGTTCGTCACAAACCTTTTGGGAATCTGGGATTTCATCCATGAGTGCTTTATTAAAAAATAGTTTTAAAGCAGGAAAAAATGTAATATTATTGTTTAATTAATGATGTATAAAGAACTAATGTTTTAACTAAATACACATTTGTTTTTTACCACTTTTGATTACTCAGTTAACATTGTAAGGGATGTTACGAAACGTAATGTAAGTTATTAGAATATAGTTATGAATCTTGTTTTCCTTATAACTAGCTATATATTATATAAATGAATCAAAAATGTGTATAAGGTATTTTTGTCAGAAATTCAGTTTTTTGAAGAATTTAGCAATAACTTCTTAAATGATACTTGTGCTTTAATTTTTAATTTTGTCTCTAATTTTGATTTATCATTAAAAATATATTTAGGTACTATTTTCAGAACTGGTTTAATAGTTTGCGAGAATGCTTTGGTGTCTGTACACTGAATTTACAGGCAATACATTTTGACTTTTATAAATTTCTATTGAACTATAGTAATCTAAATAAAGTGGAAACTTAAAATGGATACAAATTTATTTTACGATATTATGTTAACATTCAGCTGCTTATTTAAAGCTAAAGTTCGTCACAAACTATTTGGGAATCTGGGATTTCATCCATGATTGTTTTTATTAAAAAATAGCTTTTAAAACTATTTTTTACATGGAAAAATGCAATATTATTCTTTAATTTATGATGTATAAAGAACTGATGTTTTTATCTAAATATACATTTAATTTAATTTGTACCACTTTTGATTACTCACTTAACATTGTAATGAATTGACGAATTATTATATTATAGTTATGAATTTTGTTTTTCTTATAACTAGCTATATATTGTATAAATTAATCAGAAAAATGTGTATAAAATATTTTTGTCAGAAATTCCGTTTTTTGAAGAATTTGTAATAAATTCTTAAACGATATTTGGAATTTAATTTTCAATTTTGTCTCTAATTTTGCTTTATCATTAATAATATTTATCATTTTTTGTATTTTTTCATTTCTTAATAAGTACTACTTTCAAATAATACATAAACGCATTTGTGTTGTTATTATATCTTTATTAGTTAAGAATTGTGTATGCAACATTAGAAATTTTATGCATGTAACTCCCATTATAGTGGTTTAATAAGATATAAAATCTTTGGTTTTAGGGCCTTTCAAGTTAGAAATCTACTCTCGATATAATACCGTAATGCTGTTCTGTAAGGTATCTTATTTATATACCTGTATAAAACATATCACTCACTCAGTACTAATATATAACTCGCGCTGTAGTGGTTTAATAAGATGAAAAGGGGATATAAAATCTTTGGTCTTAGGGCCTTTCAAGTTAAAAATCTAAAACTTGATATAATAGATTATTTCTGTTCTGTGTGGTATCTTATCTATATACCTGTATAAAACATATCACTCACTAAATAATAATATATAACTCTCACTATAGTGGTTTAATGAGATAAAAATAAGAAATATAAAATCTATGTTCTTAGGGCCTTTCAAGTTATAAATCTACAACTCGATATAATACCATAACGCTGTTCTGTGCGGTGTCTTATCTATATACCTGTATAAAACATATCACTTACTCAAAAATAATATTCCGAATACTATATTGACAGAGTAAAAAAATAATCAGACGGTTCTAT
>CM063508.1:178171735-178191735 GCA_032207245.1 Pardosa pseudoannulata | reverse complement strand
CCTAAAATAAAATAGTTTTTTTCCCTGGAAGTTGTCTTTGGTCTCTCATATACGTCAGAGAGGGAAGTGACTTTGATAGTTATGCATATAAAAAATACAAATATTTTCGATTACAATTACTGCACAATTATTTTCGAGTGCATATGCTACAAGTACGTTTACTGAACGTGCTTTTTCAAAGATCAGATTTAGTGTGATAAATCTTAAAAGAGGGCAAAAGGCATAGTCCACCGTCACAGTTCGGATAAAAATATCTAGTCTCTTTTCTAATTCTTTTGCTGTGTTTTCTTCAGTGTGTCATATATTGAACAGGTTTGCGGGTCTCAGATTTTGTCTGTTGGTGGAATTACCTCTAAAAAGTATTTGTCTGTCAGTCTCCCCAAAACTCAAGCCAACGTCAAATCCAAAACTCGCGTAGTAATGCAACTCAGAAAGCCCGCACTTTTAAACCAAACACAACACAGTTCGGAAACTAACATCTTGTGGATATCTCTACGACTAATTTTACATTAAAAATACAAAAGATACTGCCAATCAGTGAGAACAACAAAGAAATCAGACTTCCCGTATGCCGTACGGGCAAATCATTAAAGGCTCGGTATACGAGCCCGTACGGTGTACGTGCAAAACAGGCAAGGGGTTAATATATTTTCAAATCTCGGTTTTCAGCATTGTCTTGCCTATATATAAGCCGAAATATTTCAATTTCTCTAAAAATGTTTCCCATTTAATCATTAACTTTCTTTAAATATTTACTTGTCTCATCTTGCTTTAAAAAACAACCTGAAGATGTTGTAATATCTCAAATTTAATACAACGTAAGGCATAAAAAAGGGAAATATAGTACTAACTCGTTTATAGCGAAGCAAAGGGTAAGCGAGTTCATTCATTGAATTTGATTACTTTTAAAAAGTCGGTCTACAAATGCATTAAAAATGAGCAATTAAAATTTAAAATATTTATGAAATTTTTCATTTAAAAACAATCTCTATTTGAGTTACACTTAATCAAGCACTCAGATACATAATTCGAACTATATTTTTGAACCTATTTCTCTTATAATAAAAGGAAGGAATACATGGAAAATAACAGAATGGAGAAAATTGGTCGATGCAACTAATCAATGCGACTAATCATTTGGCTCGCGACTCGACTAAATGTCACCAGACAATAATGAGATCTCAATTTCTTTATTTGACACTCGCTTACAACGAAAAATTGTTTTAATTAAAAATATTCATTTATTAAAAGTACTATACATAAATAATATTACTATATATTTATTATTATATATTATATTAATAAATCTTATTAATAATATAATATTTAATATATTTAATAAATAATATATTTTAATATATATTATAAAAAATAATATATTATTATTTGGAATATATTGTCCTTTTTATTTTAAGATATTATGTAATGAAGGGGTATTTTGCACACTTGCGATGAAATCGTCTAACACAAATTTTACTTTTACTCTTCCAATAGCCGAGTGGCAGCTGAATATATAGAGTGTTGCTCTATGGTTAATAAGTTTCGATAAACAAGCTTTCCTTTAAAACATTGAATATTATATATAATATATATATATATATATATATATATATATATATATATATTATAAAATCTAACACATTCATAGGGAATTTTTACCAACCAAAATTTCATAATGACAGGAAAGAATTGCATATTAATGAGACACTTCTTATAAAATGTACTACCCCAAGGGCAAGAGATAAAGTTACCAAAATTGTGAAAATTTACATTTTGCAGTAAAGTCTAAAATTATCTTTCTTTACAAGATATCCGCAGGATGCAATGGAATGTAGTTTTAGAGAGACAACCTTAAATGACACATTTCCTTTACAAATAAAATAGTGATAGTACTCTATTTATAAAACGAGTTGAGAAACATCTAAAAATAACAAAAAAGTAAATAACATATTTCTGACTTTTTGTGTAAAAACGATTGAATTTTCACTGTACTGATAAACCATACTGTGTTGAGTTTATTAATGTAATTAAGTAAAATATTTCAATATAAAAATAAATGAATATATAAATAATAATCAATAACACAGGCCTGCGAAATTGAAATTTTTGAAAAATACAAGAGAAGTTTTTCCTTATTTTTAAGTTATTTGGTATGCTGATTTCGAAAATTACCTCTATTGTTTTTCCATCAAGTCAGGATTTTTTGTAAAATTGATATACATATTACTGGTAATCTTCTATATGGAAAAATGCTCTCGAACTGTTAGCTTGTACTGACTGGCAACAGTGGGTTTTATCTATTCATGTGAGTTTATTTAATCAGTTTATGATGAGGCATATTATTTTTATACAACAATTAAAATTAAAAATGTATACATTTTGTATATAAAGAATGAAAACCATCGCAACCAGAAAGCATGAGCTGCACCAGGACGAGACAAAAAGTTCCCTAGTTATTAAATTTTTTACATTAATTTAATAAGAAAAACACTCCTAGAAAAACCCCAACTATCTGTTTTTACATTTTATTAGAGTTTATATACATAATAAATGTAAGTTTGAAATATATTGGAAACTCAATACGAAACAAAGACATTTAAATTTAGTTACATACATTTTTTCCGTTAAAATTTCTTTTTGACGTTCTTCTTTTAAGTTCAATCTTATCTTCATCTTTTGCTAACATCCAACAATAGTCGGCAAGCATATTCTTATTCCACCTACCTTGATATTTTCCATATCCTTGATGTCTTGATGGAACCTTCTTCCTGTTCTTCGCTGACGGATCCTAAATTTTCGGGGAAAAAGTCCAAATGCGATTGGAGGAAATGCAATTTTACACTCATGGAGCAGCCCAATACTTGAAATTTGTCTAGCATGTTGCCAATAATCGTTTTAAATTTGGGATCTTTGTGATTGCCCAGAAATATTTCCACAACATCTTTGAAGGCAACCCAAGCTTCTCTTTCCTTTAATGTCATAGTTGTCTCAAATTTGTTATTCCTAATACGTTTTCGGATGTCTGGTCCTACGAAGACTCCCTCTTTCAATTTGGCTTCAGAAAATCCAGGAAACCTTTTACACATATATTTAAAGCAATCACCATCTTTTGGAAAAGCTTTAACAAACTGCTTCATAACACCTAATTTTATGTGCAGGGGGGTAATAATATTTTTTTTTTGTTCAACCAAGCTTTCTCGAATTACATTTTTGGTGCCTGGTGCAAGATTATGCCTTTTGGGCCAATCTTTTCTGACCCAATATTATGTTTTGTCAAGGCTGTCTCATTCAAAAATAAAACACGGAAATTTTGTATACCCATTTTGTTGACCAAGAAGCATGGTGATGGTTTTTAAATCACCGCAAAGGATCCAGCCGTGGTTTTGTTGATATTTTATTTTGTTGAGAACGAGAGCTAGGTTTCCATACCTTTTTTTAAATTCACCTAATGTTCAACTGGTACAGACTCCCATTGGTTTCCTTGATGAAGTAGGACAGCTTTAAGGTTCCTTTTTGACGAATCTATAAAAAGCCTCCATTCATCTTTATTATAGGGAATCTTAAATTTTCTCATCAATCCAGGAACATTTAAGCAATAAATGAGGTTCTTGTCTTCGTCAAAATACAGAATAAATTCCTTTTCACGATTCCTGTACCAATAAAAAGTGGTTCCTTTGGCCAATAAGTTTTTTTTCTTTCATTCTGGAGCCTAATAATTGAGCTCACTCTTTAGGAAGGCCCAGATCTCTAGTCAGATCATTAAGTTCAACCCGAGAGAAAAGCCTAGGGGAGTCTTCTTCAAAGGGGTTATATTCTGTATCGGATTCTTTAACTTCGGAATGTCAGAGTCAGAAGATTCGGCAGAAAAAACTGATAATTTTGTCGGAGGCAAAGGCACTAGCACATTAGGTCCATGAGGAACGGGGCGTATGGACGAAGGAATGTTTGTAGAGTACGATATTAGCTTGAAATAGTTTCTATTATATCCACGGGTATGGCAAGAACAAAAGTTACAGTCATCAAAGTGGTTTCTTGGCTCCCTCTATATCATTGGAATTCCAAATCGCAAGGAAGTCTTCTTTCCTTTGAACCATGAACTTAAATCATTGACACTCTGCACACAAACTTTATGAGGAGCCCAAGATTTGTCTTGGTCTCCAAGTTTCATGCCAAAATGTGCAAAATAAAGCCATTTTACGTACCCTGTGTTGTTCCTCTTGCAATTTTTAATGACATTATATTCGCCGCAAATGTAGCAATAGTCATCAGGAATATTTTCACAGCGTCTCGAACTTGAAGCCATTTTCACAGAGTAAGTACTGGTGTTTACATGAATTCACTAATAAGGATTCGAGCGTCGCTATAGGTTAACAGCGATTGTGACGGGAGGGAGGGATGATGAAAAAGGACATTGCGCATTCCTAGGCTCTTTCCCAGGCTCGCGCGCTTCTAGGAATCTGTCTAATTGGTGATCTGGATCAGCATTGAAGCTTTAAAAGCCCTAAAATACTAACTGCGCTTTTGTAGTTTACCACAGAAAGGTATTTAAAGGGTTTCATCACAGTAAAATAAGAAAACACGAAGGAAAATATGAAAGCAAAATACGTGAGAAATATTCATAAAAACCACATAAAAAGGATGTTTTCAAAAACATGTGATGTGATAGACATTTTTAAAGATTCTTTTCAAAATCAGCGCTAAAAAATAAGTTAAGTTCAGTTGTCACATCCTTTGTATTTTTTTCATCGTAGACCTATGTTATACTTGAAATCATTTTGAAATCTCTGGAATTCAATGAAAATAAGAGTTGTAGAAAATAGCATTAAGTTTATGATTTTAACCTAAAAAACTCTATTATTGTAATATCTGTTACCAACTTTTAGTCTACAGAACTATTCAGTATACGAATTTCAGTATACAACTTCGCATCAATTACCAGAAATGATAGAAAAATTATTTAAGGTATCCGTCTACGTTTGGATAACTTTTTTCTTTTAACGCAAAAAACGAGTTCATTTTTTTACATTTTTTAGATTTATTTTTTATATTATCATAGATAATTGCACTTAGAAAATTTATTCCTGGAGAAGTTTTTATAAAATTTCTAATAAATAAAGAAAATTTAGTAAAAAATCGGGTTTTTTCAGAAGGTCTAATTTTTTAATAAATTAAATTATTTCAATATTTTTTGATGCAACACATTTCTTATACACTGCACTAGTAAGTCACCTAAAATCTTTGCTTCATTTATATTTGGTAAAAAATTTTGGTCCTTCAAAATCATACACATTGAATTTTTAACGAATTTTCATTACCTTTATATCTAACTATGAGTGTAACATCATTAAAAATTATCCAAATTTAAAGCGTTTAGGTCATTTACTAGTAAATACTATCAAAAGCATTCATATTAATTTTCAACAAAATATTTTAAGAACTTTTTGAGAAATCACATTTCAAGTTTCAACATTTTATTATAAATATTGTTCTGAGTAAAACGCATTTTAAGTTTATGAAAGTCATTTAAGCTGTTAAAAAATTAAAATACATGTTTAAAATTCCCCACACTTTTTTGCTTCAAAACTTTTTATTGTCTAGTTGCTAATTATTAAAAATACTAGAAAATGTTTAAACTAATCTTCATGAAAATTTAAAAAGTTTTGTCCAAAAAATGAACTTTAAAAGGCTTTAAATTCGGAACTTCCGGTTCTGAAGTTGCTACATCCGTTTTGTTTTGATAGCTGTCACTGATGTTTAAACAGCTTTAAAATTTCTTTAAAATGCCGTAGAGACAAAACAAAAACAGATTTAAAAGCCTAAAAGTTCAAATTTTACAATGGAGAAATAAAAAAAATTGTGATTTTTGGCAAAAAATGACGTTTCTAACGTAGATGGATACCTTACATAAGTTTTAAAAAATACGCATATTTTGATAAGATTCTGAGTAGTACATTATCAAAATATTTTTAACATGAAACTAAAAATCCGAACGAGAAATATTTGATTTCATCATTAAAGCTTCTTAACATTAGCCTTTTCTAATTTAAATATCTGTCAAAATTCTATAACAACAAAAATTAATGAGCCATTTCTTTTAAAAGTTAGTATCCCCAGGACATCGCACAAAAATAAATACGGAGTACATGACAGTTTACTTTTGAATAGAATTTTCAGTTGTTTCTCTTCAGAATCACACAAGAATGCAAAATAATTTAACTCGAATAACAGAACCAAAAACGAATGTTTCTCTTGACACCTGAAATGATAATAGAAAGAAAAATTGTCCAAAAATTATAAAAATAAAGAAACGAATTCTTTATAATTCTCTGTATTTTAGCCTCGAGAAGGAAATCTGACTATTGGACTTGACAACTATATTGGTTTTAAAAATATCGGGAAAAATAAATGAAAAATGTTTAATGACTAGTAATATTTTTTAGTAATAACTTAGCTATATTTTCACTTACGGGCTACTCTTTTAATTATACATAACTAGCTGTCTCATATTTTCTATGTGACTCATTACGTCTGTAGAAAGTAAATAGTACCTTTGTTATATATTCATAAACTATTATTTCAACCGAAACACTTTAAACAATTACTTATATACTTTTACATTCCATTCAGAAGTTAGAGAACAATTAGTTTAAGGATAAGTGAGAAACAAATAATTTATGTCGATTTATCCATGTAAATCAGTGCAGTTTAATCCACCGGTCACATACGATGAGCCCCTAGTATATTTACTTGCTCGGGCTTGCTGGGCAAGGTGAGCCTAAGGAACTAGAAAATTGAAGTAAACCTTTGTGGCACATTAAAGACAACTGTTAGTCCATAAAAGCACTTCATATTTTATTTTTAGAGCTACCAAAACGAAATATTGCACATCTAAGGCAGAAGTTATAACGATCATGTTATATACGTTTGGATTACAGGGTTGGACCTCACGCCGAGCGACATATAGAATATTCCCCAACAAAGAGCATTTAATTAGCTAATTTAAAAGTAAAAAAGGAACTTAGATTAGATGAAAAACTGAACCATTCTCCAACGACAGCTAGAAATTGCGGTGAGTGGTCAGAATTTGAGTTAATTTCTGAGTTAGCTTTGAGAGACTACTGAAAGAATGCTGCGGATGTCCTCCTGAGAGACATTGTGCAAAATTCTGTCCAACTGGCACGTTAGATTGTCATTAATTTGAGGACACTTCTTCAGATAAGATATTTTGTGGCTGGGGAATTGATTTTAAGGGATAAGAATGGTAAAGAGAAAAAACTTTAAAAGATTTTTTAAGTATAACAATTTTTATAAATTACAAGCATGTATATATATTATTTACATCATAATATATGCATATTATTTACTCTATAATATATACACACATACAAACACACACACACACTCATATATATATATATATATATATATATATATATATATATATATATATATATATATATATATATATATATATATATATATATATAAAGAGAGAGAGAGCGTATAATATACTCTTAGACGAAAAAAACGCGACGCACCAAAAAAGAGTAGATGGTATGTACATGGAAGCCCCAGTTCCGTTGGGGTAGCGCTTCGTGTTCCTACGCCACAAGTCCAAGGTTCGATCCCCAGGTTGAGCAAGGTTGACTCAGCCTTTCATCCCTTCAGTGGGTAGAGAAACTGAGGACCAACCATGCTTGGGAACTAAACACTGGGTGTTCTGTGTAAGGCTGAACACCTAACCGGAATATATGCTTCGCACCCCAGGGCACTTGGTCTAAAAAACGGAGATTAGCACCGTATGTCCTGGCCCCATAGGGGCTGTTCCGCCGAGGAGTTAGTTTATTAGGTATGTACATGAGCAGAGAAACAAATTATTATAATTTGAGTAAAATTGGATAATTTATTAAAGTGATAGAGCTTTACAAAGTAAAAAATTCAGTAATGCGTTTGTCCACCTCTAGCCCTTGTGCAAGCAGTTATTCGGCTTCGTATTTATCGATAGAAGTGAGGATGTCGTCTTGAGGGATATGGGGTCAAATCCTGTCGAACTGGCAAGTTAGATTTTAAAATCCTGAGCTGGTGAAAGCCCAAAATGCTCTAAACGTGCTCAATGGAACAGAAATCTAGTTACCATATTAGCTAAAGTAACGTTCGGCATGCTCGAAGACAAACAGTAGAAACACGTGCAGTGTTGAGTCGGGCATTATATACTTGAAATGTAAGCCCAAGATGGCGTGACATGAAGGGCAACACAAAGTGCGTAGAACTTCTTTGACATATGACTGTGCTGCAAAGGTGCCACGGGTGACAACAAAAGAACTCCTACTGTGAAATAAAATGGCATCCCCAGACCAAAACTCCTAGTGTTTGGAATGTATGCTGAAAGACAATCAGGTTGGTATCCCATCGCTGTCCGGAGCGTCTCCAGACACGTTTTCGCTGATCTTCGGGGCTCAGTATAAAGCAGGACTCATCACTGAAGATTATTCTACTACAGTCAGTGTCATTTCAATTCGAATGAGTCCGACATCATGGTAAACGGACTTATTGTTTAACATAGTTTAATGGTAGTCGGCATAAGGTGCACCGTGAACTTATCTTTTTCCTTTGAGTTGGCTAAAAATGGTTCTTGCGCTCCCTGAAACCCTAGTAGCACGTACAATCGATGAAAAATGATGCATCTGTGGCTATGAGTGCCGATCTGATGATTGCTAGGTCCTCATATTCTGTCTTTTCTCCATGCCAACCAGTTCCTTCTTGTCAGTTCGGTTATGTTCACCCTTTTCTGCCAACTGTTAGTTCTTACTTAACTTCTAGTAGCGAACTTAACTTCTAGTTACTGTCAACCTGAATACACGGAATGAAATTCGCAAAGAATTTATGACCTGGAATCGAATTTTCTCCTCTTAAACATCCTACCAGTTGCACACATAAGATGTACTGCAGCAATACAAGTTTATTCATTGGCTGCCAAACTTTAAAATTCTTCATTTTCCTTCGAAACCTGTATGCAAATCAATTAGTGCCCGATTTGCTTTACATTCTGCTTTAATTGGCATAGTTGATAAAAAAATTAAATAGAGTATGAAAAAAAATCTGAGGTTCAAAGGGGAGCTTGGCTCTCGTCGAGTGTATATTGTCAACTTAATGTTGTTTTTTAAAGATCCTTCCAATATTTAAAGGTTCAGTTTGATGAAAACTGTTGTAATACCATTCTCTAAACAGATTGCAGTTCCGGTTCCGTAACTAAAAGTTCTAAATTTTGAAGTACTGTTATTTAAATGATTGATATTGATATGAAAAAGGAGTTTTGACTCAAACTGTATCTCATTTACAAATTTTTACAGGGTAGTGAATATAATTTCTTTCCTAAATAGCATGTGGCTTTTAAAAACAGGGGAATAATTTTTATCGGATATGTTTTTCCTAAACAGCACATTTGTTCTGCAGTTTTTGAAAAAGGGGAATATATTTATACATTAAAATTGTGACTCCTATTGTAGCCTATTAATAAATTTTAAAACTGAGTAGTAGATATAATTTTTTCCTAATTTTTGGAAATAGGTGATTATTTTATAATACTGAATACACTATTTCAAAAATATAGACAAAACAGGAAAATTAAAATAATAAGAATAAAGAGTAAAATTTTGTTTTTTTATCAAAATTCCTCTAAATATAACAGACTACCGCTTCAAGACTGATTTGTGGTTAATTTTTTTCACTTATATTCTACAAACTTAGTCTTCTTTTTCATCCC
The DNA here is from genome assembly GCA_032207245.1 of Pardosa pseudoannulata. Classification (NCBI taxonomy): domain Eukaryota; kingdom Metazoa; phylum Arthropoda; class Arachnida; order Araneae; family Lycosidae; genus Pardosa; species Pardosa pseudoannulata. The sequence continues at coordinate 178,181,972 of CM063508.1, read as the reverse complement.
TTCTTTTTCACCTCCAAACAACCCCAAATAATGTACAATAACAATAAACGATTTATAGTATAATATATATTTTCATACATACTTTCCTCGCAATTCAAACAAAATCTGATTCTTAAACCCTATAAACCTATTCTTTTTTGGAGGCAAAAGTACATAAGAGCAAAACATTTACTCTTTTCCTTTATTTTTAGACCTTTTAGGGTTCTCTCTCCACACAGAGTGTGCTGTTATCATTTCGTCTGTCAAGGGAGAAGGGTATTTCTTTTTCTTTGTGAAAGCACAATATTTTGCATTCTAGGGAGATCGTGGGAAGAAAGATTCAATTTTAGACTCTGTTAAAGTTGCCAAGACTTTCATTCTTATTTTTGTGCGTTGTAATGCAAGCGAGTAAATAATTACAAAAAGCAAAAAATGCATGGTTGGCTTTCAGGGTAGACAACACGGACATTTGTTAGGTGCTCTAATATTCGAGGGCGGCATTTTTGCATATATATATATATATATATATATATATATATATATATATATATATATATATATATATATATATATATATATATATATATATATATATATATATATTTATATAAATATATATATATATATATGTATATATATATATATATATATATATATTATATATATATATATATATATATATATATATATATCTATATATATATATATATATATATATATATATATATATATCTATATATATATATATATCTATATATATATATATATATATATATATATATATCATATATATATGTATATATATATATAATATATATATATTTTATATATATTATATATATATATATATATATATGTTATATATATATATATATATATATATATATATATATATATATATATATATATATATATATATATATATATATATATATATATATATATATATATATATATATATATATATATATATGTATGTATGTATGTATGTATGTATGTATAGTGACAGACGAGAAACCTTAAAGGAAATATTTTTAATGCTAAATTTAATAAGGAAAAATGTTAACGCTATCTAAAACAAATTTAAAGTGTTTTACTGTCTTGGGTCCATATTAATGATACATTTTTTATGTTTAATCAAAAAAGTATCAGACAAAATGCATTATATCACATAAATATTTATAAGACTAAATAAATTTAGAAACTACGTGAAAACATAGTTTATCTTTTGCCTTAAAAATATTTTCAATTAACCAATACCAAACAAAATAAAATAATGTAATATTAAAATACAACTAAACATAATATTTATCCATGATACTTGAAATAATACTCCGAATAAGGATAAAAAATAAGGGAGCATGCATATTAACTTACTAATCAATATTTCTGCTTTCATAAGAATTAGTGTCTATTGAATATGTCAGTCACATTGTGTTTATAAATAGAGGAAAAAATAATAGTGTATACTTTATTCAAGTTCTATGTTTAAAAAAATTACAAGTCATCTCTATGATATTCATTTAAATTTAATAACTATCTGTGTAACTTTTTTAATGATATTAAATCTGTAGCAAATATGAACATAAATTATCCATTCACAAAATATTATAAAAGTCGAAATGTAAAAATTGTACAAAAACATCTCCATGATATCATTTAACTGTTAAAACCATCTGTGTAAATTTTTTGAATGGCATATTAAATTTGTAGCAAATATGTAACATAAATTATCTGTTCAAAAAATATTATTAAAGTTAAAACGTGGAAATTGTTTTTACAAAAGCATCTCCATGATATTTTTTTTAACTGTAAATAACTATCAGCGTAAATTTTTGAATGACATATTAAATATGTAGCAAATATGTAACATAAATTATATTCACAAAATATTATTAAAAGTCAAAATGTGGAAAATAATTCTTGTGTAATTCACCGAAAATTCAATCAATAACTAACCTTGAGGGAATTTTGCATGGTAAACAGGTAAATCCTTAGAAGGGTTTTGACACGTCAAATTGTTAGCAAGTCGAATGATTACGACTGTATGTGTAATGATATTTTAAAATACTAACTCAATTTAATGTATCCAAAAATAAATTTCTATCGATGCTATCCCTAAAAATAAAAACTTTCTGATTGTGGTATCCTTTGGCAACTTCGCGTACATCAAAATCAATTCTTGCTTAAGTGAACTGTTCTTATACAACTACTTTAAGTAACTTAGATATGATCCTGCCTCAGTCATGTGACTAATTCTTTATATTCTCATTGTCTGGCTCATTAGAGTCCATTAAAATAAAAATGTTACACTTTTTGGTGAGAAGCATCATAGAATTGTCTTAATAAAACTGAATTATTTTTATCAAACTTTGGTGTTTCTTTTCTCAGCATGACTGCATTTTAACCTGGATTCCATTTTCAGTTGAGTCTAATTTCTCTGTACAACACACACACACACACACACACAATTATATATTTATATATATATAATATATATATATATATATATATATATAATATATTATATATATTATATATATATATTGTATGTTCAATGAGTAATTTAGCCCATCACAAAATTAAGTGAATACACATTATCTTGGATGCAGTCGTAAGCAAGGTTTTATAGAGCACTAAATTTTGTGAAAGATATATGCACTATATTATAGCATCCTCTCCGGAAGGCTTCTGGGGTGGAAATCCCGTACCTGACAATTTATAGGTGTGTGAGTCAGCCAGACTTTTAATGATTAGTTAGAGGATGACTCGGCGGGAGCGACACTAACTGTTTAAAGTGGAAGCAGAATTTAAGTTTGACTTATTCGTACTCTCAAAGCTAAAGAAAAAATTAAAGATATTCTCCAAAGTTTTCCACTACAGAATAGAATCATTCGAAAATTATATAACATAATTTAACATTAACATTACTAACATTTAATATTTAACATTACCAACATTTAATCATTAAAAGTACCCTATGAAAATACTACTAAAACTTTTATCAATCATTTAAATATGTAATATACTTTACTTTATGGAGAATAATAATATAAACAAAAATGCAGTAGTTTTTTTTATAAATCTCAAAACAATATTTCTTTACATGATCACATTCGAATGCAAAAGAAAAAAACATTTGAAAAAACTAACAGGAAACTAAAATGATAATTTAATTACACGCCTAAAAGGATAATGGAGCTACGTTCAAAAATAACGTTATAATTTGGTTTTTAAACATAGATTTTTAATGAAATTTTTAAATTTAGTTTTTTACATAATTCTGTCAATGGTTATTTGAAAATATCAGTTTTTAGGTTAGTATATTAAAAAAGTAATATAAAGTTTGCAATTCGAAATATTTCACAATCACATTAATGGTGAAATAATATAACTTATCATGTTTTTATTCCTCACATTTTATTTAAAACTTTCTTAGTACTGTCATAGCAGTCACGCATTATTCTTTCAGAGTGTAATCGTTTAAGGCTGGTAATTGAATACTCTCTTTTGAAAATAAATTTAGATAAGAAGATAGAATTCCTTAAATAGGAATTGAAAATAAACCTTTAGTATCATCTGTCAGACTGATATAAAATATTTTCTCAAACCTGAAGTTTTTTTACTGCAAGAGATATCACTTTAAATTAAAGTTAAAATACGCTTCATGTATTAAATGTTTCCGATACAATAACAGTTCCGATAATATATATATATATATATATATATATATAAATATATATATATATATATATATATATATATATATATTATAAATATATATATATGTATATATATATGTATATATTGTATATATTATATGTATATATATGTATATATATGTATTTATATGTATATATATGTATATATATATATATACATATATCTATACACACACATATTATATACATATATAAAATATATTCATATATATATATATTATATAATTTTTATATATGTATATATATATATTTATATATATATTTATATATTTATATTTTATATTTATGTATATATATATATATATATATATATATATTTTATATATTATATATATATATATATATATATATATATATATAAATAATACATTTTTAGGTTGGTATTAGAGTTAATTCAGTTTTTCCTTTTAAATTACTGTCATTTCTTGATAATGAGCTTTCTAATTTGTATATATTTTGTACTTTTAAAAATCTACAGTATAAAGTTATTTACTTGTTTTCATATTTTTGAAAAAGGAATATTAAATGCAATTGATGATATACGTTCTTATCTTAAAGGGTATATTTCTGCTGATACATTTAAAATTTATACTAAATTTGCTATACTTAATTGCCAAAATCTAAATGAACTGATATTATTTGCAACAAAGTGTTACAGTTCAATAAACAGAGGGAAACTGACCTAGAAGCAAAGCGAAGTGAGTGACTACGACCCCATTCGTCAAGAGGGGTTGCTAAACGCGGAATAGCCCTTTGGCCAAGGCAACGCTGCATAACGAACTTTTTCCACAGATCTGCAGGCCCCCTCGGAGAGAGAGCAAGGGAGAAGGAGTGTGGAGCTTAGAATCTTCTGCGGCGAGTACTATTTCTTTTTTTCATCAAGACACCATGTTTTTCATATCCGAGTGTGGTTCCTTTGATGCCATAGCCTAAAAATCATTTTGTATCCTATTTACATCTTTATTTAAATTCAAATAAAAAAAATTTAGCAGGAAGAATTAAATTTTTTTCCAATTTTGTATCTTCTTACATGTACTCCACTTATACGTGCGGCTGGCCTAAACGCTCTGTCGGCCTCATTTAATATCTACTATTGTACTAGTGATTCTAGTACAATATTTCATATACGTAGTTCTTCAATGTACTATAACTCTGTCGGCCTCATCTTAACATTAATGAACAAAGATATAAACTTGTCTTCGTGGTTGGATAATTTGTTTGTACATGGAGAAATACTTGCCCGTAGATTTTTACTACATGAAAATATAATTTAATTCCTGTTTTAGAATTTAATATGGGTTTAATATGTGGTATGTGTGTTTCCTTATAATTCTACATTGACATATGTCGCTGGCAAATACACTTTTCCAAAATATACTTTTTAAAGTCCTAATTATTAGGAATTGTTTATAGGCACTTTAGTTGTTTGAGAATTGCTACGTTTCAAACTAATTACTGCTTAAATTTATTTTATTTTATTTTATTTTATGGATTAAGTTTATATTAATGCTGGTAGCAAATGGTTGACTGTAGGTCATGAAACCAAAAAAGAAGGACTCTGCTTAGTTCTTCCAGTATTTAAGCCTTAATTAAACTTTGATGGAGAGGTGTAAGCACTAAAACTACTATGAGCTTTTATTTGTATAGGAAGTAATATATCACATTTGTTCTCAAATATTTGTTTTGAAATAATCAATTCTGAAATGTGTTCTTGAAGTTTTATGATTTTTATTATATCTAAACGTTTAATTTATATAAAAAAAGTATTTAAACGTCTTGAATCAGAGCATATCAAGTCTTCATTCAAGCCAAAATAGAATAGAAATTTATTCTTATAAAAAAAGAGCGAGACAAAAGCACTTAGATATAAAACGGCAGAATGAAATTCTATTTGGAACATTTTTGTTAACAACTTTACAAAACTTGAAGTGTCTACGCTAAATTGGATAGAAGCGTTTCATCAAAAACTAACAAGTTAAAAAAAGGAAAGAATGTAACGTTGGAGAATTCCAAGACAAAAGATGTTTTTAAAATGTATACTACGGAATAAAGTAGTATTACAGGATGAACAAAAGGAGTATTTTTGATAAAGGAAATCATTATCTGAAGAAATATCATTATTCTCATACAAAAGGATATCATTACGTGTGAAGCTGCAAAAGAATCATTGGGAGACTTTTCTGGTTATAAAGGAAGAACCGAATTATAAAGTGTAACTTTAATCAAGGAACTGTCATTCCATGAAAAATGTTCACTGGTTATTCAAGCATAATTGATTGTCTTTTATGTAATGCTTAAACACAATGGTTTATATCAATGTTCATTTCTAGTATGGGAAATATGTGTGCTTCAAGAGAAAGTATAATAAAATGCAATTACTACCATAAATATTTCAGATGTATAAAAAACATACGTAGTTTAGCTTTTAATTTCGGATAATTTATTTCTCGTCTTTGTGAGGAATCGAAAAATAAATGTTCTAAATTCTTGCAAGAGTGAAGAAATATTTAAAATGAATAATAGTCAAAACATAAACATGAATATGAGTATGATTAATAAATTATTAAATTCACACATAAAAATAATACTTTTCGTTTCTAAATTATCGATAATCATGACAATATTTAACTGTTCACATATACCATCTAATGAGTATGTGATTATGCAATGTTTACAATTGGTTTTATTTAACACGAATTAAATATAATTTATAAAAATAAGTATAAATAATAGTCAAAACATAATCATAAATATGAGTATGATTAAAAAAATTTTAAATTCAAGCATAAAATTATTTTTTTTCTATTTTCAATTATCGATAATCATAACAATATTTAGCAGAAAGATGGCCGATTGGTTAGGGTGCTAGCCTTCGGTACCGGAGTTCATGGGTTCGAATCCCAGAGTGGCATGGATGTTCGTCGCCGTTCGGAATCGGCTTTAAGCTGTAGGCCCCAGTCTCATTAGCCCTCATGTTGCAAAAAGTAGATCATAGCACTCCAAACCAAACCAAATCATGACAATATTTAACTGTTCATATATACGATCTAACAAGTAAAAAATTAAATTTTTTTTTATTTAACATGAATTAAATATAATTTATAATAATAAGTGTAAATAATACTCAAAACATAAACATAAATATGAGTATGATTAATAAATTATTAAATTCGTGCACAAAATTAGTACTTTTCGATTTTAAATTATCGATAATCATGACAGTATTTAACTGTTCACATATACAATCTAATAAGTGTGTGAATATGCAATGTTTACAATTCTTTTTATTTAACATGAATTAAATAGAATTTGTAATAATAAGAAAAAATAATAGTAAAAAAGTAAACATAAATATGAGTACGATTAATAAATTATTAAATTCATACATAAAATTATTTCTTTTCGATTATAAATTATCGATAATCATGACAGTATTTAACTGTTCACATATACAATCTAACAAGTATGTGATTATGCAATGTTTACAATTTTTTTTATTTAACATGAATTAAATATAATTTATAATAATAAGTGTAAATAATACTCAAAACATAAACATAAATATGAGTATGATTAATAAATTATTAAATTCATACATAAAATTATTTCTTTATGATTTTAAATTATCGATAATCATGACAATATATAACTGTTCACATATACAATTTAGCAAGTATGTGATTATGCAATGTCTACAAGTGTTTTTATTTAACATGAACTGAGTATGATTTATAATAATAAGTATAAATAATAGTCAAAACATAAATATAAGTATGATTAATAAATTATTAAATTCACGTATAAAATTATTTCTTTTCGATTTTAAATTATCGATAATCATCACAATATTTAACTGTTCACATATACACAAGCTAACAAGTATGTGATTATGCAATGTTTACAATTGTTTTTATTTAACATGAATTAAATATAATTTACAATAATAAGTATAAATAATAGTCAAAACATAAACATAAATATGAGTATGATTAATAAATTATTAAATTCAAGCATAAAATTATTTCTTTTCGATTTTAAATTATCGATAATCATTACATATTTAACTGTTCACATACATTCTAACAAGTATGTGATTATGCAATGTTTACAATTGTTTTTTATTTAACATGAATAAATATAATTTACAATAATAAGTATAAATAATAGTAAAAAAAACATAAATATGAGTACGATTAATAAATTATTAAATTCATACATAAAATTATTTATTTTTGATTATAAATTATCGATAATAATGACAATATTTAACTGTTCATATGTACAATCTAACAAGTATGTAATTTTGCAATGTATACAATAGTTTTATATTTAACATGAATAAATATAACTTACATTAATAAGTATAAATCATAGTCAAATCATAAACATAAATGAGTATGATTAATAAATTATTAAATTCAAGCATAAAATCATTTCTTTTCGATTTTAAATTACAGATAATCATGACAATATTTAACTGTTCACATATACAATCTAACAAGCATGTGATTATGCAATGTTTACAATTGTTTTTATTTAACGTGAATTAAATATAATCTAAATCTTCGACTTTAGATGTTTTGTTAATATCTAAAGGTAAGGAATTATCCTGAAATTTTAGAAATGATAAGAGCATGGTAGACTTAGTTTACTTCCACGAAGATGTTTTTTTTCCGAAATATCATAGGGAACAGTCAAGAAATTGGAGAAACCTGGATATGTTTTGACTAATTCTGTAAAAACGGTTTTCTCAAAATCGTTGAAATTGTGTCATGTGACAAGAGGCTTCTTGTACTAATTTGGATTCATTTTATTGAAGATAACTTGTATCTCGTGTGTAAATTAAGATCTTTATACAAACAATCCCAAAATTCCAAGTTTTTAAATTTTATTTTCATTTTGTGGAATTCTTAATGTAAAGAATGGTATTTTCTATAAGCATGACAAGCTATACTCTATACACCGGCTTAATCACAATTAAAAAATAGTAAATACGAAGGCATCCAGAAAGTAAGTTTCCCTTTTTAAAAGAAAAAAAAAGAACTCACACTTTCACGGACATATTTATTGGCAACAAGTACAGCAATGTTTCAGCTATTTTTCAATATAGCCACCACCAGAATTGAGACACTTGTCGTATTGTGGGATCCACTTTTGTATACCTCTGTCGTAGAACTCTGCCGCCGGTGAATGGAACCAGCCTTGCTGTACCAGAACATCGTGCCCGTCCCTTTCCTTGTTCTTGAGTCCAGCCAATGTTTTACAAGCACAAGACAAAACTAGTCAAACACAACCAATGAAAACAGAAAAGGATCAACTCCAGAAAACCTCTTAAGTCCGAGAAAGCTATCTTGTGTGTATCTTGCTGTATCTTGTGTGTAAATTAAGATCTTTATACAAACAATCCCAAAATTCCAAGTTTTTAAATTTTATTTCCATTTTGTGGAATTCTTAATGTAAAGAATGGTATTTTCTATAAGCATGACAAGCTATACTCTATACACCGGCGTAATCACAATTAAAAAATAGATTTAAATACGAGGGGCAACCAGAAAGTAAGTTTCCCTTTTTAAACGAAAAAAAAAGGAACTCACACTTTCACGGACATATTTATTGACAAGAAGCACAGCCATTTTTCAGCTATTTTTCAACATAGCCACCACCAGAATTGAGACACTTGTCGTATTGTGGGATCAACTTTTGTATACCTCTGTCTTAGAACTCTGCCGCCTGTGAATGAAACCAGACTTGCCGTACCAGAACACAGTGCCCATCCCTTTCCTTGATCTTGAGTCCAGCCAATGTTTTACAGGCACAAGACAAAACTAGTCAAACACAACCAATGAAAACAGAAAAGGATCAACTCCAGAAAACCTCTTAAGTCCGAGAAACCTCTGTAGTAGAACTCTGCCGCCTGTGAATGGAACCAGACTTACCGTACCAGAATACAGTGCCCATCCCTTTCCTTGATCTTGAGTCCAGCCAATGTTTTACAGGCACAAGACAAAACTAGTCAAACACAACCAATGAAAACAGAAAAGGATCAACTCCAGAAAACCTCTTAAGTCCGAGAAACCTCTGTCGTAGAACTCTGCCGCCTGTGAATGAAACCAGCCTTGCCGTACCAGAACACCGTGTCCATCCCTTTCCTTGATCTTGAGACCAGCCAATGTTTTACAGGCACAAGACAAAACTAGTCAAACACAACCAATGAAAACAGAAAAGGATCAACTCAAGAAAACCTCTTAAGTCCGAGAAACCTGTGTCGTAGAACTCTGCCGCCTGTGAATGAAACCAGCCTTGCCGTACCAGAACACCGTGTCCATCCCTTTCCTTGTTCTTGAGACCAGCCAATGTTTTACAGGCACAAGACAAAACTAGTCAAACACAACCAATGAAAACAGAAAAGGATCAACTCAAGAAAACCTCTTAAGTCCGAGAAACCTGTGTCGTAGAACTCTGCCGCCTGTGAATGAAACCAGCCTTGCCGTACCAGAACACCGTGTCCATCCCTTTCCTTGATCTTGAGTCCAGCC
>CM063508.1:178166735-178169235 GCA_032207245.1 Pardosa pseudoannulata | reverse complement strand
TTATATTGATGTTTGTTGGGATCAAAGATTACAAGGCATAGCTATGCTTAACTATTTACTATATAAATTTAATATTAAATTTTGTTACATATATAAAATCAGTTGTGTTAAATTGAAAATGGTTTAAAGACCAAAATAATTAACAGGACATTGGTAAAAGTTATTTACGTACATGTGAAATATTCAATCTACAGTACACCTTAAATAAAATTTCTCTTAAAGATGTTTTTTTACAAACGTAAAATAATATTTTTAATTACTTTTTTCTTTAAATATATTAAAAATACTGTTTGCAGTATTGGAATTTTTTATAGTTAATTAATTTTATGGTAGTGATAAAATTACCAAAACTCACAGGAACAGTAGGAATTTTTATATTTTAAAGAATGCAAGGTTTTTGCGACATTTCCTGGTAATTCATTTTCGTAATGCAATAACTTTTTAATTCCTGACTACTATTTTGATTTTATAATTTGAATCGTAATCATGCACCACTTTTCCCATATCATTTTTTCTGCATTATAAATTTACCGTAATTTTTTTCACCGTAAAATATTTTGCTTTTATTGATTAAAGTTATTGACTGACTAAATATGAATTCAACATTAAATAATTTTATATACATCGTTGCATTTTCATTAAATATAAAACAAGATTTAAATGATTTAGTATATTTATAGCTCAAAAGTCTTTACTATAATAACCAAAGTTTAATTCAATATAAAATTTAAACATATGCTCTGATTAAATTAAATTCTTTCCCAGGTAATTATTAAAGTTTGAACTTCGTAAAAACTACTTAGTTTTTTTTGTAGAAGTCAATATAAATATTTTTATAAAATATAAAATATGTACAACAAGTTAAAAAGTTAAAACTCCACTTACCCGCTAAATCACTTTTGAAATTTATGAATAAAAAACTAATTTATTTTTGTAATGAAATAACTTTTTAATCCCTGACTATTCTTTGGATTCTATAATTAGAATCGTAATCATGTACCACTTTTCACATATCACTTTTTCTGAGTTAAAAATTTACCGTAATTAAAAAGTTTCTACTATTATTGATTAAAGTTATTGACTGACTAAATATGAATTCAACATTAAATAGTTTTATATACATTGTTGCAATTTCATTAAATATAAAACAAGATTTAGAGGATTTACTATATTTATAGCTGAAAAGTCTTTACTATAATAACCAAAGTTTAATTCAATATAAAATTTAAACATATGCTCTGATTAAATTAAATTCTCTCCCAGATAATAACTAAAGTTTTAACTTCGTAAATATTAGTCAGTTTTTTTTTGTAGAAGGCAATATAAATATTTTTGTAAAATATAAAATATGTACACCAAGTTAAAAAGGTAAAAATCCACTTACCAGCTAAATCACTTTTGAAATTTATGAATGAAAAACTAATTTATTTTCGTAATGAAATAACTTTTTAATTCCTGACTACTCTTATGATTTTATAATTTGAATCATAATCATGCACCACTTTTCACATATCATTTTGTCTGTGTTAAAAACTTTACCGTAATTAAAAAGTTTCTACTATTATTGATTAAAGTTATTGACTGACTAAATATGAATTCAACATTAAATAGTTTTATATACATTGTTGCAATTTCATTAAATATAAAACAAGATTTAGAGGATTTATAGCGGAAAAGTCTTTACTATAATAACCAAATTTTAATTCAATATAAAATTTAAACTTATGTTCTGAAAATTAAATTCTTTCCCAGATAATTTTTAAAGTTTGAACTTCGTAGAAACTACTTAGTTTTTTGTAGAAGGCAAAATACATATTTTTATAAAATATAAAATATGTACAACAATTTAAAAAGTAAAAATCCACTTACCCTCTAAATCACTTTTGAAATTTATATAAAAATATTTTTTTATATCAAATGGAAGATAGTTTTCTTTTTTACTCTGGATAATTTAGATTCGTGATTGTTTTTTTAGAAGCAATACATTTATTTTCATACCATAATAAAGGTTAAGTTTTATTACTTTTAAATATTTTTACAAATTTTAGTTGTTTACTGTTAAACTTTCAGATATTTTTAAAATTTTAAATTAGCAAAATTAAAAGGATACTTTACTTCAATTCGATATAAAGTTTCATTTTTATTAATAAATATATTTCAAGTTTTAACCTGTAGACAAGTAAATTTCCTTTTTGTTCGCTATTTGATGTTAGTTTTAAAAGTTTATTACTTGAAATTACCTTTAATATCTATCTTTGAATTCCAAGCTAAGAATATTGGAAATCACAATTTTCCCGAAATTGGATTATAATCAAATTAAATCAATGTAAACGAATTTATTTTCTTAAATGAGTCTCAAGTATTTTGATGTACCATTACTAGCTAAAAGCGACTTTATAATAGATTAATTCATATTGAATCTGTTATATGTTGAATAATTCTTACTTTTGTGATTTATGGAGTTTTCTGATTTATTATTGAGTTTATCAGAAATATAAAT
>CM063508.1:178141735-178161735 GCA_032207245.1 Pardosa pseudoannulata | reverse complement strand
ATTCTAAATAACTAAAAAAACCTATTAAAACATCATCCAAATATCTGAAATATAGAACTTCCTTTAATATTGGAGTGCCATCTCATAGGTATGAAGATATAAATCTGCCAACATGGATGAGCAACCCCCTCCCATTGGAATACCATGAATTTGTTTAAAATAATCGTTACCATTTTACAAATAAGTTTCGTTTAAAACTAAATTTAACAGGGCTTTAAATTTGGAAAAAGTTATATATTCTAAAAGGTCGTATCTTTCATACATATTTAAAATTATATTATATAAATCCATGATATTAATAGAATTAAAAAGATCAGTAAAATCAAAACTACGAAAATTTACTATATTATCATGTTGTTTAAGTTTACTTCAAAACTATTACCAACTATATAACTGCCATCTTTTTTAATTTTTATATACACTTGATTCAGAATATTTAAGAGGCGTTCGTTTGCTTTTTTAAGGTATGTATTGTAACCGATAGTAACTGGACGAATTTTTTGTTAACAATTTCAAGATAAGATCGTGATATTTTAAAATTTATTAACTGTCAATTTAAGAAAAAGCATTTTTGTCGTAAGTATCCTGTGAAAATGTAATTCGAAAAAAATAGTAGCTAAATACTTTTTTTTCTGTACAAATATATCCAGTTATTTTTTTAGTTAAAAAATTAGGTTTTTGGTATTTGGTATTCTTTAACTTAAACTATAGTGTTTTATACTTTTGAAGGTAAATTGTCAAAAAATAACTAAGAGTTATAATGTCATAACTAGAAATGCACTTGCAGTGTTTTAAATATTTATAAAATTAGTATAAAAATATGATTAATGTAGTTATTATTGTTATCTTGCGTGGCTATAATTATATTAATTACAAATAATGGATAATATAACATATTATTTTATTCTTATTCTGCATTGTATTTATTTCACTGAAATATATCCAATATATTCAATTCATTGAAATATAAGTATCTAGTTTTCAAGCAAATTTTGCCTAATTTGTATTCTTAAATCGAATGCTAATATCGAAATTGGGATAACACTTAATAATTTACAAATTTTATCATTTCAGTATTTCTATGTCATTTAGAAGTAGAAAATTTATTCACAATTTTCTTTTAAAATATGTTTGAATTAAAGTAAAATAACGTAAAATATAACAAAATAAATTTTATAATTTATTTTGATAATTGTTTATTATTTTTTTAAGAATGTTTTTCATTTATTAAAATGAAAGAGTTCAAACTACATCTTTCTTTAATATTTTCCATATTTTAATTTTTACTGAAGGTATTTTCACTATTTTCCTTTATATACTGATTTTTATGAGTATAACAGAAGTTAGTGACGGAGAATAAAATAAATTTTAAATATTAAAAAGTATTTTAATGCATCGTAATTTGTTATAAAAGTTTGGGTAATTCAACTTCTATTTTATAAAATAAAAAATCTTTTATTAAATGCTCAAACTAATGAGCATATATTTAGCCCTTTCATTTAAAAAGGAAAAAAAAGGGATTCAAATAAAATTAAAAGAAATAAATTAAGCTAAATAAAATCTGCAATTTTTAATCTAAGAACATATTAATTTTCATTTTTATAAATAAATTCATCACGTTTTCAGAATAAAGAGAACAAAACTCTACGTTCATTTACTTTTGTTACTATTAAACATCAAAATTTCGAAATTTTAATAATTCTTTGCATATTAATAGAACTGCATATAAAAAATCTTTCAGCAAGTGATTAAGAGATTTTTAACTCTTTCCTGAAATATAAAAACCTTGAACTAAAGTCAGATGTTGTCTAGCATTAATCTTGCGCTGTTTTCTAAGGATTTTTAAAATACTCCTCTCACATTAACTCAAGCTTAATTAAGATTTCTTTTTTAATTTGTAAATTAAGGAGTGAGTTATAGTCTTGACATATATCGTTACAGTAGAACTAAAAGAAATATATATTTTATGTGAGGATTTATGAAAAAGATATATAAATACCTTCGACTATAAGGGATTTTTAAAATATTACAACATTTTTTAATAGGTATGAAAAGTTTGATGTTTTATCCTGTACCATTAATCATCAGATATAAATTGCGTAATATGCCATTGTTTTGAAATTTATAATCTTAATTTTTTCAGTTTTTTCTTTCATGTTTCGAAATTTACAAAGAAATAGTTTATTCTAAAGTGGAATGCAATCTAAAAACAAGTGTTTATTCAGTTTATACATTGCAGTCATAATAACACATTCAGGTATCATATATTTTTAGTAATCATTTACAATATTTACTGTATTTCTGTCCAAAAGCACACCTGCATATTTAAATATATATATATATATATATATATATATATATATATATATGTATATATATATATATATATATATATATATATATATATATATATATATGTATATATATATATATATATATATATGTATATATATATATATATATATATATGTATATATATATATATATATATATATATATATATATATATATATATATATATATATATATATATATATATATATATATATATATATATATATATATATATATATATGTATATATATATATATATATATATATATATATATATATATATGTATATATATATATATATATATATATATATATATGTATATATATATATATGTATATATATATATATATATGTATATATATATATGTATATATATATATGTATATATATATATGTATATATATATATATGTATATATATATATGTATATATATATATATATATATATATATATATATATATATATATATATATATATATATATATATATATATATATATATATATATATATATATATATATATATATATATATATATATATATATATATATATATACATACATATGTTTCATAATAAATGCGTGTTTTGCACGACTCTGTGTAGCTTCTAATTTCATTCCGTTCGGATGTCACTTTCTTAGAATCTTTTATAGCGAAACCGTTTAATAGAAAACATTTCAGGAATGACAAATTTTCCTCCTATTTAGAGGTTTAAAAACAAGGTGTTAAAGAAATTAAAAATTTGCTTAACGCTTTTTATATGTACAGTGGGTTTGTAATTAACCTTCTGTACTTAAAAGTTTTCTACACTCTAAAATAATTATAAGAATGTTATGAAATGTTGTGTAGTACATAATGAAGTTATGGTAATTTTTTTAAGAAAATAAATTAAGTTCAAAATTTTACCACCAGAAGGCGTTCTTGGTTGAATGATACATTTACTCTAATTAATGCCAATATTTAGTCTAATTAAAAATTTTATTACAAAAAACATGTCCTACAAGGCAGCCATCATTTTCAGCTACCATTTTTTTACGTACCAATGACTTATATCAGGCCTGTTGAGATAGCACAAAGATTTAAGACACCAGATACAAATGAGTGAAGACTTACCATTTTTACAGCCTCTTTATTTACAAATCTATTTTTGAACAATCTGGTGACGTAAATAACATATTAAATCTCAATATGAAGATGCCGTAAACTGCTGGAATGTTGGAGCAACTCCCTGCCGCTGATGACGCTACGTGCAGATGAAAAAAAATGGTTGAGCATTCCCTGCCTCTGCTAAAGTTCTCCGTTCGTTCCGTTTTGATCTGCTTTTCCTCTGAAAGAGCCTCCAAATCTGCCGAGCAAAATCCAAAAACTACTGTTGCCAGGGCCAAAGACGACTGACCCGCGTTAGCAACCCCTCTTGTCCAATGGGGTCGAACGGGTTGGGGGGGGCACGGACATCGCCCTCGTCCATCGGTCAATCTGCAGGCGTTGTCCAGCAGTGTAACTCACTGTTACACATTTGAAATCGTAAGATAGCGTGTTCTATAGTTGACCGCAGTGTATTCGAACAAACACTGTCTTTCAATTCAGGTATGGTTCTTGATCTATCAAGACTGACTAGATGCCTCAAATGCCCATGAAGCTAAAAGCCAGAAAGGTACTCCTCCACACATTAGGCTTCCTGTTAATGTACTCTAAATGCCGTTATATAAGAACGTGTGATCAACAGTCACTTCCCCAATGTGGGGCCACCCCGATTCCCGAACCTTAACCCATGCAACTATGACATTTGAAACATCTAAGGCATTATGGCATTTGAAATATCTAAGAGTCTTGATAAACCAAGAATATACTAATCTGATTAATTTTTAGTAGTAATTTTATGAAATCCCTAGCAGATTAATGTTTCTAAAAGATTAACATAGAATAAGTTTTAACGGAATTCAAACCCAAGACATCAGTTCCAACAAGAAGCGAATTACCAAATTCAAACATCGTCTGACTTTTACGTGATAAATCTTGTCGCTTTATAAATGGGATCGTTTCCCGACTGTACCGATAAGGCAATCTGAAAGGTAATTTATAGGTATCCTTCACATGTAGCTCAGAAGAGATAAATCAATTCACAGATGAATTATATGTAAGCAAATCTACCCTCTAAAACTATTGATTACATTAAAATACCTCTTGGGACGTCACTAAAATAATGGCAAGATAAAAAACAATTAGATAATCATGACATCCAGTGAGAAATAAAGAAATCCACTTGTAATTTTGGTTAAAATTACTGTTTTTATTGAAAATCTTAGTTTTTTTTCAAATTGAACAATGATTTCATATGGGTTGAATTCATTCTATTTTGTTTTAGATTTTACGAACTTTTCATAAATGCATTGTTATAACCACCACCACTCAGGGGGCCACGTTGAAATACCACCATGTTCTGGGGCGATTCTTTGCGTGGGACTGCCCGCCTACTTTACTGCGGCAGGTATGTACGTAGACTGTCGCTGGGATGCTTAACCCAAAATAAGGCTCAAAAGGCATAGTCGGACAACACACATTTTATTTACAAAACGAAATTGCCGAAAAATTAAAGAAAATCAAAATGACATATTTCTGAGTCTCTGGGCCTATTCTATCCAGATTATATGGCGGAGCGTATCATATCCAGAATACAACCGTCGTCGTATTCTCTCATATCGAAACGAGAGATGTCTCCAAGTCGCAGGCCCGAATCCAAGAGCCTCTTCAGAGTACAAGAAAGGCTGAACACTGGTCGTCCAAATTCCTTACATACATATTACACTGTCTAATTCGATATTTAAATTTTTGTTTGCTTTGTTACTGGTTATTTTTGGGGAATAGAAGGGGATTTTGGACGGAAATTGACATCTTCTAGACTTTTTCTTGTAATAAAACTCTTATGTACATTGAAATCAAAAGGTACTGTGTCACAAATTTCAAAACTTTCAGGACAGCATGATAAAGATATTTCATAGATTTCTTTCAGTCGACAGTTTCCATAATAATAAGGGAAATAGGATAGATATAATACCAGTGAACATACAAGAATTTTCGATATAAGAAGTTTTATTACATACGGAATATTAAGCCCCACCCCCTCATAATTTTAATCTTTAGGTAATCTGTAAAAATTTTAAAATCTAAGTAGTAGAACAAGAAAAGTTAGTCTAATTTTGTAAAAATAATGAGGTAGCTTAGGCTCATCCCACTCGTTACTGCATAAATTCTGTTGGTCGTATGCCAGGATCCGATTTACCTGTGCAGACTTTTTCTATGTTTTAGCATTATATTCACTACATTTACTCCTATTTGCCCTCATTTAACTGCTTTTAATCATATTTTAATCTTATGTAATCCTTATTTATTTATTCGCATTTTACCTCATTTTACTCAATTTTTAACCATTATTTTATATAATATTATTTAAAATTATATAATTTTTATACCATTCAGTGCTCTTATTCTATATTTTATTAATCTATCATTCTGAACTGTCATCTTTATATTGTACTTATCTGAATGAACCGATCCCTCACAGAACTTATCATCTTACTTACTGGAGATATGCCATGCCGGGCCAGGTGCTCCAATAACTACAATCAAATGGAAGCAGGTGGGGTTTTTCTAAACCCCGTTGGTTTAAAGTGCTTTTTCCAATTCTCCAAATCTCTAAAATTTAAGATATGAAGGATATAGTTTATCACATAACAGACCAAAGGCTATTATACAGCAATATACAAAAATCTTAATTTGAAGAAAAATGAACATATGGATCTTTACTTCCGATGTATAGATATCAAATAGTAGCTGTAGAGCCAAACCTTCCGTCTTATTAGGACTTATATATCTGTCCAAAAATCGTAATGGTGTTCTGCTGTCTTTCAAAAGAACCGTTGAAGTAATACACCAAGAGACGATAAATTAATTTATTGTTACAAATAAGCTCACTTATAACGACAAAATTTTGGGAACTTCTTTATGAAACCTGAACCTCCTTAACAACCGAAATAACTTTCTTTTTGATAACATTTCTTAATATAACTTCTTTCTTTTTTTTATACAACTTAGTTAAGATTTAACAGACATATACGACTTTTGTAGTAACGAGCAAGAATTTTAACCACTTGATCTAAAAGAAAGTAAGTTCACAGACATATATTGTTACTGTCCCTAAGTTTTTTTCCCTTCTACTTTTTTCGAGTGTGTCAAAGTAGCTTGTTCTTTCTTCAGTACAAATGAAAGTTACAACAATTGGTTTTGAGTGCATAGGTTTATATACGATGATAAAATCGATGCTTGCAGAAGCAAATATGTCGATTTTATAAGATTTGTTCAAAAATATGGTCTGCCTTAAAATAAAAACTGAAATATATATCTATGCATGACACATTTACAGGAAAATATGATTTTACCTCCTAAAAACCTTTTTAAATAAATAATATTCTAATAAAATATTATGAATTATTAAACAATTGCAATAAAGTATGAAACTATGAACTAAAATCAAGTATTAATAAAATTTCCTTAGATTTCAAATTGCTTGCAATTTTCAGCAATGCTTTAGTATAAATTCCATATATGCCACATATCTTTTCTAAGAAAATTTAATTAATATATTTCAAGCATATTTGTATAGCATAAAACTAATAAATTTGCTTGTATGATGAGAAGAATTTGATTCAATACTTTAAACTTCATTAGAGAAACTTTATTTTTCTTTATAAAAATCCGTTTTATTTAAGAAAAATCATAAAAATAAATTACGCCATAAATATCAGTATTGATTAACCAATAACAATGCTGACATATATGAAAAAATGAAAACGTATTTGGAAAATTTTATTTCAATATTAAAATATATTTTGGTTTGTTTTGGAGCGCTACGGTCTATTGTTTTGCAAACGAGGGCTAATGATACCAGGACCTACAGCTTAAAGCCGATTCCGAACGGCTACAAACAACCATGCCGCATCGTGATTCCAATACACGAACTCCGATTCCGAAGAGCAGCACTCTACCATTTGGCCATCGCTCCCAAAATATAATTTGAAATATGATACTTATTAGAAATAAATTAAAAGAAAAAGAACTTAAATGCAAATAAGTATAAGTTAAGTGTCTTAAAGTATTTTATCACAGTTTAGAGGCTCACGAAAAAAAGGAAAAAAAAAACAAAGAACGGAACGGAAATTTGTAAATTAATAAGAAAGATAGTTGAAGATATTTATTTATAAGGGTAAGATGTTAGCAGTTAAAAATGATTCATGGTATTTATACGATTATATATGCAGATACTCATTTTTGGTATCCTAAATTTAAAGTCCTGTTTAGTATTTATACTTCAACTTTTACTTTAGGTTATTATTACTCGAAAACAAAAATTTTGGAATTCTTACTACAAGGGCTACCAAATAAAAAGAAATATAAAAATTTACTGTATCGGTAAACGTAAAGTAAACACGGATCTGAAGTATGTTAGAATATTTACCTTTTCTTACAGACTCTGCATTATGCAATACAATTTAATTCATTCGGTAATTCCTAAAAATATTTCTTAATATTAAAGGTAATAAAAACAACTTTTACGAAGAGTATTTTCTTTTCTGTTATTTGCTCAATGACGCTATGAATAAATATACTTCATTAAACTCTTTTCTACGATATGCTTCGACATGTTTCTGAGAAAAAATTCATTTTACTCTAGCGTATATAAAACTTTTCTAAACCCGCTCGCTTCAAAAGATATTACATACTTTTAGAAATTTTTTTTTTACTTTCATTTTTAGTTTGTGTGTAGCAATATAAAAAACATTGCGATAAACACTCACACAGAGACACACACACAAATAATATATTATATATATACATGTATATATATATATATATATATATATATATATATATATATATATATATATATATATATATATATATATATATATATATATATATATATATATATATATATAAGTTAAAACACATATATACATTGTTAGTCTTCCTGAGTAGTAACATGCTCTTTTGATGTACGATGTCATTCTTATCCAGTATTATAACCTTAGCTTAACAAAAGGAGAAAGACAAAATGTTTACATTAAAAGTGAGGATTCAAACTTACTCCTCTCTCAAACATTTAAACCCTCTATTTTTGTAATTTAGGATTTTAACTTGATTTTTATGGGCCAAATAACATACAATAATGTTTTACCATATTATTGAAAATGAATATTTGTCGACCGAAATAACTTTCTCTTGGCTTGACTCAAGAACTGGCTTTCCCCGCCAATTTGGAGATAATGGTTTAAATATGGTTGCCTAACATTTTCTCCTGATCTCACCGTGTCCAAACAATTTGTTCTATTTTATAATTTATATGATATTTGCATTTAGCTCTCCTTGTATAACTCTTTTCTTATATATTAAAACTGCGCAAAGATTAAAAAAATGTTGATATAACAAACCATTAATGGTTCACTATGGTGGATTTTTAATAATTTGGAGATGTTGCCTTTGTAAACTGTGCCCATAAATATAAATGTCCAGTTTTCAAGTCATTTTCTTTAATTATGTAAGAGCATAAAACTCTATTATTGTGGCTCACTCTGCATTAATTAAAGTCACTAGAAAATACAAGAATTACAATGTTTGAATGGATTACCTTTGTGTTTTAGTAAATATTACTAATATTTTCTCCAAATTTGCCAAGGGGAACCCAATTTTTAAGTAGTCAACTTTCTTTTTGTTAATATTTCTTAATATAAGATTATTTTTAATCTACAGATATATAGGACTTTTGTATTACCGACTAATATTTTAACCACTTCATATAAAAGAAAGTTAAATCACAGATATACATTGTTAGTCTTTTTGAGCTATTTTCCTCCTACTAATTTTAGGTGTGTAACAAAGCTTCAGATTAATCTTTTTTTGGATACAAATGAAATTTACAACAATTGTTTTTGAGTACATAGGCTTAAATACGATGATAAAATTAATGTTTCAAAAGACAAATATGGTGATATTACAACCGGTGACTAGTCGAACACGAAACAAAATTATACCATACATTTATGCATAGTACATGTATATTAACTTATATTTCTAGCTTCGCAAAAGAGTTTTATAAGTAATTGTAATTTTAATAATTATTACTTCATTTAAAAGGCCGTATGAAACTATGAACTGAAATTGAACTAAATTAACTATGAAATAAATTATAAGTTTACTCGAAACCGTAAACTAAAACTAATTTGAAATTACTTCGACAAAAAAGGTGGTAATTTATCAAATATCTGGTGTAATCAATTTTTTAATGATATATTTTTAAAGACTGATGCAATTTTAATTAGATATTTAAATTTTATTTCTCATGATATATATATATATATATATATATATATATATATATATATATATATATATATATATATATATATATATATATATATATATATATATATATATATATATATAATATATATATATATATATATATATATACATATATATATATATATATATATATATATATATATATATATGTATATATATAGATATATATATAATATATATATATATATTATGTATATATATAATATATATATATATATATATATATATATATATATATATATATATATACATATATATATATATATATTTATATATATATATATATATATATATATATATATATATATATATATAGATATATATATATATATATATATGTATATATATATATATGTATATATATATATATATATGTATATATATATATATATATATATATATATATATATATATATATATATATATATATGTGTGTGTGTGTGTGTTTGTGTACATACATACACTAATATACAGCTGGAGTTGGATATATTCATTAACACAGTATGTTATGAAAAGAAAACAATATTTGTTAGTCAGCTTTAAAACACCCGAAACATATTTATAAAGCCCCTGCCGGCCGTAAGAGAAAAAATGTCCGCAGGCGGAAGTTCACGAAGTGCTATTACGTGTCTTCTTTCAAGATAAGGAGTAAAAATTGGGCCGTAAATTTTCATTTTTTGAACATATAATCGGAAACGATTTGAGTCATATTTCGATTTTTGGCTACCCCCGAAATTTTTGCCATGTTAGTGGAAAAAAAAATAGAAGTAGTAGGAACTGTGAAATGTACCGAAGCCCGGAATTTTATTTATGATCCTTCCTTCAGCCTCATTTATAACCGACTTTTCTCACTTTCCTTCTACTCTATTATAAATCACATGCATTTTGGATCAGATAAAAAAAATATTGTTTTAGATAAAAGACCCTCTACTCCACCCTATTTCTTTCTGTGCCTCCCAAGTTGCTTAAAATATATCTAAAACGGAAAATTTTCCATTTCGTTAAATATAAAGGTCTTTCGAATATTGAGTTTGAAGACGTGAGGAAAAAAATATCTTTTTTTATATTTTATTTGGAAGCAAATGCATTTTAATGATTTTCTAGGTAAGATTTCCCTTTCTCTCCTAATATAAAGCTTGGTAACAGTTTATATAGGATCTGGTATGGGATGTTGGAATTGATCGTAAAATGCTTTCAGAGCCCTTGGATTTCTATTGAGATAGATTGTCGTTTAGGGAGAGAGAGAGAGTGCTTTTGAGAGAATTCGTTCGAATTTTTAAAAGGCATCTCTCTGGATAACCGTAAAAAAGTAACAGTTTTTCCTGATTATATGCAATGCAAATTACACTACAGAAGTGTCCGGAAATTTAAATCGAAAATGGGAGTTGACTGAATTTTAGTTTTCTGGGCATACCAAATTCTGGCGATGATTGGAAATTTCGGTACTCTTCCCCATAAATATTTTTACTTATTTTGTCTATTGAACCTGTAAACACTTTAGACAATGCCTTAATAAGTATATTGGAAAGCACATGTATATAGATTTACTCTCTATGTTTCCTGAACATTGTACAAATCAATTCTTTGTTTATTATTCGGTTGTTCCTTTATATTATTATCATCATCAATTTATTACGAAAAATAAAATCATTATAAGTGATTCAATTTTTAAATTATAAAATCGAAATAATAATTTTGAACAACAATAATTTTAAATTATTATTGCTCATTTATATAAAAGCATCGACGTTGCTCTAAATTACACGAACGCTGCAGTCACGCCCTCAAACGGAAACGTTTTGTTAACCCATATATTTTAATTGGGGAGAGTGGCTCACCCTGGGGCACTTTTTTTTCTTTCTTTTTTCTAATTTTTTGATATTAATGAATTATTATCAAAATTTTACCTAATATTATTTTAACCTTTGCCTACATTATTAAATAGTTTTTAATCTCATATCCACTATAGAAAAATTAAAAAAAAATATTTAATAAACTTGTACTTTGTCCCAAGGTGTACTACCTGATGGCTCACCTTGGGACAATTAAAAATAGATGTGGAAAATTCAATTATTGAATTACAATATACTTGGAATTATTTATTCAAGAAAATAAAAGTATTTCAAGTGATAAACATAATTATTAGAAATTAATGTTTTCTAATTTTGTTTACAAAGCAACAAACAAATTAGTTGATTAATACAAATTAATTGAACGCACAAATTAAATTAACAAATTTTATATTTAATTGTAGTCAATTCTTTGGAATCAAATACCAAACCCTTTTCTCTGGGGATTTCAGTTTTAATAAAATATCATTTATAGTTACATAAGATTTGTCCTCTTTTTGAGGATAAATAAATGTCAGAGATTGAATTAGTCGTCTCAAAAAAGATAACTTGTATTCCTGAAGGTCAATTTTTTCCACGTGACCTATGAAAGCAACAACAGATCTTTTGCCAGCAAATTTGACAACAACAAAATCTCCTATGTAAAATTTTGTCTCGTCTAAGTTGTATACATCATCATTGCATAAATCATTAATAATTGGTTTTCTTCCAGATTTACTACTTCCTACCCACTCTGACTGCATTAAATCTTCATCTTCATCACTACTAATGCTCATCTGAAGCTGCTTTTTAATCCTTTTATTCCTTTTCTTATGCCCACTTTGTTTCTTTTTTACTTGAGATTTCTTTCCATTATCAGTGATAGCATCTTCAATTGCTTTTTTTCGGGGGTGTCCGTATATATAACTGATCTTCCTCTTTTTATTCCTCGGTTACTTGCCTTTCGAGGTCCTGCATTTGGAAATGGTTGCACACATTCAGGTGTTTTAGGCATGGACAAGTCTGCAACTGGGGCCTCATTAATACTTTGAAGGGATAAACGTGTTGATGGAATTGGCCTGTCAGTGACAAAAGCTGATAAAATTTCACTGTCATCAAAAATATCTCGATTGAAAGGATAAATTCCAGTTACTTGAAAACCAGAAATAATGTTTTTTGGTGTAAAAGAAAGAGGATATGCATTCCCTACACATTTTGCAACATCATAAATTTATATAAGCCTCTCAGCATGATTAAGCATCAGTTGATTACAAGCTCCATTATATTCGACTTTGTATCTTTGATACATATTTAAAGTTAAAATTTGGCTGTTTACTTTTTTTTAAAAGCTTTAATATGGCGATTCAGGGTGGTTTTACTAACATTGTAGACTGCAGCAGCTTCCCTAAAAGACATTTCACCTGAAAAAATTTTTGCAGAAGCTTTCTGAATATTATCAGCACGAACTGCTTCATTTTTTAGATATTTGTTTCTTCTAATCCTTGCCATTGTTAAGCCTAATAAGTTCCTAAAAGAAGAAATAACTGTTAATAAACACAGGTTATGTAGGTTAAATAAAAAAAATATTTTAAATGCAATATCTTTTTGTAAAAATATTTGAAATAAAAGTTAGCTAGGTGTATCTTGTGTCCCAAGGTGGACCACCTCCACCTGTCCCAAGGTGTACCATACACGCTCTATGATATTTTAGAATGCCATGCTCTTAGGCTTAGCAGCAGAACAATTACTATACTTCAGTTTTATAGAGAAACTTTTAAATTTTATTATAATACCTTTTATTTCAAAATAATTTCCTTAAAAATCCACTTTACAACTTATCAAAATTTTTCATGAAAGTTACTAGACCTGTGCTCAAAATAAAATCTTAATAAATCCTTACCTGCTTCATCAATGATATCAAAACACATCTGACAAATTGACTGTGCTGAAATCTATCTGCATCTACATGAGCTAAGAATTAATTTAAAATTTAGGGCAAAAAATTAAGCTGTCCCGAGGTGTACTGTGTCCCAAGGTGAGCCACTCTCCCCTAGTAATAGTTAAAATAAATTTTTAATTTTATTATTTATTTATTAATAAATGCCGATTGTATTCGATTAAATCTTAATCCATTATTTATACAATCGTTTTTTTTAATTTTACCATGCAATTGTATTCAACTGGGTGTTTTAATTTTGGAGCTTTAGGACTGCCGGAACAAGAAAAAATATTTTATCAGGTTCACGCTATTTAATCCGTTAAACCTTCTGTTATTTAAAAGTTTATTAAGAATCTTAACAGCTTCCCTTACATTTTTTTTTGAAAAAAAAGGCAAAAAATCATATTTTTTTTTAAATTTTACTACTAAACTCAAGGAAATGAAACAAAATAAAATATGTACGTTTTAAGTTAAATTTAATTTTTTACACGTGTAAAAGCATTTAGATTTAATATTAGTTTACTATCCCGAATTATCTCGGGCAAATAGAAAAGGTTAAATATTAGTCTTTGTGCGATAGCTTTTGAAACAAGGGACAATGCAAAGGGATACCCAATATTCTGTACTCTGTTATCTGGTCTCTTTTCTTACTTGCTTACCTCTGGAATATGTTTTACGGGAGCACAGAGTAGACTGTCTCGTTGGATTTGATTTTTGTTTTCAATAGCAGGGATAACATCTAGAAAATGCCTTCAGGTTAATCTGAGTTTTAAAAGACTAACATTGGGTCTTCCAGATGTGGCCGAAAACTCGTCAGGATGATGTTCTGAAATTTGTTTTTCAATCAGTGAAAAACACTGGACCAGTCCCCAAAAGAACGGCTAAACCAACAAAACTTTGCAAACGGCCAGTCAAAGCTGAATATTTCCTGTAATTTCCCCCAGGCCAAGTAAAACAGTGATAAAACAAATCGTACTGACAAATTATGCTTCTCCCCAGTTTTCGCGGGATAATAATTAACTGCCACATATACGAACCAGAGATAATTCAGGATAATCAGGCAAGCGGTTAACTTTGCATATATATTGTGAAATTTATACTTTATAATGCCTGATAGTATCTATAGATACTGTCACAAAATGTTCTTGATATTTTAAAACAATTATATTTTTTAACGTAAATTATTTCATTTTTATATTAACAGTCGAAAAAGAAAATTATGAAATTTAAACAAATTAACAGTAAAATTTTACATCGCCAAAACATTTCATAAATTTAATGAATTGAATAAACATATCTCCAAGGACATAACTTCTTTTATACCTATTGGCCAATCATTTGCATTTAAATTGTTCTTATTATTATTCATAGTATTTATTATTTGAGTGTCATCTTAACATTCAGATAAGTTGTTATATATATTAGAATAATTTACTTTTTTCCATTTCACTGTCTGATTCATTCATCTATTAAAAATATTTTTCTAATTTAAAGTTTTAAAAGCTTTGTCATTATGACTAAATACATTTGACCTAAAATATACAAAACTTTATTTAGGGATTTTCTGAAATATACCTATATAATATCATGTTTATGTTATTCGCAGCAGAATCTTTGTAGAAGAATCTTTGTTGTTGCCACAATAAACCGACCTTTTTTATTTCAAAATTTCTATGTATTCTCTTCGGCCACCTGACTAATAAAGAATGTACGCAGGTCAATATGGACATTACACACTTATAACATTCATATGTGTCTGTGTGAAGCAATAATAAATAAGGTGATATATAATGCATAATTAGGGAAACTTTTAATGTATGTGTCTGTTTCCAAGTAGTAAATGAGCATTATTATCAGTGTGAGTGAGCTCAGCTAAAACCTTCTTACACTCTTTTGAAGTTCTATAGTAAATAAGTTACGAAATGAAAAGACATATTGAATTTTTTTTTAAATTTCAGATTATGAATTATATTCCTCTAGATTTAAAGTAAAAACTGAAAGATCCATTACTTAAAAAATTATTAAAGCATTATTATACTAAATAACAGTTAAAACTCTAAATATGTCTCAAATTAACGTAAAATAAGCGAAAATAATTAAAGTATTTTCCATAGCTTAATGGCAATGGATAAACTTAAATACTGCCACTCAAATCGACTCTTGCCTGTAACAACACACTCCGGAAGTCATTAATTTTGTGTAAGAGTTTCCCTTAGGAATAAAAAAAATTAAATTCCGTAATGCAAGAGAACACTGAATTAAAAAAAAAAGGCGCGGCCAATCTTGAAACATTGATTCGCAAAGGAATTACTTGTCTTTCTCCCGACGGACATTTAAGATGCTTCACGGGACGTTAAGTTTGTAACGCTAAATGGGAGACGGGCATCATTTATTAAAAGAATACTTTTCCTTCACTTTAAAGCGCATTCGTTAATTTTTCACTCCCGACAATCTGGAAGGGAAAGAATATTCGCTTCTTTCATGACATTTACAGAAATAGAAAATTGAGAAATTTTTTTTTCTGAACGTGTCAGTCATTTTCTTAAAATTATGTCACAATCAGCGCTCATGATAAAGAAATCATATCCTTATTCTTTATTATGTATAATTAGAGTTAGGAGAAAAAAGAGATATTGTTTTAATTTATGATATCGTTATATCTCAAAATATTGCGATTTCATGAGCTGCATACATATAATTTCATATATTATACACTGACACTACATAAATATAAATATCCATGCATTGTCATATATATATATATATATATATATATATATATATATATATATATATATATATATATATATATATATATATATATATATATAATCATTATATTTATTTGTATTTCAGTCTTTCTCTATCAGTATTTGAAAAATAATTCGACCGTATATTGGCACAGTGAAAAATATTTGAAAAGCATTTACAATAAAATTTATAATATTGAAAAGCCATATTCTACATTGTGTTAGAAACAAATAGTAATTTAAATTTTACATTTCCAATGTTTTCAAACACTTTATAACAATCCAGGAAACCTCAATATTAAGCAGTTGAGAAATTAATTCGTTTCGAAACAATGCCTATTTTTTATATTTTTATAAGCTGAGGGTTTGAAAAGTTGATTGCCTACTTTATATACATATATATCTCCAAGGCATTCATACATTGTTTCCTAACGTTCCAAAGCCTCGTCTAGACGATATTACATTTGTCTTATTCTTTAAAAGCACTAAAATTGTCGAAGAAATCCTCGAAAAGGTGTTAAAATTAAATTAGTTCTATGGATTTATAGGGGTAATGGTGTCAATACAACGTCTTGTTCGATTTTTTAGAAGCTAAGTGAATTTATTGCGCAATTTATATTGGGAATTTCAGTAACTCACCTATTTAAAGTCAGCATATATTTATATATATATGTATATATATATATATATATATATATATATATATATATATATATATATATATATATATATATATATATATATATATATATATATATATATATATATATATATATATATATATATATATACATATATATATATATAATATATATATATGTATATATATACATATATATATATATATGTATATATATATATATATATATATATATATATATATATATATATATATATATATATATATATATATATATATATATATATATATATATATATATATATATATATATAATAATCTTTTCACAACTTTAAATATTACCTTTTGAAAAAGCCTGAAAAATGTTATTGCATTTAATACTAGATCGTAGAGAAATATATAAGCATGGTTCACTAAACAATTAGCTACACTTACAAATATATTTATTAAAATTTAATCTAACATTTGAAATTAGGAATTTTCTGTATTAGAGTTTTCATCAATAGATTAAAAACAAAGCGTAACTGTTCATACTATAAAAAAAATAATATTTTAAAAATTTTAAACAATTTTTTCATAATATGAAAAAATTGTTTACAATTTTTAAGGCGTGAATTTTTCATTATTTTAAATGCTCTTTAACAAATTTATTATTAGAAAATGACTTTAAATTATATGCTTTTATAAATCCCAGAACGTCTTTTGTACTTAAATTTGAAAACTGAAAAAAAAATCGTGGCCTTTTAGAATAACATATGACAATTATCAAAAATAAGTAAAAAATAATCATAAAATGAATTTGATCTTATGAAAAAAGTATCGTTACTAGTCTCCGAGCTAATCTAAATTACAAAATGTTTTTTCTAGAATTTATAAACATTATTTATAAAAGTTGATTACAATAATCACTATTTCAACAGACGATCAAGTTTCTTTTACTTTAATCTCTCGCACACAGAAAACTGCACTTAAAAAAGTTTTTACACCATTCAAAACAGAAATTTAATCATTTCTCTTATTTTTATTACGTTACATAATTTATTTTTTTTATTTTTAATATCCCTATGGATACACTTAAATTATTCTTATGGATTTTGAAAGCCGATTACCTAGTACATTTAAATATTGAGAAAAAATTAATAATTATAGTATTAATGGATGCAATTCCCATGTTTATTTAAAGCTAAAATGTTATATTTGTGGATATATACTTTAGGGATAAACAAACACATATTTTTAGTATTTTAAACCTACGGAATAAAAGTTTGTAACAAATATCACTGTACATTAGATTATATATTTTTAATTGTACTTTCTTTTCACTATAAAACCTAGAATATTTATTGTATCATGCAATATAGACCATCCTACCAGACAGGGCTTGATTAAAGCACGGGCAAACTTGGCCTAGGTCCTGGGCCCCCTAAAATTTGGTACTTAATTTTTAAATTTTAAATAATTTGATTAACAAAATTTGAAAATGCTTTACAATTGTTATTTGCATAAGAATTTTATTATTTTATTAATTTTCTCTTAATAATTTTGTCTTAAAATCTAAGAATAGCTATTATTTTTTTAATTTTACCTACGGTATTTTATTTTATTTTTTATATAAAAACTGCAAGTGTTACAGTTTACATCCTTGAGGATATACAGAATTTTATCATTCGACTGTATAACAAAGGTATGTAAACATAAAAACGTAAACATAAAGGTACGTAAACATAAAACTCCTGAGGACTCAGAACACGAAAAAGTTGCTGGGGGCTAAATATGAAGGATAGGATGGATGCCGAAGCAATTAAAAGCCCAAAACGAATAATTTTGCCATCGTTTTCATTAACGTGTGACACGGTACATCGTCTTGATTGAACAGTACTTTCTTCTTCAAATGGGGCCGGTTTTTCTCGATTTCGTACTTCAAACGCTCCAATATTGCTATGTAATAGTCGCTGTTGATGGTTTTTTCCTTTTCAAGATAGCCTATGTAAATTTATGAATATTACACCATGCGCATCCCTAAATACAGAGGTCATGTCCTCACCAGTCGTCTGTTGCGTCTTTCCCCGCTTTGAAGTTGGTTCATCACGTGCAGTCCACTCGGTTGACTGCCGATTGTATTCCGGTATGAAATGATGGTGCAATATTTTATGTATTGTTACACATAGACGCATGCATTCGGGTTTATTACGATTAAACAGCTTCAAACACAGCTCAGAATCATAATTGTGTGTTGTTTTTAGCCGAATGTGGGCTTGCGTGTCACCCACATTTCACAGAGCTGTCGTATAACCTAATATTCATTCACGATATGTCCAACACCATCTTTTGATATCTTTAGAGTCTCAGATATTTCGATAAACTTCCTTTTACGGTCATCTAAAATTATTTTGTAGACTTTTTCATGTTTTTGTCCGTAACAGCTTCTTTGAGGCGCACACAGCATACATCGTCCTCGGTGCTTATTTCGCATTGTTTAAACTCAGCAAACCACTTCTCAGCTGTTCATTTTCCTGGTGCAGAGTCCGAATAATGTTTATCAAGCCAAGCCTTGGCATCAACAGTATTTTTTTGCTATAACGCAATACTTTACTGACACACAAAATTCTTTTTTATCCATTGTTTTCAAACTAACAAAAGTTGCTTCACTGAAATTAATCTACCTCACAAACTAATAATCCGACAGCTGTCAAATTTATACACGTGCCATTCGAAGGTTAGATTTAACTAAAAATCATATATATTCAATACTACTAGCGCCATCTATGTGTCAGCCTACGAACTTTTCAGCCAAACTGCTCGATGAAACTCATATCACAATTAAAATCCACTATTGTACTAGGGATTCTAGCAACATTCATATACGTATTTCGTTAATGTACTACATTGCAAGTATCCAGCCAAATACGTAGGAAAATTTCACTATCACAATCCAACTTTTTAAAATTTGGATTCCTTAATCTGCAGTTTCATATCTAGCTACAATATATGTGTAAATACATAAGGAAAGACAGATTCAAGTTATCTCTATGCCTGAACTAATATTGTAATTCAATTAAGAAAAAAAATTGAAATGAAATTTGAGAATTC
>CM063508.1:178099235-178131735 GCA_032207245.1 Pardosa pseudoannulata | reverse complement strand
GATTTGTTTTTAAGCGTAATGTATCAACAATTACTTGTACGGATATGCTTAATGGTCCGATTTCAGGTAATTTTGTTTAATTCAGTTTGTTTGAGTGTGGATAAAAATACCTGTAGGTAATTCATCATGAAGCGTGCATGACCTCATTTAAAGGTCCAAACTTCCTGTTTTACCCTTCATCCATTTACATTTTTGTTTGTTCTTCAATAGATCCGGGGATCTATTTTTCCATTTTTCAATTAAATAACTTATTTTTAATATTCAATATATATATATATATATATGTGTGTGTGTATGTAAGAAAAATTCTCAGGGGTTTTCAAAACTTAAATCAAGGTCTAAAAATTCCCGCGTCATTTTGCATTACCTTTTTTAACCCCTAATCTAAGTTAACCACCAGGGCTACAGTTTACGCCCTCAGAGAAGGGGCCTGGCCAATCATAAACCTACATGGCCCTAGCGAACAATTTAGGAAATTTCCAAATAAAAAGGAGATACATGCTGTCGGAGACAGATTATTCTAGAGATATTTTCCTACAGATGTTGACTCAGGTGTTAAGGGTCTTTTACATATAACTCATGTTTAACATCATTGTCAAAATTGTCTTGATATATCTTATTCTTTTAGCCGACGACGACACCCCTTCAACCACGTTAAATCCCTGAAGCTATGTACCACCCGCTATGTATTATATATATATGTGTGTAATAATGTTTTTTGCCTCATTACGAAGTGGGTTTCTGGGTGGTTCTCACCGCCCTGCAGTCGTAGAATCTAGCTATGAGAACGCAATCAAGCCACTGAAAAATTTAATCTAACTTGATTTATTCATCGAAATATCGAAACTGTGATGAAACTCTATCAAAACGTTATACGAAACTTCATACGAAACTGTTTTGAATTTCCAGATATCTGCCTAAATAGTCATTTGTGCCGACCAATAAGCTATTACTTAAAGTCTCGTAGGTGATGTAGGTGGTTCCTTGGGAAGAGTTACTGGAAAAATAGAATCTTAATCCGACAGTAATAAAATATCCTTACACACACACACACACACACACACACACACACACACACACACACACACACATATATATATATATATATATATATATATATATATATATATATATATATATATATATATATATAAAATGATATCTTTATTACACTTACACTTACGCGCACACACACACATACACATATATATATATATATATATATATATATATATATATATATATATATATATATATATATATATATATATATATATATAACCTTTCATTGTGAAAAGTCTAGCAAGTCATTTGAAAGTACTATTAAGACCACAGCATCTTTTTATTATCATTTCACTTACAAAGCAACCAGAGTCGAAATCCCTATATTTAATACTGAATAATTGCTATAGTGTAGTTATTTTTATATAAATATATATAATTAATTATATTAATATTTATTATTAATTATATTACAAAGCATTAATATTGAAATCTCCATATTTAATACTGAATAATTGCTATAGTGTAGTTATTTTTATATAAATATATACATATATTTATATCTAAGCTTCTTTGCAAGCTTGTTACCACTCAGTTCATGGACGACAGCAATGATTTATTGTATGATTATTGAACGGTTTATTGAACGATTTATTTTATTTATTTACTTTGATGATCTGAGTACCAAAAACTTGAACAAACAAAAAAAGCTATAAATTGAGGAAGAATAAAACATCCTCTTTTAATAAATAACTATAAAAATTATAACAGAAATAATGACATGCTAAATCTTAAAATTTAATAAAACGGTGAGGGACTTTGTTTTAAACTCATTATACTGCTATTATTTTTCTTGTTAATGTAAGTTAAATAGCTCATAAAGAATAATATTGACATTTTGCATACACTTTATATTAATTTTTTTCCATATCACTATCATATTTTGATTATTACACTACAGATATATTTAAATACTTTATATGCTAAAAATATTTTACAACATTATTTGACAATTTAAAAGAAACCACTTAAAAAAGATATTCTACATACACATACTTAATTACTTTCTTCCGAATTTCTTAAAATAAACGAGCGGACATTCTTTTCCGATATTAAAAATCAATACTCCAATTTGTCTTTTTATATGCTTCTACTTTTATTTTTTTCATTTCTCTTTTCATCTCACAGACGATACATTTTATATGGCAATTCAACAAGACAAAAGCATTTCTATAAATTTACGGCTTTGCTTGAAAATTTCATGATGCGTCTCGTCTTTTAGATCATATTCTTAAACTACTATTCACATATCTCGTTCAATAATCGTTCTACAAAACCTTTTGCAAATTCGAGAAGAGACAAAAAAGAAAACTAGTAATGTAATCAATTATTTTCCTTTTTCTTACTTACATTGCTTATATTGCTTTATTTTACGAATTGTCGAGAAATTTTAAAATGAATTAACTTTTATATATGGTTGTCAAACAACTGTCATAGCAGAAATTCGGTTTCCATGCAAATTGAACATTTAGTGGTCTTACCCTGAGTGATACCCTTTTCATTTAAGCAAATGAAGCCCAAGCGTCTTTCGGGGGTCAAGTTTTAACTCTCTGAGGTATAAAGTTCCCGATTATATACGTTTCTAGTCTGCTCTGTTATTATATCTGAAAGTTTATCTGGACCGAGCCAATTTGACTCATTAAAAATTTGATATATATATATATATATATATATATATATATATATATATATATATATATATTGTATATATATATATATATATATATATATGTATATATATATATATATATATATATATATATATTCTATATATATATATATATTGTACATATATATATATGTACATATATATATATATATATATATATATATATATATAATATATATATATATGTATATATATATATATATATATATATATATATATATATATGTATATATATATATATATATATATATATATATATATATATATATATATTATATATATGTATATATATATATATATATATATATATATATATGTATATATATATATATGTATATATATTATATATATATATATATATATATATATATATATATATATATATATATATATATATATATATATATATATATATATATATATATATATATATATATATATATATATATATAATATATATATATATATATATATATATATATATATATATATATATATATATATATATATATATATATATATATATATATATAATATATATATATATATATATATATATATATATATATATATATATATATATATATATATATATATATATATAATATATATATATATATAAATATATATATATATATATATATATATATATATATATATATATATATATATATATATATATATATATATATATATATATATATATATATATATATATATTATATATATATATATATATATATATATATATATATATATATATATATATATATATATATATATATATATATATATATATATATATATATATATATAATATATATATATATATATATATATATATATATTATATATATATATATATATATATATATATATATATATAATATATATATATATATATATATATATATATATATATATATATATATATATATATATATATATATATATATATATATAACTTTTCAAAAACATAAGTTGGTTAGTAGTTAAGTAATAAAATCTATGTAAACTTTCATTCCTCTTCCCCGCAGACCCCTTCATTTCGCATTATCAAATGTGGTATACCTATTTTCACAGTTGGGAGCCAATTTGACTCAGAATGAATATGAAAATAAATAAATATAGTAATAAATGTATAGTATAATGTAAATATAAAGTATAAAGTATATAAAGTAAATATACAGAAGTAAGTCGAAAACACTTCCATTCAAATGACAGAAATTCACGATCCTGACGCACGGAAAAATTGTCAAGTTCAACAATCATGCAAAAGAGACAGATGTAGAAACCATTGTGCTAAATGTAATATAAAAGTTTGCGGAAAATGTGTTTAAAAACAGATTTTATATGTAAAAAAATGCTTTCCATGAATTTTTTGATAATAAACATTTTATTTAAATTAATCCGGAACAATTTTCTTTGCAAAAAAAGAATTCTTTTCTTGTATATTCAGATTGGATCACTTCAGTAAAAATAGGTATATGTTCAACATCCGTATTCTCATTTATATACTAATAGATATTACAAGATGGCAATTGATGCTTTAGATTTTTGAAATAAAACTTGAAGTAATAAGAAATATTTAATATGTATACACTAGGTCTTGTGTAGCAAAATGGCAGACTATGATAGCTGAAACCAGAAGCATTGTTGAAAGATAGCACAACTATTTAATTCATACAATTCTTTAAAAACTAGATATCGTTAACTGAAGATCCATTGTATGGATAAATATATCTGACTGTGCAATACTTTAAATAACATATATCAAATAGCCCGATTAAAGTTTAACTTTTCTATGTAGTGAAAGGAATCCTTTATACTATTCAATTTCGACCAGTCATCAAAAAGTGAAGCAACAGAATTTTGAGCACACAGAAACAGAAATTGCTGTCATTAAAATCAATTCAGGAAGACTAAGTACCTATCTCCCTCTTTTCAGGTTCATGTGATCAATGTATACGTTCTCAAATAGTAAACATAAATAGGATAAATTTTAATGTTAATTAAGCATATAAATTGCTAGAAGAGGGAATGGGGGGGTTAATATTTTAATTAATGATGAACTTCACTCCACATGTTTCGTGTTTCGAAATCGTTATGAATAAGTATTAACTCAGGGAAATAGAATTTTTAAACCACCATTAATCAATGCAGTAATAAAGATGAAATTTTCATAAAGTTGCTTAAATACTTTACGCTAGTACGAAATGCTGATATATCTACACCGGAAAAGCTGATGAAATTTAGGTGTTATTAACTCGGTTGGGGTGTTGTTGTTTAGATAATTTAGGATAAATATCACGGGGATTATTCTATTAAATCACAAATATTTATTTAAATGTTGCCAGAATAATATATTTTCTGGAAACATTACATTTTCTTTTGTGTAT
The DNA here is from genome assembly GCA_032207245.1 of Pardosa pseudoannulata. Taxonomy (NCBI): domain Eukaryota; kingdom Metazoa; phylum Arthropoda; class Arachnida; order Araneae; family Lycosidae; genus Pardosa; species Pardosa pseudoannulata. The sequence goes on along the minus strand of CM063508.1, from coordinate 178,126,605 downwards.
CAAGTAGATTTCAATTCTTCCTTTCAAAATTATATGTAAAATATTTTATCGAGTTTCGTTTGTTAAATAAAATCGAAATTAAAATTTATTAACGTAACACTATTTTTGAAATATATATAATACTCATGCTGTATTTCATTGTGTTTTACATTTATTTCTAAATTTAATGCCAAATCAAAGCAAAATGTTTGTTTTAAAAAATAACAGTGAAATAGCATATAACGTAGATATTTTTGTTGAAGAAAACTATAATGAATTAATATTGATAAGGAATTATTTAAAATAAATCTCAGGTTCATGATTTGGTTGTATGAGGGTTGCTCCCAAAAAGATGTGAAATTGTTTCTAGAATCAGGATAACAAAAATAAAATGGAAGTTAAAATTTATTAACGTAACACTATTTTAGAAATATATATAGTACTCATACTGTGTTTAATTGTGTTTTATATTTCTTTTTAAATTTAATAACAAATTGAAGTTAAATGTTTCTGTTAAAAAATAACAGTGAAAAAGTAAATAACATAAACATTTTTCTTAATGAAAACTATTTATAATGAATTAATATTGATAAGGAATTATTTAAAATAAATCTCAGGCGGATAATTTGGTTGTATGATGGTTGCTCACAAAAAGATGGGAAATTGTTTCTAGAATTAGGATAGAAAAAAAAATCGAAATTAAAATTTATTAACGTAACACTATTTTAGAAATATATATATATATATATATATATATATATATATATATATATATATATATATATATATATATATATATATATATATATATATATATATATTACTCATACTGTATTTAGTTAAATTTTACATTTATTTCTAAATTTAATTGAAGCTAAATGTTTGTGTTGAAAAATAACAGTGAAATAGTAAATAACGTAAACATTTTTGTTAATGAAAACTATTTATAATGAATTAATATTGATAAGGAATTATTTAAAATAAATTTCAGGCTGATAATTTGGTTGTATGATGGTTGCTTACAAAAAGATGTAAAATTGTTTCTAGAATTAGAATAACCAAAATAAAATCGAAATTAAAATTTATTAACGTAACACTATTTTAGAAATATATATAGTACTCATACTGTGTTTAATTGTATTTTGCATTTCTTTCTAAATTTAATGCCAAATTGAAGCTAAATGTTTCTGTTAAAAAATAACAGTGAAATAGTAAATAACATAAAAATTTTTCTTAATGAAAACTATTTATAATGAATTAATATTGATAAGGAATTATTGAAAATAAATCACAGGCTGATAATTTAGTTTTATGATGGTTGCTCACAAAAAGATGTGAAATTGTTTCTAGAATTAGGATAGCAAAAATAAAATAGAAATTAAAATTTATTAACGTAACACTATTTTAGATATATATATATATATATATATATATATATATATATATATATATATATAGTACTCATACTGTGTTTAATTGTGTTTTACATTTCTTTCTAAATTTAATTGAAGCTAAATGTTTGTGTTGAAAAATAACAATGAAATAGTAAATAACGTAGACATTTTTATGAATGAAAACTATGTATAATGAATTAATATTGATAAGGAATTATTGAAAATAAATCACAGGCTGATCATTTGGTTGTATGATGGTTGCTCATGAAAAGATGTGTAATTGTTTCTAGAATTAGGATAACATAAATAAAATCGAAATTAAAATTTATTAACGTAACACTATTTTAGAAATATATATAGTACTCATACTGTGTTTAATTGTGTTTTACATTTCTTTCTAAATTCAATGCCAAATTGAAGCTAAATGTTTCTGTTGAAAAATAACAGTGACTTAGTAAATAATGTAGACATTTTTGTTAATGAAAGCTATTTATAAGGAATTAATATTGATAAGGAATAATTTGAAATATATCTCAGGAGGATAATTTGGTTGTATGATGGTTGCTCACAAAAAGATGGAAAATTTTTTATAGAAGTAGGATAACAAAATTTGTAATAATTTCGAAGAATTTAGCTTTCCATTTAAGTATCGTCGAACGCTGGCAAATTGGGTAGGGCTCTGATCGTCGGTACCCGGAGTTCATGGGTTCAAATCCCACTATGGAGTGGATGATCGTAGCCGTTCGGAAGCAGCTTTAAGCGGTAGGTCCCGGTCTTATTAGCCCTAGTGTGCAAAACCGTAGACCGTTGTGCTCCAAACCAAACCAAACCAAATTCATTTATATATCTATTCATTAGTTCCATATAGTTTTTATAATATTAACCTTTTAAAAAATTCCTTCCTAGAATTCTTTATATATAAATTAAAAATATTTCAAAACAAGTAGTCAACAATTTTATCTTTAGTTAAAACACTGGTCTGAAAGTTACAAATTAGTCAACATTTTTTTAACTAGAATTTCATTCGTGTGCTATCAATTGTCTTCGACCTGTAACATTAATATCCGTTATACCATATCAAGTAACAGTAAGGTCAGAATTTCCCTTAATAGTGGTAGATTAGTGGTATAAAAAATGTATGTACGCAATTTTGTGAATCGGCGACAAACCATGTGAATTTTTGAAAACTCATAAAAACAAACAAAGATATGAAAGGGGGTTTTCTTTACGGAATTTTCAAACTAAATTCATTTTAACAAATAACTCATAACATTTGCTAAAATAAAACAGAATATTAGTTCCCAATTGAAATAGTACATTCTACAAACTTACTCTGAAATTTCTTATTAAAATATAAAAACCTTCTCTGCACTTCCACTTAACCTTTTCCAAGCTGAAAAACACGTAGGTCTGTTATTTCTTGCTCAGCGTTTTTTGAATAGATGGTAATATCTTTATACTTTGCGAAACAAAACAAATAAAAAATTGTATCCATCGTTTGAGAAATACATTTGGAAGCTATTACTGAAATAGCATAACGGATGATAAGTTTAAATGTAAACATTACATAGGACGGGAATTCTGAACTGTAAAGTTTTATTTTAGACTAAAATATTTATTTATGCTGCAGTTTTGTAGTTTGCTTTAGAAAACTGCGTTCTAGTAGCAGAAAAAAAATGTATAAAGGGACAGTTATTTTTAGTGGAAATTTAGATATATGTATCCTGGATATAAAATAGGTTTAGTATACCGTCTTTAATGTGTATTTGGATTTTAAAGACACATGATATGTCAGTTTATTAATATGGATTTTATTATTGTTAATCATTAAGAAGGCTCATCAGCTTTAAACTAACAAACGTTCATTTTTTAAATTTTTATGCTTATAATAAAAGAGATTTATGTATCCTGAAGATAAAATATGTTAGCCTATCGTCTTTTATGTATTTTTGGATTTTAAAGACACATATGTCAGTTTATTAATATGGATTTTATTATTGTTAATCATTAAGAAGGCTCATCAGCTTTAAACCTACAAAAGATCATTTTTTAAATTTGTATGTTTATATTAAAACATATATATGTGTATCCTGAAGATAAAATAGATTTCTCATATCGTCTTTAATGTATTTTTGGTTTAAAAGACACATGATATGTCAGTTTATTAATATGGATTTTATTATTGTTAATCATTAAGAAGGCTCATCATCTTTAAACTACAAAAGTTCATTTTTTAAACGTTTATGATTATAATAAAAGAAATTTATGTATCCTGAAGATAAAATAGGTTTAGCATATCGTCTTTAATGTATTTTTTTATTTTAAAGGCACATGATAGTTTTTTTAAATATGGATTTTATTATTGACTATCATTAAGAAGGCTCATCAGCTTTAAACCAACAAACGTTCATTTATTAAATTTTTATGTTTATAATAAAAGAGATATATGTATCCTGAAGATAAAACAGGTTTAGCATATAGTCTTTAATATATTTATGGATTTTAAAGACACATGATATGTCAGTTTATTAATAGGGGTTTTATTATTGTTAATTATTAAGAAGGCGCATCATCTTTAAACCTACAAAAGTTCATTTTTTAGACGTTTATGTTTATAATAGAAGAGATATATGTATCCTGAAGATAAAATAGGTTTAGCTTATCGTCTTTAATGTATTTTTGGATTTTAAAGATACATGATATGTCAGTTTATTAATATGGATTTTATTATTGTCAATCATTAAGAAGGCTCATTATCTTTAAACCTACAAAATTTATTTTTTAAATGTTTATGTTTATAATAAAATAGAGTTATGTATCCTGAAGATAAAATAGGTTTAGCATATAGTTTTTAATGTATTTTATGATTTTAAAGACACATGATATGTCAGTTTATTAATATGGATTTTATTATTGTCAATCATTAAGAAGGCTAATTATCTTTAAACCAACAAAAGTTCATTTTTTAAATGTTTATTCTTTTACTAAAAGTGATTTATGTATCCTGAAGATAAAATAGGTTTAGCATATCGTCTTTAATGTATTTTTGGATTTTAAAGACACATGATATGTCAGTTTATTAATATGGATTTTATTATTGTTAATCATTAAGAAGGCTCATCATCTTTAAATCTACAAAAGTTCATTTTTAAAACGTTTATGTTTATAATAAAAGAGATATATGTATCCTGAAGATAAAATAGGTGTAGCATATCGTCTTTAATGTATATTTGGATTTTAAAGACACATGATATGACAGTTTATTAATATGGGTTTTATTATTGTTAATCATTAAGAAGGCTCATCATCTTTAAACCAAGAAATGTTCATTTTTTAAATTTTTATGTTTGTAAAATCTCTAAATATTTCTGAATTGTTTAAACAAACTAATGTAAAAATATGAAATAGAGCTTTACAACTATATAATCTTTTCATTTAAAATCATAGCTTTTAAGGAAACTGCATTTACTTGTACTCAAAATAGTGTTTTTTAACTATCGACATATCAACAAATATATGTGTTTTTGAGTCTTTGTGTAATAATTTTCATTCTAGAACAATTCTTTGGCGATAAACACACACATATATATATATGTAATATACCGAATTAATTAACTTTATTATTTCCTTAAAAACTTCCTCTCTCCCATTCTTATTCCTTAAAATCTTTTTACCAGCATCTAAATGTCTTAATCAAAGAAGTGTCTTCGACTTAAACTTCTTTCGATACAATTCCCAAAGCTTTCTATCTCATTAATGTAAATTTTCTGTCTATTTAATACATTTTCCAGCTGTCGCCAGTAATGGTTCCGCGTTTTTTTCTGATCTTAACACTTAATTCACTGAGTAAGTTTCTTCTACCTTGGTAAAATTCTATCTGTATTCGCTTTTGGGTGCACCTTTGTTCGAGCAGAGTGATTTTGTGTCCTTCTCTTGTCTGTCGTTGACTAGTAAGGATGTCTGTTTTAGAAGATGTAAAATAAAGTTTTAATTAGACTTGTGGCGGTCTCTTTCAATGGCCCGACTGCATCGGTGTTACTGCTAGTGATTTAGGGTTTCTCTTTGCCCATTAGCTCGGGCAAGTTAAAACAATAGGTGCTATATAATTATTGTGACTAGAAGAAATATTTATTACACACACACACACACACACACATATATATATATATTATATATATATATGCTTGTATGTATGTGTATTTATTTACATGTAATATGTGTAAAATATATATAAGTGTGTATGTGCATTATACAGAATATTTTCCCTAAATATTAATCTCTAAAGTTTTCTTTAATTCAAAAGTGGTATTTGTCAATATATCAGGGATTTTAAAAAATGTATTCTGTATTTATTTTGTAAGTATTTTTTTATTATTCTCTCTTATGAATGTTTCATATGTTACGGATATGCACTGGAGTCTAAATTCAATGGAATAAGCACACAAAATAAGAAATACTTCTATCCAAATAGATACTAAATTTTTTATTTGAATTTGCTGAAACATGATTCCATATTGCGTCGTACCAGTAAAAAGTTTTAGATTTATTAATAGATTTCTTTTGCTACTTACCAAGAATCTAACACTAAAAAGTTTTCTCAGGTAAAAAGTTGTTTTAATCTATCCGAGAAACTTGATATTCCAAAAATAGACATTTCGTAAAGGTATCAAAATATAAATATTCAATATATACACAAAAAAGGTTTTTATTATTTACTTTTTTTTATCCTACTAGTAATCAGTGTTTCCCTCATTTAATACGCATGTAAAATTTAAGACACTATTTTGAGAGCTTTCCCTTTTGTAACATTAATGTGTTTCTTTAACATATATTGTGAAATTTCAAAGTGTATTAATTATTATCACAGTGAAATAAAGATTATATTCATAATCATTTTTTAATAAAATTAAGGGAAATAAATTTTCTTTTAATAAAGAATTAGTACCAAATATTCCTTCTGCAACCTAATATACTTCATAATATCAGACAAAACTAGAAAGTTTAATCTGCATATTATGCACAAAATAACAAAGACTATAACCTACTTTAAAGAATGTATTGAGAACCTTGTTCTTTTGACTAGAAACAATTCGTCCCTGCCATTCCTTCGCAATATTTATGACATAACACTGATACTGGACTATGGTAGTAAATTTTTCCAAAGCACATATTAGCATCAGACTTTTAGGCTTAAAATATCCTACATTTAAAACAAATTTTTGTGCAAGTTACAGTATGAAAAAAAAGAATCCACTTTCTTCCTCTTGGAAAGAAACATAAATTTTTATATCCAAAATAATTTACAGTAAACAGAAATAAAAAAAATAAAAAGCTTTCAATTTTTAAGTAAAAAAATTTTTTTTTTATACAAAAGTAATCCGCTTTTTCAACGTGTTTTGCTTTCAATTTTAGTATGTCATTAACATGTGTAAAACTTCCAGTGTAGCAAGACAAAAGTATATTTTTCCGTGTGTCAAAGCCGTATTCAAACATCTAATTAAAAAGCAATCAGTGTGCCGGTTTTAATTACATCATGAAGTACTGTAAAAGGGAAAAAATAACATTCACGTTAATGCTCATTTAATTTCAAGAAAAGTGTTATTGAAATCTTTTCTGATCGTATTAGAATTAAGCATGCCTCAGTACATTTTTATTGCCTAACAAGCGACACCTTTGGACCATTTTTGTTTTCTTGTCCCAGCTCAGAATTTTAATTAATGCTTGGTGCTTTGACGCTGACATGCAAAACTTCATGTAGCTACTTTAATAATTTATCACAGGTTATTTGATGCAGAATTTGATTACTCGCTTCATAACTGTGCTCGCCAGACCATTGATAATAGGATCCCGTACGAAATGACGTACAATAAAAGTTGATAATATATAATGAAATATATCCTCCTTATATACTAGTACCCGTTTCTCAGAAATATTATTTTAAAATTACATTCCTTGACAGCGAGTTTTTAAGCAACAATGTTTTTTGTTTCTAGACTATTCTACATTTCTGGATCTTTAATATATCTACTCAAGAATCAGTCTGCAAGATTTTAAAATAAAATAACATGAGAATTTGATATCAAAATCTTATACCCAATATCGAAATATTATTCTGCCATCATAAATTAGAGAAATTATAACCATTGATTTATGAAATATCCAATTTTATGCATTTTAAAGGTGAAATGCTTTAAGTCATCGCTTGAAAACAGGAATTTGGTGTGCAAATGTTCAACTTTAATTCCCGTATCCGTTAGATTAGTTTTTTAATCACCATATCTTAGTTCAGTTTTAATATTTTTAGAAACAAATGCATTTATTGTGCTAAAATGTTTTTCTAGTGTATTTTCAGAATACATTTTTAGAAGATAGAGGTTCTTTCTGTTGCTACTCGTCGCCCTAATTGGTCCCTCATTGGTCCAAAAGACTTCGTCATCTATAAATATAGTTTTGTGGATAGACTATGAACTTTATAATTTCGAAAATTTATTTCATTTCCTTTCATTAATTTAATCAAATTGTGTACATGAAATAAATATTCGGTTTAGATACAAATGCATTCATTGTGTTAAAATTTTTCAAGGATATTTTCAGAATAAATGTTTAGCAGATAGAGGTTCTTTCTGTTGCTACTCGTCGCCCTAATTGGTCCCCCATCGGTCCAAAAAACCCCGTCTTGTATAAATATTGTTTTATGGATACACTATGAACTTTATAATTTTGAAAATTTATTTCATTTCTTTTCATTAATTTAATCAAATAGTGTACATGAAATAAATAATCGGTTTAGATACAAATGCATTCATTGTGTTAAAATTTTTCAAGGATATTTTCAGAATAAATTTTTAGCAGATAGTGGTTCTTTCTGTTGCTACTCGTCGCCCTAATTGGTCCCTCATTGGTCCAAAAGACTTCGTCATCTATAAATATAGTTTTGTGGATAGACTATGAACTTTATAATTTCGAAAATTTATTCCATTTCCTTTCATTAATTTAATCAAATTGTGTACATAAAATAAATAATTGGTTTAGATACAAATGCATTCATTGTGTTAAAATTTTTCAAGGATATTTTCAGAACAAATTTTTAGCAGATAGTGGTTCTTTCTGTTGCTACTCGTCGCCCTAATTGGTCCCTCATTGGTCCAAATGACTTCGTCATCTATAAATATAGTTTTGTGGATAAACTATGAACTTTATAATTTCGAAAATTTATTTCATTTCCTTTCATTAATTTAATCAAATTGTGTACATGAAATAAATAATCGGTTTAGATACAAATGCATTCATTGTGTTAAAATTTTTCAAGGATATTTTCAAAATACATTTTTAGTTGATAGAGGTTCTTTCTGTTGCTACTCGTCGCCCTAATTAGTCCCTCATTGGTCCAACAGACTTCATCATCTATAAATATAGTTTTGTGGATAGACTATGAACTTTATAATTTTGAAAATTTATTTAATTTCTTTTCATTAATTTAATCAAATAGTGTACATGAAATAAATAATCGGTTTAGATACAAATGCATTCATTGTGCTAAAATGTTTTTCAAGGATATTTTCAGAATACATTTTTAGAAGATAGAGGTTCTTTCTGTTGCTACTCGTCGCCCTAATTGGTCCCTCATTGGTCCAAAAAACCCCGTCATCTATAAATATAGTTTTGTGGATAGACTATGAACTTTATAATTTCGAAATTTATCTTTGCAATACATGAATTACGGCAAAAGGGTGCACCTTTCATTTGACGAACATCGCTGGTGTAACGTCACAGCTCTAAAATAGGTGATTTTGGTAGCGTTATGGTCGAGCAGGGATCTTCATAGGCCTCATGAGGATGACACATCGAACACAAGCGAGGTGGAGATGAAAGAAGAATTTATTCTGGTATATACAAATATTTACATCATTTGCATTCTCGGCATGGCTCATTCATTCTCCCCACCGGACAACAACTCTCAGCGTCTACTCCGACACCAAACGACGCTTGGCCCTCGTGACGTCACTCGAAAAAACCCCACACTCCTCTCTGTCTTTTCTTGAGGAGAGGTTAGGGCTATTATGGAGGCATGGGGACCCCCCAGATAGCAAAGAACACGTTCAACTGACGTCAGAGCGAGCCGTAATACACAAACAAATACATATTAAAAGTTTTCCAGTAGCGTGATGCTACACTGGGATGAAAGAATGTGTTAGCTTAAGTAAGTCATCGCAATTTAGAAAGAGGGATCAACAGAAGACCTCGACGCTTCACCTGTCACCTCCAGAATTATCGTTTGATTATACTGTGACCCCAAACATGTTTTACGTGCTTCAACCATCATTAACAAACACTTCGGACTTTGGGGCTAGATCACTTCGGGCTTCAAACCAGCAACCCTCTTGTTAAGAGATCATTCAATTTACCGATTGAACTACTGTTGCTAATCTTTTAGTTTTAAAATACTTAACAATAGAGGAACCTATTGGGCATTGGATCTGTTAAACCTTAATACTACGATGATGTCAATGCTAACTAGTTACACTTTTTAAGAAGTGGGCTCTATTTATAGACTTGACTGTAGTATGTGTGAAGGCATAACAAATAATAACATAACAATTTTCGATTTCTGTTCTGTTCTGCTGTTTTGTTTTATGATGTAAATTTGTAGTATTAGTTTGGAATTACAGGGATATTTCTTTTGCTGTGATATATTCTAATTTAAATTAAATTATTTTTTATTATTTTCATCTGTAAATGTAAACATTTTTATTAATGATTTAAGATCATTTAGTAAATTAAAATTTAATTTCATAAAAAATATGTTTATTATTTATAAATTTACCAAAATATATAAGCTATTTTGGGGGTTCAGAGCATTATATAAAGAATACAAAATATCTCCCAAAAACCCTAAGATTTTGCCTTTAAAGCAGATTGTAAAAGGCTCTGCAAAACTGTATGAGAAGAATAAATTAAACGAACGAAAAAATTACAAATGTTTCAATTGTTTAAGTGATTTTCATTTTAGAAAAATTTACTATAAGCAGCAATTAATGACATTTCTAACAAGGCAAATGTTTTGAAAGAAAATTTTGATTACATAATTTGTGAAGAATTCATAATAACAAAAAAACTGATTATTGGAATATATCAATTGCAATAACAAAATATATCAATTGCAAGAGACTATAAAAATAGTTTTTATATTTTTGAGAAGCGTTGTAAATTGTTTCTTTCATGAATTGCAATCTCTGAACTTTCAACAAAATCTCTAAAAGACATAAAGATCTCTAAAAAACATATATTTGAAGCCTCTATTGTTATTTAAATGGCAAATAAACAATATAAATAAACAAAATACGTATTCAAGATATAAAATGAAAGAGTGGGCTTCAGATTTTTTCTCTTGTAGTGAAAATGTACTTAGTATTAGTAAGGCAAAATCGCATTCATTAAGCATATAAATCAACTCTAGTTTAATTAGTTTAGTGTGCATTAGCATTAAAATAAAAGCACCATATTGTGAGAATGTTTGATATTTGAATAATTGTAATCAGAGATACCTCAAGAGGGTGAAATGTTTTGTGTAAAATGCCAAATTGAAAAACAAAGTGTAAATATATAACCTATGACATTTTTATAATTTTTTAAAATTCATATTTATAAAAATGTCATGTTTCGGTGTAAAATTATATGAAATGAATGTAGTATATTTTCACTAATATAAATTAATATACTAAACAATATATTTTTAAAATTTGCCAAAATTCAAGCAAAATTAAAATAAATTAAAATTAATTTTTAATTTATTGCAAAATTAAAATTTTATGCAAATAGTAAAATATAACTTCTGACATAAAATAGTAACACTACGCGTAAAAACATTAGAGCTATGGTAAAATTTATAATGTCGATGCATTATATTTTCATTTGTAGGATTATGCCTTCTAATGCTTTAAGCGAGTCAAGTATTAAATATGTTAGTGGTCAAAAAGTCCTCCAAGATCTCAAACGATACCTGTGGGGGGTTGCAGGTCAAGACTGTGCTTGGTCTTCTGCTTGGTCCCTTCTTCTAAAGTACGAGGACCCAGCGGGGGTAATATTACTCGCGTCCGTAGTCTACCTTAAGCTACATGTGCTGTTCGGGTGGTGTTAAATGAGCAACAGGTTTGCAGCCTTGTTAACACTTTGTATGTGGGACACGTACTAGTTCGTTTTCTGACGATTGATACTTGAGCTCGTGTCACGTACTAGTACGGGTTAGTGTAACAACACGGTTTATTTGTGGGTACAAAAATAACGATATATACAGGAAAACGGAGCCAAATGTTCTTGTCTACTACATAGATTTTGGAAAAATTGAGACAAATAAAAACTAGTTTTTACATTAGTCGATGCGGAACCAAAGAACGGGAAGGTTGATTAAAAAAATCAATTTACATTAGGGTAGAACGTTTTATTTATCCTTGCTAAAATGATATTATATATATATATATATATATATATATATATATATATATATATATATATATATATATATATATATATATATATATGTATGTATTTATATATATTTGTTTATTTGTATATTTGTATATTTATTTATATATATTTCAATATAAAATATGAAAAGTTGGTTAAAAAATTAAAATAATTTTCGATCTATTGAGATTATATGAGTAACTAAATTTAGGCGCAAAACGCCCGCTCTGGGTACAATTCCGCTGCGAAATGTACCCACACACAATGTGTTAAGGCGTTAGGATAATGTATGTATCGCCAACTGCATTGAAAAAAATTGGTAATACTATTGTTCTTGGTACGCAGGAAAAATCTGATAATTTCGCTCGATAATAAAGGAGAAATAACACTTTAGGAACTTATAGGCTAATTATAGAAATTATAGACTGATACTATACTGAAATATAATTATTAATAATTAGTAGTATTCACGAGTTCAGTAAAAGAAAGTGTTTACTTATAAACAGAAAAAAAATTAAATCTAAGTTCTGAGTAATCTATTAACCATAATGCATTAGTTCAAAAATTTGTTCTAGTGATTACATATGAAAACTGTTAGAATAAATTCAAATAAAATTCATTTGTTTTTTTCAACAACGCTGCAACACTTAATTTAGTGACTGTTGTATATAAGTGTGTTTGTAGCTGTGTATTTCTGTTTTCATTCTAAATGTAACTGTGTGTTAGTATGTTAATAAAGATACCAGATATAACATGGAGTAATCGAGAACTTTTAAAATAATAATACTTTTAAAATATGGGATGAGTATCTTAAAATACCTAAGTGTTTGAATTTGACTGCAAATGGTGCCTAAGAATGGAAAAGATTTAAACAGAATTTCGAAAGATTTCTAAAAGCAGGAAGTCATGCTAAAAAAACGGATAATGTGAAAGTGGCGATTTTTCAAAATTGTGTTGGTTAAGAAGCAGTAGAATTGTTTAATACGTTTCAACTCACTGCCCGTTGAAAGATAAATTTAACAGCAATTTTAAAATATTTGAAGACTATGATAATCCGAGAAGAAATATAGCTGTTTTCAGATATATATTTAATACAAACATCGATGAATTCGTAACGGAACTAAAATAGCTCGTAAGGCATTGTGAGTATGGAGATGAAAGGGAAAGAGTCATCGGATTGTTATTATTGTTTCTGACAAATTATTGCAAGAAAGATTATTGAGAGAAGGAGATTGAACAATCTACAAGACTATTGTCATCTGTAGAGCTTTAGAAGTAAGTAGAAAGTAAGCTGAATTGAAGAGGTTTGGTTGCTGGTTTCTAATTAGTAATGATTATCACAAAATAAATGATGGACTGTAGCTCTTAAATTAAACTTTTATTCTCAGACGAATACTCAGTCGCCTTCTCGAAGCAAAGGTTCGAACACATCTCCCAGTTTACACCCTTTATATTACAAACATAAAAAACAACAATTCTTAATGTGGTGGTTTTACAGAAAGCTGCCAGAATTGCCGCCAATCGCAATATTAGCGGTTTTTACAAAACAAAACTCATCAGAATTATTGCAGTGCAAACTGGAAGTAACAGCTTTAATATCAAAACAAACTGTCACGACTCGCGAAAACCAAAGTTAAAATCTTGCCGACTACCCCATGTTATATCTGGTATCTTTATTAACGTACCAACTCATACTTACAGTTACAATGAAAACAGAAGTACACAGTTCGTAACAATAACACGTGGAAAAGAGGTAAAGTACTAAGAAAAGAGAAGAATCCTCGAAGTTATTGGGTTAAAAATGAAAATAATCAAACCTTGAAAAGGAACAGAGTTCACTTAAGACCGTCAAAAAATGAACCTTTTTTAAAGATATTGGAAGTAGTAGACTTGCTGATCCCAGTTGTTCAATTCCTAAACTTTCTAATGTAAACGATGTAAAAAATGTGAAACAATATGTCACACGATATGGTAGAACAATTAAACTCCCAAAAAGATTTGGTGTTTCATCGATGTAAGAAACTATAGTAAAAGGGAAAGTGTTGTATATAACTGTAGTTATAAGTGTGTACTTCTGTTTTCACTGTAACTGTAACTGTGTATTAGTACGTTAATAAAGATACCAGATATAGCATGGCGTAGTCGAGGTCGAACTTTAAAAATAATAATACGTTTTAAAATAATGGATTCGTATCTTAAAATCCCTGAGTGTTTGAATTTGACTGAAAATGGTGCCGAAGAATGGAAAAAGTTTAAACAGAATTTCGAAATATTTCTAAAAGCAGGAAGTCATGCAAAAAACTAGATGATGTGAAAATGGCGATTTTTCTAAATTGTTTTGAAGACGCAGTAAAATTGTTTAATACGTTTCAACATACTGCCCGTCAAAAGAATAATTTAGCAGCAGTTTTAAAAGCATTTGAAGATTATGATAATACGAGAAGAAATATAGTTGTGTTCAGATATATATTTAATACAAACATCGATGAATTCATAAGGGAACTAAAAATGCTAGTAAGGCATTGTGAGTTTGGAGATCAAAGGGAAAGAGTCATGGGAGATCGGATTGTTCTTGGTGTTTCTGACAAACTATTGCAAGGAAGATTATTAAGAGAAGGAGATTGAACCATCTAGAAGACTATTGACATCTGTAGAGCTTCAGAAGTTAGTAAAAAGCAAGCTGAATTGAAGAGGCTTGGTCGCTGATTTTTAATTAATAATGATTATCACAAAATAAATTAAACTTTTATTCTCAGACGAATACTCAGTCGCCTTCTCGAAGCGAAGTTTCGAACACATCTCCCAGTTTACACCCTCTATATTACAAACATAAAAAGACAACAATTCTTAATGTGGTGGTTTTACAAAAAGCTGCCAAAATTGGAGCCAAGCTCAATATTGGCGGTTTTCACAAAACAAAATTCAACAGAATTATTGCAGCGCAAATTGGAAGTAACAGCTTTAACATCAAAACAAACTGTCACGACTTGTGAAAACTAAAGTAAAAATCCTGCCGACTACCCCATGTTATATCTGGTATCTTTATTAACTTACTAACAAATATTTACAGTTATAGTGAAAACAGAAGTGCACAGTTACAATTCGTAACAATAGCAAGTGGAAAAAAGGTAAAGTACTAAGAAAAGAGAAGAATCCTCGTAGATATTGGGTTAAAAAGGAAAACAATCAAACGTTGGAAAGGAACAAATTTTACGTAAAACCGTCAAAAAACGAACCGTTTTTTAAAGATATTGGCAGTAGTAGACATGCTGATCTTAGTGGTTCCATTCCTAAGCTTTCTAATGTAAATGATCCAAATTGAATGTGAAACCATATGTCAGTGGTGTAGCAAGAATTTTTTCAAGGAGGGATCATAATTCTAAAAAATATTAGCCCGCATAATTTTTACTAAAATTTTTATTTTTGCCATTTTGTCTTAGCTCAAAGGGGGTGTTTGAATCCCTAAACTCCCCCCCCTGCTTACGCCCCTGCCATATGTCACACGATATGGTAGAATAATTAAACTCCTAAAAAGATTTGGTGTTGCATCGATGTAAGAAACTATTGTAAAAGGGAAAGTGTTGTATATAACTGTGTTTGTAATTGTGTACTTCTGTTTTCATTGCGACTGTAACTGTGTATTAGTAAGTTAATAAAGATACAAGATATAATAACAATGACCATATTTTCTAAATTAAAATTAATAGTACCCACTCTAACATTAAACAGAATTAACGTATTAAAAATAGCTAAAGTTAGTAATATTAAAATTCCCCTAATCCTGAGTTGAAATTTGAAGATTTCAATATGTTAATAGTGTGTGCTTATAGAAATAAAATATAAAGAATTCAAACTTTGACCCTATATTCTATTTGAAAACTTGATTTCAACTTCATTTAGAAAATTTGATATCTTATGACATTTTAAAAGACATGCATCTTTTCACTTGACTTCACTATCCTACCAACTATCATACATTAATTAGAAATTTTCAGAACACCGTCTAACTACTAATGTTTACTTTTTAATGAATTCATGCAAAAGACTAATTTTTAACGAGTCTCTTCGAAATCCTAAAAAATGCAAGCCTTTTGCCCTTATTTCTATACCGAACATCACCACCGTTTCATTTTCCACTGAAAATGAATATTAGTTTCTTTTGAGTTTCTTTGAGCAAATAAACTTATGTGCCGACGCTGTAAGAGTGTTTTCTATTCACATTTCTTGTGGATATTTTTCGTCATAAACACATAAGAAATTTTCATATTCCTGAATGTGAAATTCCATTTGGGAATTAAAATTATATTTAAATATATCTCTATGCATAATTTGTGAATGTTGTCACTAATAAATTATTTACTGTGCATAATGTAAAATGCATTAATCTGAATTGTTTTAAGAATTCATCACATAATTTAGGATCAAAATACCGCATCTCGAATCTCGTTAATGTACAACTTTACCATTCTAGATTGTATTACGAAAATAATTTTGTAGAGGTATTTTCTACAAAATTTACATGTCATGCAGAAAATACCTCTCAAATTTACCACATAAGTGACATTCCAGATTGTAAGTAAATTGCAAAGCTGAACTTAATGACTTAAGCTCAAATGATTTTTTATGTCATTCCAAAGATTCATTATCCTTAACACTTCGCGTTCTGGCAACGTATTTTTACGTTTTATACAGTCTGTCACTGGAGCGCGGGTCACGTAAATATACGTATTTAGTGGATTTGTTGTGGATACCCTCTAACCACCACAAATCTACTAAATACGTATTATTATATGTATGTGTGACATTATATGCTTGGTTGCGTTGCTATGTAACGCTTTGCATTTTTTCTTTCCACAAGTTATGATTGTCGAGTGACTCGGTGTTTTGTTGCTTTTTTTCGTCTTCAACCGAATTCCTAGCTCCAGAATGTACAAGTCGTGTTTTGTCAATTTGAAGCTTGGATTTTTATTGTTGAATACAAAATTGATAAAATGAGCCGTTGTGATAAAGATAGTGATGGAGAAATATGAGCTGAAAGATTATCGCACTTTAATTTAAAAAATCGTTTATTTTTGCGATTTCGTAAAAAATATTGTCTTCTTTTTTGTTAAATAATCATGCAGTATATATGAAAGTGTAAAATAAAAAAGTTTCGTTCTAAAGTAGTTTTCGATTTACTTCGATTTTTCTGAATAACTAAACTTTCGCGCGATTCACGAAAAAACGTCCGCTTCACGCTTAAGTTGGCGGTGAAGTATACCCGCGTGCCAAATATTATCAAAGTCCTTTCCACTTGTCTAAGACATGTCTAAGATCAGAAAAGTCTCAATTTTATGATAACACCAAGGGGCTGAAATTGAAGACCTCACACAACAGTTTCCTTTTTCAGAGGTTTTTATTTAACTTTTATTTAACTTTTATATTTTTTTAGAGGTTTTTATTTAACTGTCTGTTGATATTTTGAAATCATATTTTCCTTGCTTTCATCACTAGACAATGATCTTAAGTTTTATACATATATTCAGTTCCGGTGAAGTACATTATTCAATCATAAAAATTTAAATTGAAAAAAAAAGTGAATTTAATAAATGCAAAAAGCTGTTCTACGTATTTGGAATACCAATTGCAGTGACTTTTAGCTAGTATCGCCATCTATTTGTCAAAGGCGTAACTAAAAATTGAAACAAAATTTTTACTTTTTACTGCATTTTAATAGTTGGCCTTGTTAAATAAAATTTAAAAATTTTTTTTTTATAGTGTCTTACATTTTTGTTGTGTGGAATCTGTTTTCGAATTTAATGTGATATTTTATCCTTCTTGTGCCAAAGTATTCCTATTTACGGCCTATTTTTCCTATTTCAATATAAAACTAAAAAGTTTTGCTCTATTTAGATAGTTTTTTCTACATCATCAATAAGAATATAACATTTTAAAATTATTTAGTTTTCTTATATAAATCAATACATATTTATATTAAAGAAACAGTACATTAAAAAATTAGAAATTTATTTACCCTTGAAATAACGTTTGAAATCTATAAATTAAAACTGATTTCTCGCATTAAATGTACGTTAACACTTGGCATGCGGGTATACTTTACCGCCAACTTACACGTGCAGCTGGCGTTTTTTCGTGAATTGCGCAAAATTTTAGTCATTCAGAAAAATCTCAGTAAATCGAGAACTACTTTGTTTGTATGAAGGAAATTTTTTATTTTACACTTTAATATATATTGTATAATTATTTAACAAAAAAAAATATTTTTAAGAAATCAGAAAAATAAACGATTTTTAAAATTAAAATCCGATAATCTGTCAGCGCATATTTCTTCATCACTATCTTTGTCACAACGGCTCTTTTTATCAATTTTGTATTCAACAATAAAAAACCAAGCTTCAAGTTGCGAAAACACGACTTGTACTTTCTGGAACAAGGAATTCGATTGAAGACGAAATAACGCAACAAAAGACCGAGTCACTGGACAATCTTAACTTGTATAAAGAAAAAATGCAAAATGGTGTATAGCAAGGCAAACCACACTCATATCATGTCACACATGCATATCATTATACGTATTTATTAGATTTGTGGTGGTTAGCGGGTATCCACCACAAATCTACTAAATACGTATTTTTATGTGACTCGCTCTTCAGTGACAGACTGCAAAAAACGTAAAAGTACGTTGCCTGCATGCGAAATGTTAATTATCTTTTATATCCTGTGAGTTTGATTTATATTAATGCATGTATTATATTTTATTTTAATGCACGAAAAATAGGTCAACACATTTGAAAATTTATCAGGAGGGTATTAATAAATTTCGTTAGATATGATTTGAAGTATTTTCTATTTTATTTAAAAAATATACTACTTATAATAACGAAGCTAAATAAGGTAAAACATTATTTAAAAATTTGCAACAACATTATTTAAAAAGGGCAGACTTTTCTTTTTATCAGGAATTACAAAGAGGCTGTTTTAATGAAAGCATTAATTCGCAAAAAGGGAATTTGTCCCATTAAATACAAGATTTATTGTAGAGGAAAAAATATGATCCAGACATGGAAAACTGTCTTTTAATAACTAGTTAAATTTCTCAAATAGCATACAAAAATTTATTTATGCTTATTTTTTCTAC
Source organism: Pardosa pseudoannulata (assembly GCA_032207245.1). Taxonomy (NCBI): domain Eukaryota; kingdom Metazoa; phylum Arthropoda; class Arachnida; order Araneae; family Lycosidae; genus Pardosa; species Pardosa pseudoannulata. The sequence continues at coordinate 178,107,630 of CM063508.1, read as the reverse complement.
ATTTAATGATTATACCACGTGCTTAATAAAAATTTTTATTCCTGCGGAATGTTAATAAACTAAGCAGCTGATATTAAATAAAATTTAAGATGAGTAAATTAAAGTGTTTACTATAACATCAGATATTACATGTTTTGAATTTTAAATTGCTAATTAAAACCGTGAAAAGACATCTGATAGCTTATAATTGCCAGTCACTATTTACTACTAAGTTTTTCACTCTGTAGAGTCATACAAAAAATGCGAAGACTTTTAGTCATTAAAATTTCTCAAATGCAAAAAAAATGGAAAATAAAGAAGTGAAATGTTACTCTCAAGATTTAATTAATTGCTTCTCTAAAAATTATTGAAAACTTTTTAGTCTGTCTTTAGTTCGTGTCTCATTAAAAATATTTCTAAAAATATATATATATGTTAGTTAAAGTATGTTAGCTTTTTAAAAGTTGACTTTCGTTGGAAATAAATTAAATTCAAGACCTTTTTATGAATTTGAAATACACGCTATTCAATAAGCAAATGGTAGTAGTAACATATTCCGTATGATTTAATTATATGATGAATTAAATGCATTCCTTTTATATTTATGTATATCATAGCATTCCTCAGGGAAAATTTTATTAGTAGCAACGAATCACCCGTTTGATAAATATAAAAGTAATCATTTTTAAGACTTTGAAAGTAATTTGAATCGGTGATGCTCATCGATCAAATATTTTAAACTATAGCAAAGTATGGTAAGGTAGGTTACTTAAATATGTCAAAAGGTGCATTCTAAGTAATTTAAGGGTTAATATAATAAATGATATAACTACATATATATATAGGCATATTCGTGTCTTAAAAATTAACATGAGTATTATATAAAATGAAATTATAACTTTAAAGCATAAATTGAAGAGAGAAAAAGAAAAAGTATGCTAATAAAATACATAGTTAAGAAAATACGCTTACTGCCTAGAAGGTTAAAATTTTTTTAAATTTAACTCAAGATGAAAATTTTACCGATCGAAACGTTAAATTTAATTTTACCTTCATCGTTATAGTTTAACAGAGGAACAAACTTTACTCACGGTTAAACCCAAGAAGAGGTCTTAGTCATCAAAACCGATTTGGTTTGGAGTTCTACGGTGTACTTTTCTGCAACACGAGGGCTAATGAGACCGGGACCTACAGCTTAAAGCCCTTCCGAATGGCTATGAACATCCATGCCACAGTAGGATTCGAAGCTACGAACTCCGATACCGAAGGTCAGCACCCTAACAAATCAGCCATCGTTTTGATGGCCGAACGATGGCCGATTTGTTGATGGCCGAGATGAGTGGTGACAAAAATTCTTCCATCCATCAAAATGCCACAAATTTGAAAACAAGTGGTATTTTGCTTATAATGCTCCAATCATTCTCACTAGGAGAGAGATACGGCGAACTTGCTGGACAAGGTAGCATTCAGCAAGCAAGATGACAAGTAGTAGAAACACGTGCAGAGTGGGGCCGAGCATTATCTTGCAGAAATGTAACCCCATGATGCCGTGACATGAAGAACATCACAACGGGACTTAGAATGTCGGCATGCTTCTGTGATGTAAAAATATACCACTTATGACATTCAAAAGGGTCGTAATATGAAATGAAATGGCACCCCACACCATCACTCCAGGTTATCGGCTTGTATACCGGAAGAGAGTCCGGTTGGTGTCTTTCCATTGTCCGGGCCTACCCCAGTCAAGTCTTCGCTGGTCATTGTTCCTCAGTTCAAAGCGGGACTCATCATTGAAGACCATTCTATTCCAGTCAGTAATATTCCAGTTCGAATTAATCCGACACCACTGCAAACGGCCTTATTATTGTACAGAGATGAATGATAGCTGGTCAAGGATCGTTAAGACACCAGCCCCATTTCTGTGAGCCGCCAATGAATGGTTTTTGTGGTCATTGAGTTGCAAATACAATCGATTATAAGGATACATCTGGGGCTGTGAGCGTTGTTCTGATGAGTGCTCGGTCTTACCATTCTTTCATTTCCCTATGCCAAACGCTTCCTTCTCGACGCTGTGTTTGGTCATGGTTCACGCGTTCCTGCCAATGTAATCTAATACTGGTGTTGTAATGTACTTACAACACTAACACCAGTGTTTATTTTCAAAGGGGAAACACAGTCAAAATATAATACCTTATATTTGGACTAAAACATTTATTATAAATATTATTTACAAATTAAGACATTACTCGGTTCATATATGACACAACCAGCAATTATTTGGATTTTATATTCATCAATATACAAGAATTATTACAATTTTCTTTTTGTTATATTTTATTTCTTAATCCAAAGACTTTATTAATAACTGAGGCTCAAGGTAATGATTTTGAATGATTATCAAGTTTACCTCCAGAAATTATAGGGGAACATGCTGAAGTTATTAACCGGATCGCCGTCGCTGAGGGTGTGTGAGCATGCAGAACGTCTGTTTTAAGTACATTACAACAACTGGAATCGATCCTACTCAAATGTCGAACGGTTCGCCGATTAGACAACCGGTTTCTTTGAGCCCAACTACAAGTCTTCTCTCAAATGTTGACATCTGCTCATATCGTTCGCGCAACTGTGGGCATGCATAGTCACTGTCTACCTGAGTACACGGAATGAAATTCGCAAAGAATTTATGACCTGGAATCAAAATTTTTCCCCTTAAATATCCTACTAGTCACGCAGATAAGAAGCGACACATGTTCATTTATTACACGGAAAACTTAAAAATTGTACATTTTCCTTCGAAAACTTATAAATTAGCTTACAATTTGCATTACATCTTCTCGGCACGACGTGGTGTGTCACGTTTTTGTCTAACCGTGTAAGTCTGTGAACCATTCAATCAGGGTTGTAATTTTGACCGGTCAAAACTGATTTTGACCAGGACACAGGATAAAAATGATTTTAACAGTCCAAAGCTTTTAAAAAGTGGTCAAAAGTTTTCAAAAATGTTCAGAAGTGGTCAGAATTGTTAAAAATAGTTTTAAATGGTCTTAATTGTAATATATAACATCTTTTGTAATTAGAAGTGACTTTTAATAAGCAATAAAATTAGTAGTACAATTAAACAAAATATTACACTAACAAGTTCAAGAGATTTAACATGCTTATACAGTATAATAAGAATCTTTTGATTTTAAAAATGAACCATGCACATGAAATTGTAAAAATGTAATCAAGTTGCAGTAAAAAACATAAAATATGACTTACAGTTAAAAAATAAAACATGAGTTGAAGTTAAAAACATAAGTTGTACTTAAAACCATAAATTTTAAAATTAAAACAAATAACACGACATTTTGCAATTAAAACAGTTATTAATTTACAATCATTTTAACTGCAATCACCATAATTTTGTTACAAATGTAACTTGCCTTTATCTTATGCTAGTAAACTATGATCGATTAGTATTAAATATATTGAAAAGTGGATTTTAGTGGTCAAAACTGGTCACAATTGCTGTTGACGAGGAGGGTTAAAATCTGTTAATACAAGTGGCTTAAACCCCCATGGTTAAAATCGATACAACCCTGCATTCAATTAGGGTTATTAATGGTTAAAGAGGACGCTTGGTGATGCGGTGGAATCGTTGCCAGCTTATGTAACAACAGCAGAAGCCATCTAGAATTAATTTTGGAGTATACGAAATCACCAAATGTAAAAAAAGAGCAAATAATATTCCCCAAAGTTAGCAATTTAAGTATAGAATAGAGCGACAATTGTTTTAAGATATACTTTCGTTGGTTAGTTGTAGGTTTAAAATATTATAGATACACACACACACACACACACACACATATATATATATATATATATATATATATATATATATATATATATATATATATATATATATATATATATATATATATGCATATATATATATATATATATATATATATATATATATATATATATATATATATATATATATATATATATATATATATATATATATATATATATATATATATATATATATATATATATATATATATATATATATATATATATATATATATATCAGGTCTAAAATAATCTAGTCAGGTCTAGTTGGAAATTGCGGGAGTTATAAGCGATTTTAAAAAGGGAACTCTTTTATAATAATAAAATATTTGAAACAGATCCACGATCGTGTAAGCTTTTAGGTAAATCCGGTCAGACGGCAGAATTTTGGAAATATTTGATGAGTTTGCAAACAGATAAGAGTCAGTTAGCGCGTGGAAAGGGGACTGTGAACATATTCTAAGCTTGTCTTCTGCGAATAAATGAAAATGGCGAAGTTTTGCTTAAATGAAACGATAATTTAATAAGCTTATTATTATCAAGAAAGACTGTGTTCCATTCGCCTTAACACTGGATATTACACACACACACACACACGCACATACACATATATATATATATATATATATGTGTTATATATATATATATATGAGTAAGTGTGTATGTATGTTTGCGTGTATTTTCTACGACATGTATCTTTCTCGAAGGGTGCTTATTGCAATATTAATAGACTGAAATCGAAAGCTTACATGTTTTGTTAAGAGGATTGGCAGATTAATTTGTATCATTTCCACCGATTAATAGAATACGTAATGAAGACAAGCATAGAAGCTTTTGAGTAAAATATGAATAAGAAATATAAAAAAAATATTTATGTGTTAAAATCCTTTTCACCTTGCTAAACTTGTACCATTATTACGGTCTTCCTATTTTAGGGTAGGATAAATGAATCATAAAATCCTATTGTTAGCTGCCGACGGAAAAATAATACATAATACTAGAACACACAAAAATATAAAATAAAACAAGTATACTTAAAGGCACCAGTTAAATAAAAATTAAAAGCAAACAACAATGTTGAGCCATAGTTCAGTTATTTCTACAGTGTGGTGAAAAGGACAGCTTAGTGGTCTGAACATTCTTAAGCAGATTTAAGGTTCTGGAATAGTTCTTTTACTTATCACCACAATGGCTTCTAACTCGATTGTGGCTACGATTTAATTCTTCTAATCTTTATTTCAACCCTGACCTTATTTACATTAGTATTGGTTTTATATTTGATTTATTTTTTATATTTCAATATATTTACTGTCCAGAGAATACCTAAAATTTTGCATGCAACTGTAATTGTGTTGACCAATTTTAAAATGTGTTTTTCTCTGTGTCTTCAGTTTTCACTGCAATTTAGGTTAACTCGACTGTGGGTGCAATATGATTGTTTCCTTTTAATATTTATTTAATTCCCTCCCTTATTAAAACTCGCTTTACTTTTATATTTGACTTTAGTTTCATATTTGAATATTTATATTAATACCTAAAATTTTATATGCAACTGTAATTGTGATGCCCGATTTTAAAATATATGCTTAAATATATGCTCTGTGTCATCAGTATTCATTGCAATTTAGATAAACTCGACTGTCGCTGCAGCATGATAGTTTCCTTTTAATATTTTTTAATTCCTTCCCTTATTAAAATTCTCTTTACTTTTAAATTTGATTTTAGTTTCATATTTGAATATCCATAAATATAAATTATGGATAAATTTTAGATGCAACTGTAATTGTGATGCCCGATTATAAAATATATGTTTAAGTATATGCTTTGTGTCTTCATTTTCACTCCTATTTAGATTAACTCGACTGTGGCTGCAGTATAATGTTTCCTTTTAATATTTATTTAATTCCTTCGATTATTAAAATTTGCTTTGTTTTTATATTTGACTTTAGTTTCATATTTGAATATTTATATTATTAAGTGAAAATCTAAACTTATCAGTAAATATTTAAATGCAAAATTTTATATGCAACAGAATTTCCATTGTAAAAGTTTAAAATATATGCTATTTTTACTTTTTTGCAAAACACTGAAAATTTTTATCCTATTAATTTTCACTGCAATGGTAACTAACTCGATTGGAGTTACGATAAGAATGATTTTTTAAAAATTATTATTCAAATCCTGCCGCCTTTATTTACATTAGCTTTTCTTTTATATTAATTTATTAATGACCGCAATTTCTGTTTTTTAGTATTTACAATGTTAAAGGAATATCGAAACGTAAAAATTTATATCAAATGAAATTTTGATATAAAACTTTAAATGCATGCTTTTGCACTGTTTTTTCCTGGTCTATTACTTATACTCGCAATAAATATTGTTACAACTAGATTTATGGATGTTGATCTTATACCTACTTTAAATGAAGTGAGTCAATTTGACTCATACAAGAAAATTGAAGTTTTTTGCAAAGAAAATAGTTACAAATTGATTTAAATAAAATGTTTATTATCAAAAAATTCATGGAAAACATATTTTACCTTTAACGAACACTACAGATCTTAAACCTGCTTGGGCTCCGAAGCCGCAACCTCTCAATTACGAGGGCGTAAGGATGATCCTAGTATGCATATATGTAAGGGTTGTTTTTTACCCATTACCAGTTCAGAATTATACCTATGTTGGTTAAATAAGAAATGTTTGGTCATAAAATAAATATACGAAAATTTAAAAATAAAATTTGGAACAATTCGTCTTTGTCACTTTGTATATTTTCTTGCATGGTGCGATGAAGATAGAGGAGAGCCAGACAAACAGAGGTGTTAATATTAATTTACGTGTTGAACGCTAACAATCAAAATTAAGTTTCATAAGGTCATCATATAAGATGTGTTAAGCTAAGCAGAAATTAATTTGGTGTTCGCGTGGTCGCCAAGGTTACCAAAATTATGAGAGAAATTACCGAAGGTTGACTTTTTAGATACGGAATCGGCAAAAATTTATTTAAAAATATAATTATAATTAATTATTTTAGTTTGGTTAAAATATTAAATAATGTTATACATTATAAAACATAAATAATTCTAAAATGCACTCAAGAGCCAACAATTTATGACTACCCTAACATTTTGCAGTGAACTCGTCTGGATGACGTGGAAGGCACTTTATCAGGTGGAAGTGGTATTTAACTGCTGGAGAGTCAGAAGAATCATTCTTTCACTTACTTCTATGTGTCATTTGAAAGGCTGCGCATCTAAGTGAATTTGATAAAGGGCAGATTTTAATGACTCAAAGGCTCGGAACAAGTATTTCCGAAACTGCAACACTCATGGATTTTTCGCGATCTACAGTTGTTAATACATATGCAAAGTGAATGAATGACAGTGAAACCAGCAGTAAACTACATGGTGTTGGACGTCCACATGCTATCAAAGAAATAGGTCGTCGGAGACTGTCTCGCATGGTGAAGCAAAACCGGAGCCAGACAGTGGCTCAACTGACAACCCAATACAATGCAAGGTCAAGTAGTATAGTATCGGAGCACACTGTTCAGCGGACACTGTTGGATATAGGTCTACGCAGCAAAAGTCCCTCTTGTGTGCCTCTGCTGACCAAGCGTCATCGCCCACTGCACCTACGCTGGGGTCGGGAACATCGCTACTGGTCCATGGATCAGTGGGAGAGAGTTGCCTGGTCAGATGAATCACGGTTTGTCATTCATCACGCCGATGGCCATGTCAGGATACGCCGTCTTCCAGGCGAACAGTTGCTCCTTCAATGTACAGTAGGTCATGCACAGGCTGGTGGGGGAGGTATTACACTTTGGGGGACTGACTCTTGTGCGTCTCTGAGACCCGTGGTTGTGGTAGTGCAGGTTGAAGCTCTTTTGCGCTCCAAAGGTGGGCGAAGTAGTTATTGACAAATGGTCATAATGTTTTGGCTCTTTAGTGTATATTAAATTATAATTATTTTTTATTATAAATTTCATTATAAAATTTTTCGTGAAATACATTGCAAGACACCGATCTATGATATGATTTGGAACAATATTTAACCTATTTTGTGAACAAAATATATCCTACGGTTTCCCAAAGTGTTTATAATTAAAAAAAGTACTTAATATGAGAAGGTTGACTTTTTAGATACGGAATCGGCAAAAATTTATTTAAAAATATAATTATAATTAATTATTTTAGTTTGGTTAAAATATTAAATAATGTTATACATTATAAAACATAAATAATTCTAAAATGCACTCAAGAGCCAACAATTTATGACTACCCTAACATTTTGCAGTGAACTCGTCTGGATGACGTGGAAGGCACTTTATCAGGTGGAAGTGGTATTTAACTGCTGGAGAGTCAGAAGAATCATTCTTTCACTTACTTCTATGTGTCATTTGAAAGGCTGCGCATCTAAGTGAATTTGATAAAGGGCAGATTTTAATGACTCAAAGGCTCGGAACAAGTATTTCCGAAACTGCAACACTCATGGATTTTTCGCGATCTACAGTTGTTAATACATATGCAAAGTGAATGAATGACAGTGAAACCAGCAGTAAACTACATGGTGTTGGACG
>CM063508.1:178084235-178094235 GCA_032207245.1 Pardosa pseudoannulata | reverse complement strand
AAAATGCGAATTTAACTTGAGTTTAATGAAATAACATAGTGAAAGAGAATTATTAAGACCCAATGAAATTAAATAAATTCTATGAAAAGGTGATTCGTTTGTTTCAAAATTTTGTTTGATAAATCTTAGAGAAATTTATCTCTTTAAAATTACAGCAATTTCTTTTTTTGACTTTTTTGTATGATTTCACATGGAAATTTTATATATAAAATGAAATTATGATAATAGTTATTTAATAGGCCATATAGCAGTTTTTTAAAACATTCCTTACCTTTTAATTTTTTAATTTTTCTTGTAATTTGGCTTTAATACTATTAAAAAATAATCTTTGTACGTTTGGATAATATTTTGTTAATTCATTGGTTAATAAATTATTAAAAATTGTCTTTCGCTTTGTGTATTGTATTTTTCTTTAACCCCTTGCCTGTTTTGCACGTATATCGTACGGGCATGGTTACTGTGCCTTTATTGATTTGGCCGTACGGCGTACGGGCAACCTGATTTCTTTGTCGTTCTCCCTGTTTTCGCTGTATCTTTTGTTTTCAAGGTTAAATTACTCGTACAGGTGTACAGAAGATGTTAGTTTTCTAAGTGTATTCTGTTTCGTTTGATAGTTCGTGGTTTCTGATAGGTTTTGCATTTCACCGCGAGTTTTTATCTTTGAGTTTTTGGCTTGATTTGGACATGAGGTTTTGTGAGACTGACCGAGAGAGACATTTTAGAGCTAATTCTACCTACAGATAAAAAGCTAAGACCTACAAACAAGTGCTGTGTGTGTTCATTAACGAAAAATGACAGCAGCAAAAGAATTCCAAAAGAAACTAGGTATTTTTGTCCCGGCTGGGACGTTGGACTACGATTCTTACCCTCTTTCAAGATTTATCACACTAAATCTGATCTTTGAAAAAACCGGTTAAATAAATATATTTGTAGTATTTGCATTCGAAAATAATTATGTAGTAATTGTAATCGAAAATACTTGTTATCTGCCTAACTGTAAACGCCACTTCCCTGTCTAGTGTACATGAGGGAGAAAAGAAACTGTAATTTCCTGTAAATAAGTTGTTATAAATGCTTAAAATAATTAGAAATATTACTTTTAATAACATTTTCCAGCTTACAAATGTAAAAGAAACAAAAGTATGCAATAAAAAGTCACATTTTTTGCTTCGAATTCGGGAAGAAAATGAAACAGTTAAGGGGTTAAAAATAATTCTTTTTTAAATCTTAAAGGACTTTTAATGGTTTAAGGTGACATATAGTACCTACCAAGAATAAAACATTCATTATAACAATTTTGTTCCATGAAATATAAAAAGACTTTGGTTATTTTTTTAAATGAATCATTATGAACTTTTTATTCTTGTTATGAAATCGAATTATTTTATTTTCGAAATTGCTTATATTGTGGTTTAATATAATGTAAAATCTAATTTCTGTTTTGAAATAACTATAAACTTCGCTAGGGCTAAGTAAATACTTCAAATGAAGGTTGGAATGAAGAGGCTAAAAAAGCCATAAACGGGAAACAAATGTAGTATTGATTAATTAATTAGCACTTAATGAGGTTTCTTTAAACAAATTTTTCATTTATGGAATCCCTTGAATTCTTTAACGCAGTTGTCAAAAGCAGTGATATCGTAACAGAAGGTTTGCAAGTTCGGGGCTCGAGCCGGTCAAAACTCCGCAGTGTTCATTAATGGCATCTGAGGCACGTAGACTTGGTTTGAAGTTGCAAGTTTCTGAACAATACCACTGGAGGTATGAGTCATTCATTTTACAAACACGAGCAGCCCAGTATATTTCAAAGGTATATGGATTTTTAAATACTAAAATATATCCATGTCTAAATAAAATTCATAAATCATTATGTTGTACAGTCTTCTCCAAACGTCATTTAGTACCAACAAAAAGTGATCTTGAAATATTTTCTTTAAAATATACCTAAGTAGACCTTGTCTGATTTTGTTAATGTTTCAGAGCCATAAGTCAAAATTGGTCTAATATGAGGTTTGTATAGCAGTAATTTTGTTTTTTTATAGATAAACTTTGACCTGAGAAATTGTTTAGTACATAAAAATCATTATTAGTAACAACAATTCTGTATATAATTTCTGAAAAGATATAATATAGACAAATAATTCCAGACCCTAAGTATTTAAAACATTTTGATGGTCCATAACTTGTTGACGAATCAAAACATTAACTTCTAATTTTTGAACAATTCAATGACTTACTTTATACTATGTACAAGAAATTAAGGAAAGTTTTACGCTGACCCACCTGAAGACATACAGCAGCAACTATGATGACTGTGCTACGACAGTGACCCATAAGTGGCTACAAAGCCACCGCTGACCTACGAGAGGTCCGTCATGCTACGATATTGTGCTCAACCCCAGTGAGAAACAAGCACTAAAGAGGCAAGTTCTGGTGTACCTGGGAAGACTCTAGAGCAGGGTTTCTTGACCTGTGGTTCATGGACCTCTTGGGGGTCCATGGGTCATATTTTGGAGGTCCTCCGACTGCTTCTAATTTTTAAAATTTTACATCAATATTTAAAAAAAAAAAAAAAAAAAAAAAAAAAAAAAAAAAAAAAAAAAAACTTTTTTTTTTTTTTTTTTTTTTTTTCACGGGCAATTTCTGTAAGCCGTCTGTCTGCCATTTCCCAATATAGACCTCTACAATACGAGGTAAAAAACATTTGCAAACATATAAAATTTGAAATCCTTAGAAACACAAAGTAGTCTTTGAATTTTGCGACGTTAAAATCAGTTCTGCAAATGTTTTGCAAATTTTTAAAGCAAAATATTTGTTTTACTTTTTCATTTGAAGTTTTAATGTTTGTCTTGTCGCAATAAATACAAAACATCGAAATCGACTGAATATCGAACATGATATGCGCGTTGCTTTGTCGAAAACCATCCCTCAATTCAATCTGTTAATCAAGGAAAAGCAGCAACAGCCTTCACATTCAAAATTTTAATTTCTTCAAAATGTTTATACTATTGAAATAAAAATACTAAAATAATTGAATAATAAAACAGAAATTTGTTTGTAATAAATGATGTTTAAAAGTTTTTTTTTTCACAGAGGGGTCCGTGACATATTTAAAATTTTTAAAGTGGTCCATTGAGCCAAAAAGGTTAAGAAACACTGGTCTAGAGAGAAAGATCACTCAGGTACCCCGGGATCGTGAACCCCGTACAAACCTAATTGAGATGTGACCTTGGGGACTGTACAAGAAAGTAAAAAAAAAGCAACAGCTAGGAGCCTAAACAATATTATTTCAATTTATTAATATAAATTATTTCTCTTGTAAGAGTTCAACAGCTTAATCACTCGCAAAGTTAATAATAGCAATAATAATCGCTCTGCTAATTAATATTTAATACGTTAAGAAAAAGAATAAGAATGAAAAACCTTTACAAAAACGAGCTTTAATTGTCATTCGATTAATACAAGCCTAACTTCCCGTATGATACATTTATTTCTTAATAATTAACAACATTAAATATAGGAGAAAAACATCAACTATAATTTTATCGAATATTCTTAACTGCTAAATATCCGTAAAATGTATTATATTCATTCCACTAGTCCGGTAATTGCAAACTGATGATTTTCCAGATTTTGTATAAAATTGGAGAGCAAATTACTTAACCTTTGAGTAATTGTTTTGTAGGAACTTATTTCCGAAAAGAATTAATGCAAATTTACGTTTTTCATCTGAATGAAATCCTGATAATTGTTTCATAACATTTTATTTCCCCGTTTCAGGGATCATTTGTGAGAGAATGAAAAGTCAAATCTCGAATTTAAAAGCTTGAAACATCTGTTATTAATATCAGTTATTAATCTTCAGTTATGAGGCATATGTTTAATTTTTTTCGTCCAAAAAGTTAGGTTTTGTGACCTTGATGTTGAAATATGAGTCATTTTAGCTTTTGGCACATTTTTACTTGCACGATTGCTATTACTGAGAAAAAATGCTAATTAATCTATTAACGTGGAATATCTGCAGAATTATATTAATGTATAACTAAATTTAAGTTATTATGAATTGTAAAGACTCGTCCCTCGGTCAGTCTTCTGTACTTGCTTTGTCCAGCAGTATAACTCATTGTTACAAGTACAATACTTGTTTAACCGTTACAAGAACTCAAATTTATATTAATTCCTTGCTAGTCTTACATAAATCTAGTACGTGCAGCTCAAATGTGTAAACTCTGTAATGCGCAAACCGAACTATTGCAGAATAAAAATTATTTCTCTTCCTTAAAAACTAAATTCTTTTCTTTTTCAATGTATCCCATTAATGCTTTATGTCAAACCTTTAAACAGTTAAACTATTCCATATATTTAAAATTTTGATATATTCTAACATAAATATTTTTTAAACCTTGTATTGATATACCGCTGTCCTTTATTAAAATTTCCATTTTTAAAAGATTTTTCTGTTAAGGAGTTTAACATTTGCTTAACAATTATATTTACTATTATGGTGTTTCTCGACTCTTTATACGAAAATCTATCTAAATTTCTCACTATTTAACTGTTTAAATGCTGAATTAAGAAAGAATAGTCCCAATGACTTAAAATTTAGTTATTATATTAATTAAGTGTATATAAATACAACAAAATTTCAAAATTAGGTGAAAAAAATTTTTGTGGGTATTTTTAGAGGTGTTACATTATTAGAACATTGGCGTGTTACATGATTATTTTTTGCTTACTTTTAAAAGCTTATGAAAATAGTTAATTTAATGTCTAATAATTATATTATCTTTTAATATTAACTGTTTTGTTTATTTATATTTAAATAATGTGTATTGATATACTATAGAATTTATGACATATTTATATATTATGACACTATAGAATTTATGCAATATTGGTATCGGTTTTTCCAATTCTGTAGGATTATCGAATTTCACTTTTTTCCCAATTTTACTACAAGGTTTTCAGATTTTCGTTTCTCCTTGAACTTTCGACCCCGTTTCTGAAATTTGTCTTCATATTACATCTTTTTTTAAAATGACGTCGACCACTCCACACACGTCAAATGGTGTAACAGCATCTAAATTATTGTTCTCAATACATTCTTCATCGGTTATATCACCAGGTTCATCGGACTCTAAGTAGCAAATATCTCCATCTTCCCAATCAGAATTGGAAAGAGTTCCTAGAAAGGCCAGGGTATCTTGTATTGTAAGGTATCTTTCAGATATGGTGTTAAATTTATGAAAATTTTGTACATGTAACACATAGAAAGCACGCATGCGCATTTTCCACTGTCGCCAAAGAAAACCTCTATATTAAAGGAAACTGATAACTTTTTCCACAAATTTATGCAATAGGACACCTTTTATGAGAAATTGCACTTGTATTTAAATGTACAGGTGAACTTATCTTACCTTATTGTATTATTTGTGTTTTCCCTTCACCGAATTCGTGAACCTTATTCTTTATTTTAAAACTTTAATTATAATTTTAAGTTAGTATTTTCGTTCTCACTATCGTCTTGCAATATTCCGTTATTTTTCATGACCATGCCATACAGTACTTCTGACCTAGAGGGTTGGCCCAGGAAGGTCAGAATAGATAACTCCTGTGAGATGTCCTGTGAGATGAAGCCCCCCCCCCCACACACACATGTTCAGCCACCTTAACAAAAAGAATTTCTTTCTATTGTTATTACTTTACTAAAGTGAACATCAATGTAAAGTGTCAATATTATAATCCTTTGAAGTATTGAGCTTTATCTATTTATTGTCTTTAGTAAAGTTGCTATTCTTATCAGAATGCAAAAGAAAATAATGTATGTAATACCATACAATGCTTTGCACATAAATGAAAAATGAACCCTTGAAACCCTTGTGACTATGTTCCAATAAGGGAACATAGTCACAAAAACGTAAATTTTATTTTTAAAATTTTAAAATAAAATTTTGCTTTTTTTTATTTTGGTAGGTTATGTTGTCTAAACATATATTTTAAAGTATTGCGTTTTTTTCCATTTAAACTGGAATTTTGGTAAATGTAGTTGTAAGGCAAAGTAAAATTGACAAAATATAGTAAAATTCAAAAAATTGTAAAAAAATAAATTATTATCTAAATAAAAAACTTATTGTAAAAAATATTTTTTAAAGTTATGTTCAAATGTATGTAAAATCGGTATTGTTAAGATTTTTTTACATGTGAATATTTTATTTTAATAATCATGTTCCATTATTGGAACATTGGCGGGTAAATGGTTAAATATAATTTCAATAACAGAATCCAGCAGGACGAATTTCAATGCTTTATATGATATACTAGATTTTAATACTATACATAGTTTCAGAATATTCTAAAACGTTGCAAAGAAATTGCTAGATATGCATTAATTAATGGAATCAGATTTTGAAGTTTTAATTATATACTAATTATAAATTAAAATCATCGCAGAATAAAAGTCTTATCATACAATAACCATTAGACTTCTTTTTCCACACCTTTAAGAAAACACGTGGATTAAGTTTTAAATTTCTGTGACAGCACAAATAACTCAAGTCCGTTGTACGTCATGAATTTGAAAGCAAGCTTAATATTTAAAAAAAAAATGTCAAATCCATTATGAGGCATTGTCATGTAAGGAATTTATAAAAATGTCGATTTGTCACTTTACAAAACTGATTAGCGTAGATAAAAATGTTTTCCTAGAACTGGTGAATAAAAAATGCGCTTTCCAGATTAGGCTGTTAAGCTTCTAATCACAAATCAGAATTTTTGACCGGTTGTCAAATAAAGCATTAATTTTCTCAGATTGGATGATTTAATGTGGGTGTTTTATAAATAATTTACTTAGTGGTTTATCTTGGTATTTATTTATTTTGCGTCTTTTCTGGCAAGTGAAAAATTGGAGATTAGCAAAAGATTTGAGTATATTAATGACTTGTAGCACAGTTTTGCCTTCAAGTATTTAATAGGGGGGAAATTTTTATGGAATATGAAATACATTATCCGTCGTGACAGGTATTTTATGTACTTTATTAATTTGTCAGAATTATTTTCACTTGTTATTAATGAAGTATAACGAAATATTTTATCGTTGTAAATATTGATGTTTTACAAAAAGTGATAATTCGAAGAGATCATTGCTAAACAAAACTATGAAATATATTTTAAGGATTATTTTAAACATAAAATATATAAACTATTTTCGATTTTGGCCTGTATCCTAGATTTAGTTTTTAATCACTTTTCTTTGAATTCATTTGTTAGTTTAAATTTTGTAATCAAATTTTAACTATTTCCCTGACTAGTTAGAGATCTGAAATTTTGCACAGATATTCATTTTGATGTGACAATACAATTTTCAATCATAAAAAATAGATTGGAGGAAAGATCAGTTTGGCTAATGCAAAAAGCTACTTCAGTGTACTTGGAATTCCAATTTTCAGAGATTTGATATTAGTATCGCTATCTATTAGCAAGAGACATAATTAAAAACTTTGGACTAAATAAAAATTATGACTCAAGGTTCAGAAAGGAAACATATATATATATATATATATATATATATATATATATATATATATATATATATATATATATATATATATATATATATATATTATGTTGTTTTAAAATTTTTGTTTAAAGTTTTAAAGTATTTAAGTCTTTGCAGTTTTTATTATATTTTTAAGAATTTTTTATAATTGTTTGATATGTTTGTTATTTTACGTATAAATTTTAAGTTTTAATAAATTGAACATTTTTCTCGTTTTACTTCGTTATAATGAAAAATCTTGTAGTATAGCTTTACCAATTAATTTAATCATTTCACAGTTTATCTTTTTGAAAATTTTAAGTCTATTGTTAATTAAAATAGTAAAGTACAAAAATCACTTGTTAGTTAAAATTTTGTAATCCATTTTTTATTACTTCCCTCACTAGTTAGAGATCTGAAATTTTGCACAGAGGTTCATTTCATGTGACAATACATTTTCAATAATAAAAAATAGATTGGAGGACAGAAGATCAGTTTAGTTAATTCAAAAACTGTGTCAGTGTACTTCGCATTCCAATTTTCAGAGATTTGATACCAGTATCGCCATCTATTAGCAAGAGAAATAATTAAACACTTTGGAGTAAATTAAAAGTATGACTCAAGGTTCAGAAAAGTAAACATATATATTTTGTATGTTGTTTTAAAACTTTAAACGTTTTGTTATATTTTTAAGAATATTTTATAATTGTTTGATATGTTTGTGATTTTACGTATACAATTTAATTTTTAATAAATTGAACATTTTTCTCGTTTTACTTCGTTATAATGAATAATCTTGGGTAGTATATCTTTATTAATTAGCTCGATCATTTCACAGTCTATCTTTTTGAAAATGTAAAGTCTATTGTTAATTAAAATAGTAAAGTACAAAAATCACTTGTTAGTTAAAATTTTGTAATCAATATTTAACTATTTCCCTGACTAGTTAGAGATCTGAAATTTTGCACACAGGTTCATTTCACGTGACAATATAATTTTCAATCATATAAAATAGATTGGAGGAAAGAAGATCAGTTTGACTAATGCAAAATGCTGTGTCAGCGTACTTGGAATTCTAATTTTCAGGGATCTGATACTAGTATCGCCACCTATTAGCAAGAGACATAATTAAAAACTTTGGATTAAATTACAATTATGACTCAAGTTTCAGAAAAGTCAACATATATATTTTTTATGTTGTTTTAAAATTTGAAAATTTTGTTATATTTCTAAGAATTTTTTATAATTGTTTGATATGTTTGTGATTTTACGTATAAATTTTAAGTTTTAATAAATTGAACATTTTTCTTCTTTACTTAGTTATAATGAATAATCTTGAGTAGTATATCTTTACTAATTAATTCAATCATTTCACATTCTATCTTTTTTAATATGTAAAATTTATTGTTATTAAAATAGTAATGTACATAGTAATTGATTTATTATAAAATAAAAAAAATTTTCATATAAAAATTGATCACAAAATTCCAGATTAAAACAGTGAAAGTAAAATAAACATAAAAATGTACTTTTAAAGAAAATTATATTAATTAACAAAAATCTATAAAAATGCTATGAAAGTAAATAAATAAATAAATAAGATTAAGACAGCACGTGATAGAGAAATTGTGTACAAAGCTCCTATATGAAAACTGCAATGTGCTGACATAAATAAATTGTTTAAGGATCTTCTATCAGGTAAGGTCAATTTCTTATGATGGATTATGGGACTAAAAAGAAAATCATGGTATATTTTTAAAAGTACTATTTTATGTTTATTTATATGTTATTTTCCTTCTAAATTTTGACGGATATCAGAAAGGGTATGATGCTTCACGTCTGTAAAACACATCATATGTTAAAATGTTACTGCTTGAGCAGTTGTTCAGACCCGGTAAAAAAGTAGACTTTAACAAGTGAGGTCGCGTGCCGGGCCTTTGAGACCTGTGCTTTATAAAAACATTACACATAAAGTCACCTAATAGAAATAAACTTCCCAAATTTTTAGTAGCTGTCTTATAGGTCTTCTAGACCCCAATAACATGCATTTCCGCAATTTTATCCGAATATTTTTCTCAGAAAGAGATAATTTTAATTTATCCGGGCTCCAGAAACCCTATGTATACACATACATGTTTACATTTTAATTTAGTGTTTGTGGTCGTAGAAGAGATGATGACAAAAATGCATCGTTATTTGATTAAAATGATGAAACATATAGGTGAAATATAAAGATGTGATTTAAGTTTTTAAGTTGTGTGCGTCTTATGTTTGTGCTTTCGGAATGCTAATAAAAAAAGATGTACAGTCGAAAATACTTTTGAAAAATAATATTCGAATAATTCGAAATATATTTTAAACTTTTAATAAAGTATTTTTCGTAATACAAATTTTTTGTCCATAATCAAAAACCATTTGTTTTTATTTAGCTGAGAAAAGTTGCACCAGACTAGGAAAAAATAGTTA
>CM063508.1:178074235-178081735 GCA_032207245.1 Pardosa pseudoannulata | reverse complement strand
AATTTTTAGCATGGCTAAACAGAGATAATAATGATTACGCTAAATGAATATTTGGTGTTTTGGATTTTGAATATTGCTCTAATGCTAATTTCTTAAATCTGTTTGTTAATTTAGTGTTATAATTTTTATATGACTGTATATTATGACTTGTCGCTATAAATTTGCAATGGGGGTGGAGGGCACAAAAATTGGATTGTGCCCTGGGAACAAAAGTATCTTAGTTTGGCTAAGCCTGTGGATATTCTGTCTGGTACAGATTTTTAAATTACAAGGACCCAGTCTTTGAAATCCAACTTTTCGAAGCAATGAAAATCATATTTTCATGAGAACTTATAAGATTTCTAAATGGACACGACACCAACCACCCAGCTATTTGTAAAATTATAAATATAATGTTTTACAATATTTATGTTAGAAATTAAAATTAGATATGTAACGAAAGCAACGTCCAACGAAAACTTAGACGAATAAAAAATTACAGTATCTACTTAATACATAACAATATTTTTACACAACTGTGACATATACCACGAATAATAATCCGTCTCAATAAAATAGTTATCCTTACATTTTTTCTAACATATTCAATGACGAGACCCCTTTAATTAAAGATATAAGAAAATGTTTGTTAACAATATCCTTCAAAGATACGCAAAATGACAAAAACTCATAATAATATGTAGAATTTTGCCTCAAGGAAACATATACGGGTATGTTTAGTTATCCTTCACGCGTTAAAATTAAATTTATGATGCTATTTCAAGTCAATGTTAAAGACTAAAAATTGATACCATACAGCAATATCTTATAGGAAGTCACAGAGAGATATAATCATGTATCAGTAAAGTTATATCAGTAAAACTGCTTTATATATATAATTAAAATAATAAAAATAAACGCTAAAAACTTGGAAGAAGAAATATTTATAAATAAAGTTATTTACTTAAGAAAGATAAAAACGAAACTGTAGCAAGTCACAGGAATTCCTCGTCAGATAAAAATTTATGAACAAAAGCGATCTTTCAAGGGAAGAGCGAGATCATATGTAGTTACAAGAACAGAGTTTCTGTGCGACATTACTTATATAGTTCAGAAATTTTATTTTAGGGTGCAGGGATATATTTTACTTCTGGTATATATTGAATAGCCGATTCGGTGTGTCAGATATCGTTTTTTTTCTATATCAAGACTAAGGTAAGTGCTGTAAGCCTGAAAGAATCGATGTCCTCATTATGATGAATACAGAAATTTTAAAACTTTACGTACTTAGTACCTCCCAAACATCTAAAACATCCAAGAAGGCTTTCACTGTGACAGGCATATAAACATATGAATGTGTGTATATAAAATGGAATGAAATGCTATAGTAGGGTATGGATTGGTGTGGTGGGGCATAATACGATATGGTATGGTTTATTAATCCAAGCTATAATTGTATTTTTAAATGATTTTAGGCCAATTTTATCCCGAAAATTACAACTTTTGGTGAGATACGTTTCCATCATTTCCAATTATGTTAACTTATAACCACTTTGCATACAACAAATTAAGATCTTGCTTTATCAATACTTCTTATATAACCGCTTTACGCAACTTAGCTTCAACCCTTGTGTTCTCCTGTGTTTAATGATTAATATTCAGATTTGCTCATTAGACCCTATATACCATAATATAATCAATTGTAACCAATTGTAAAACTTATATATATATATATATATATATATATATATATATATATATGTGTGTGTGTGTGTGTGTGTGTGTGTGAGAGAGAGAGAGAGAGAGAGCATGTGTCTTTATATGTATACAGTTATTTTGTATATGCAATTATTATGTATATACTTTTATGCATGTATGAATACATGCATTTATATAATGTGAAAATTTGCCATGGTTTCTAACGTTCTTGTTGCTGCCAGATGGTAGTCTTTTAACTTTATGATAATACAACAAAAATCGGACTTTCCCTTGCATCTGTACTGAGGCTTTTAGAAATATGCTTACTGCAAAAAACGAATCCGTTGCTTAAAAAATAAAAAAATTACAAATTTATTATTTGCAGGGAGGAATATCTATATAACGGAAAAATTCAACGTATTAGATAGAAAAGTTGTTGGCTTCTGTCAGATGCTAATACTTGAGATTCAATCACATAACAGAATATCTTTGAGAAACTAAACTAACATTAGACCTTTAAGAGATTTTGTGAATAATAATTATTAAAGTACTATTCACTCAAAATAAATGTTATGCATTACCTGTTAGGCACACAAGAAAGTCATATAGTGTTGGTATCATTTTTTTTCAGCAACAGTGTTGAGGCATTTTTCCCTGAATTATAGTTATGCAGGGTAAAAATCCGTATTTCTATATGGTTGAACTATAACGTAAAGCTAAGAATAAGATGCAAAGATAGATTTCAATAATTATTCGTACATAACGAGTGTAACTATTCCAACACAAACTACATCAGTACTAATAATAATTTTACATGTGTTTTGAATGATAAGTTTATGTATTTTATAAGCATTTCAAACATTTCATGTATAACCTAATCGTCATACATATCTTTAAAATTTATTATTTTTTTAACGTATAGAATGAAACTTAGTTACAATTGTTTGATAACGCTTGGTCTGTAAAAACTATTTTACATTAATATGAAAAAACACTATAGTAAAAATGATTATTATTATTTTATTTGCTTTTATATATTTCTTGAATTCTTAATAGATTTATGCTTTATATTATGGTCTAAAATATATGTTATAAATAAAATTAGCGCGGTTGTACTTAAATAAAATAAGTAATATACTAAAATTTACAATAATCTGCATTTTGAAACTAATAGTAATTAGATGTTTTTTTGAATGATAAGTTTATGTATTTTATAAGCATTTCAAAGATTTCATTTATTACCTAATCGTCATACATATCTTTAAAATTTATCATTTATTTAACTTATGGAATGAAACTTAGTTACAATTGTTTGATAAAGCATGATCTGTAAAAACTATTTTACATTAATATGAGAAATAAAACTATAGTAAAAATGATTATTATTATTATATTTTTGGTTTTATATATTTCTCGAATTCTTAATAGAATTATGCTTTAAGTCTAAAATGTATGCTATAAATAAAATTAGCCCTATTGTACTGAAATAAAATAAGTAATATACTAAAACCTACAATAATGTGCATTTTCAAACTAATAGTAATTAGATTTTTTTGAATGATAAGTTTATGCATTTTATAAGCATTTAAAACATTTCATTTATAACCTAATCGTCATACATGTCTTTAAAATTTATCAATTATTTAACTTATGGAATGAAACTTAGTTACTTAGTAGAAACTTAGTTTGATAAGGCATGATCTGTAAAAACTATTTTACATTAATATAAGAAAAAACTATATTAAAATGATTATTATTTTTTCTTTTTGGTTTTATATACTTCCCGAATTTTTAATAGAATTATGTTTAAGTCAAAAATATATGTTATAAATAAAATTAGCACTATTGTATTTAAATAAAATAAGTAATATACTAAAATCTACAATAATGTGCATTTTCAAACTAATAGTAATTAGATGTTTTTTGAATGATAAGTTTATGTATTTTATAAGCATTTTAAACATTCATTTATAATCTAATTGTCATACATATCTTTTAATTTAACCATTTATTTAACGTAGGGAATGAAACTTAGTTACAATTGTTTCATAAAGCATGGTCTGTAAAAACTATTTTACATTAATGAGATAAAAACTACAGTAAAAATGATTATTCTTTCTTTTTTGGTTTTATGTATTTCTCGAATTTTTAATAGAATTATGTTTTATTTTAAGTCTAAAATGTATGTTATAAATAAAATTAAAACTATCGTAGTTGAATAAAATAAGTAATATACTAAAATCTACAACAATGTGCATTTTCCCACTAATAATAATTTTAGATGTTTTCTGAATGATAAGTTTATGTATTTTATAAGCATTTCAAACATTCATTTATATCCTAATTGGCATAAATATCTTTAAAATTTATCATTTATTTAACTTATGGAATGAAACTTAGTTACAGTTGTTTGATAAATCATGATCTGTAAAAACTATTTTACATTAACATGAGAAATAAAACTATAGTAAAAATGATTATTATTATTATATTTTTGGTTTTATATATTTCTCGAATTTTTAATACAATTATGTTTAAATCAAAAATATATGTTATAAATAAAATTAACACTATTATACTAAATAAAATAAGTAATACTAAAACCTACAATAATGTGCATTTTCAAACTAATAGTAATTAGATTTTTTTGAATGATAAGTTTATGTATTTTATAAGCATTTAAAACATTTCATTTATAACCTAATCGTCATACATGTCTTTAAAATTTATCAAATATTTAACTTATGGAATGAAACTTGGCTACTTAGTAGAAACTTAGTTTGATAAGGCATGATCTGTAAAAACTTTTTTACATTAATATGAGAAAAAACTATAGTAAAAATTATTATTATTTTTTTTGTTTTATATATTTCTCGAATTTTTAATAGAATTATGTTTAAAATATATGTTATATATTTTAAACATTAATATATGTTTAAAATATATGTCAAAAATTTATGTTATAAATAAAATTAGCACTATTATACTTAAAGAAATAAGTGATATACTAAAATCTACAATAATGTGCATTATCAAACTAATAGTAATTAGATTTTTTTGAATGATAAGTTTATGTATTTGATAAGCATTTCAAAGATTTCATTTATTACCTAATCGTCATACATATCTTTAAAATTTATCATTTATGTAACTTATGGAATGAAACTTAGTTACAATTGTTTGATAAAGCATGGTCTGTAAAAACTATTTTACTCTAATAGGAGAAAAAAAACTATAGTAAAAATGATTATTTTTTTTTTTTGGTTTTATATATTTCTCGAATTTTTAATAGAATTATGTTTAAGTCAAAAATATATGTTATAAATAAAATTAGCACTATTGTATTTAAATAAAATAAGTAATATATTAAAATCTACAATAATGTGCATTTTCAAACTAATAGTAATTAGATGTTTTTTGAATGATAAGTTTATGTATTTTATAAGCATTTTAAACATTTCATTTATAATCTAATCGTCATACTTTTTAACTTAGTTATAAACTTAGTTTGATAAGGCATGATCTGTAAAAACTATTTTACATTAATATAAGAAAAAACTATATTAAAATGATTATTATTTTTTCTTTTTGGTTTTATATAATTCTCGAATTTTTAATAGAATTATGTTTAAGTCAAAAATATATGTTATAAATAAAATTAGCACTATTGTGCTTAAATAAAATAAGTAAGATACTAAAATTTATAATAATGTGCATTTTCAAACTAATAGTAATTAGATGGTTTTTGAAGGATAAGTTTATGTACTTTATAAGCATTTTAAACATTCATTTATAACCTAATTGTAATACATATCTTTTAAATTAACCATTTATTTAACGTAGGGAATGAAACTTAGTTACAATTGTTTCATAAAGCATGGTCTGTAAAAACTATTTTACATTAATGAGAAAAAAAACTACAGTAAAAATGATTATTCTTTCTGTTTTGGTTTTATGTATTTCTCGAATTTTTAATAGAAATATGTTTTATTTTAAGTCTAAAATGTATGTTATAAATAAAATTAGCACTATTGTAGTTGAATAAAATAAGTAATATACTAAAATCTACAACAATGTGTATTTTCCCACTAATAATAATTTTAGATGTTTTCTGAATGATAAGTTTATGTATTTTATAAGCATTTGAAACATTCATTTATAACCTAATTGGCATACATATCTTTTAAATTAATCATTTATTTAACATAGGGAATGAAACTTAGTTACAATTGTTTGATAAAGCATGGTCTGTAGAAACTATTTTACATTAATATGAGAAAAAAAAAATCTATAGCAAAAATGTTTATTATTATTTTTTTTGTTTTATATATTTCTCGAATTCTTAATAGAATTGTGTTTTATTTCAAGATCTAAAATGTCTGTTATAAATAAAATTAGAGCTATTGTATTAAAATAAAATAAGTAATATACTAAAATCTACAATAATGTTCATTTTCCCACTAATAATAATTTTAGATGTTTTCTGAATGATAAGTTTATGTATTTTATAAGCATTTCAAACATTTCATTTATTACTCAATCGTCATACATATCTTTAAAATTAATCATTTATTTAACTTATGGTATGAAATTTAGTTATAATTGTTTGATAAAGCATGGTCTGTAAAAACTATTTTACTCTAATATGAGAAAAATCTATAGTAAAAATGATTATTTTTTTTTTGGTTTTATATATTTCTCGAATTTTTAATACAATTATGTTTAAATCAAAAATATATGTTATAAATAAAATTAACACTATTATACTTAAATGAAACAAGTGATATACTAAAATCTACAATAATGTTCATTTTCAAACTAATAGTAATTAATATTTCCAATATTAATCATCATTTAACATTTTTCATTGCAACAAATTTTTAATGAATTTAATTCCAATGACGTATTTTCAAGCAAATCATTAAATTTCATCTCAAATACAAGATAAGCTTATATTTTATTTGAGAGAAAATGTCAAATACTTTTGTATTAATAGTGTTGAAAAGATCTGATATCTATGTAAAGCTAAAAAATTTGAAAATATAAGCTCTACATTATTATTTTCTGAAATTTTTAATAATGAAATATTTGCTTCAAGTTTAATAGATCAACATACGTACAAAACAAATGTTAGGGAAATAAAACTGCTGCCTGTCCAAATGAAATATATTACTTAACGTCATTTGTGCAATGAATTTCGTTTTAAAGTATCAACAGTTCTAGCACCCTAAACTCGGGAGACATTAAAAAATTTTGTAAAACTACTATAAGATGAGAGAGATTCAATTTCCTTTTCACTCATCAGACGCTTTACTTGCAGAAAAAGAAGTTACTTTATCAACGCAGTTGAATTTTTTTTTGAAAGAATTCTAAACTAAAAATTTAAAAATCTTTAATATCTCTTCTCTCAGAAAATCTGAATACCAGGAAGAAGAAAAAAAGACACATTTTCCTTTTCTTCGAGAGAATTTAAATCATTTCTCATTTAACATGTGACAAAAAATTAACAAGCCTCTTTGAAGCAAAAATATTTTATTCGAAACTTGAGTCACTGACAGTTTTGTAATTACTGTCTGGAAGATAAAATGACAGGGATTTCGAAATGGCACTTCTGGATTAAAGAAAACAGTAATTTGCCGAATTTTACTTTTGAAATTTGAAATATTTTAAGTTTAGAAGATTTTTCATTGTTTGACATTATTTCCCCTTGCATAGAAATGTCAGAGAGGTTGATAAAAAAAGCTGATTTTTTTAATAGTAGGATTTTTATAAAATGAACATTAAATGTATCTAACGCGTTTCATCACATGCTTAGAAAAACAC
>CM063508.1:178056735-178059235 GCA_032207245.1 Pardosa pseudoannulata | reverse complement strand
AGAGTATATACATTATATATATAAATATATATATATATATACATACATACATATATATATTTATATAAATATATATATATATATATATATATATATATATATATATATATATATATATAGGATATAGAGAGAAAGAGAGAGAAAATTTTCACTTGTAAGGTAAAAATGTATTCCATTTGTTATCCTAATTTAATATATCCGTTTGAAATATTTTTTTATCTGCCGGAGTTTGATTTACAAGTTTTTAAGAGAAAACATACCAAAGAATACGACACATATCTAGATATCAGATAGAAACATACCAAAGAATACGACACATATCTAGATATCAGATAGTACAGTTTTGAAATACTATAGGCTGGGAATAATTCCAAAATCTTAACTCTCCGAAGGAAACACAGTATCATCCCATGAGGACTAAGTAGAATTTGGAATCACAATAATCCCAAATTGTTTGGTCTGATGTGGTTTGTACCTTGGAGAATAGTAATGATACAAAAGACGAAATGCATAAGGGAGGATGAAAGATTAGAGTAGAAAATTACAGGACATTAAGAAAATATATGGTTTTAAAGATTATGTTGGCACATCACCTGTTTTGTAGTACGTGTGTTCAGTCGTGTGACGACTTCAACGTTCTTGAATGAGAAGTAGTGTGCAGAAGGATCACAGTCACAGTAGAATTGGAAAAACTTTTATTTTCTGGAGTAAATACTAGTTGTATATACAGGGACTTCAATATCCCAAAACAATTTGATGTCATACTGCACACCTGGAAGGTGTTTTCCCTCCGGTTAAGAAATCACTCCCGGTAAAGATTAATTAGTGAAGTCAAATGTCCACACCAGTTGAGATAATTCTTCTAACCCATTTTACCGGGCGGCATGTTAAACTGCCGATAGCACGTGGCTGTTATGTAAATTAGCAAGTGAAGACTGTATTTAAGCCGCCGGCAAATGCAAGCCTGGATGCTCTTTCGTGGCCCCCCTGTAAGGGATGTCCGTTCTGTAAACCGTTTGTTTGTAGGTAGCAAGTTGCTACCAAGTAGTGTACAGTTCTTAATGTTTCTTTTATAGTAATGTTATTTTAATAAACGACTCAGCCTATGGCATTTCGAGTGTTTCTCTTCGAGAGAACTTCACATCTACTGCATACCTGCTATTGATATGGCGTAGTATTCTTACACAATTTGAAAAGTAAAAGAGTAGTTCTTGCATAACATTTCTACGACGAGCACAGTCTGAAAAAATAAGATTAAATAATGTCATAAAATGAGGAGGCATTTCCAGGGTGCAATGCAAACCCAATCTATCCGCCGTTCGGTGTCTGAGACTCAGCCTTTCCTTATATGAGCGGAATTTACGAGTGTCCCGAACGCAATCACTAAAAATCTGGCTCCGGTCAAATATCGCAGAATCCTCCATGAGGTCAAAGCATCTCCGTAAAAAATGTCGAAAAATTCTAGGCTTTTTATGCCTGGGGTGTTCAGTTATGGTCCCTCTAACCGTTATTTTGGTCAGTTACGATTCCAGTTACCTGAGAACTCCAGTTAAGATTACAGCTAGTTTATTTAGCTGAATTCTCATTCGTTGGCTCTGCCGATTGAAGCTTCTCCAGGCAATCCTCCGGGGGACATTACCGCCAATCAATCAGGGCGTAACTTCTATTCACCTGAACTGTCACCATCTCAGACACTCTGTCGTTGCGCTATTGTAGCCCGTCGGAATGCTTCTAATCAGCTGATTTCGGTCGTTTGTTCTGGACAAAGGGGGGTCTTCACAGTAGTAATTTAGAAATAACATGCTTATATATTTTCCTACTTTTCTATTAACTAATGTATCTCTCCCTCTTTTGTATTGTATATATTACCTATTAATACTATTTTTTCTCCAGAATTGTATATAGTTCTGTTCAATACAGTATATTGGGAAGGAAGAACCAACTTTTTTCCAATCACAATAGACTCTTGAGTCTAATAAGACAGATTTGCTCACATACAATTATTTTCCTTTTTAAAATTTCTTTACATCTTTGAATCATTTTAAATAAACCCTACTGAAATATCCAAATTAAAATCTATGAAACTAGATAATCTTATGCATTTAATATCATAGATCTTAAGGAAACTATAGAAACTTGAAATACAACTTACTGATCATGAGGATTTTTCAACTTGAGCGCATTCTTAAAAGAAAAAAAAATCTATTGCTCATACTGATTTCCTTTTTTTTACAATAAATACATCATAGACATACAGTGTAGAAATCGCAAATACATGAAATTAATTATCGCGGAAACAATACTCTTTTCCTGGAACAGGTAAAAAATAAGGCCAGTGTCAGAAAAATGCCTACCTACGCTTTTCTTTGCCCGTTATTTTTAGTTTATTTTGTTTGGTATATATAATATTTGAAGTAGAATTTTCAAACATTAATTTAGGTATTTTAATTGAATATACTGGAAAAATATTTTGATGTTTTTAAATTTTTAATAGGAGGAG
>CM063508.1:178049235-178051735 GCA_032207245.1 Pardosa pseudoannulata | reverse complement strand
CAATCAGGATAAAATGAAATATCTCTTCAAAGACATATCTAATTACATAATGTACCATATGCTATGCAATCATCTGTTTGGAATTTTTAAAGCATTTAATTAACTTAATGAACACTGCTAATAATAGTGTTTACAGAGGAGGTATATTCTTCAGTATTTAATCATGGATTTTTTTTTTATAATTCCAGGGTACACCGTTACAACGTTATTTCATCGTGTTCCTAAAGATGTAATTAGAGTTAATGGGATTCCTCTTTCTAAATACGTTATTTAAAACGCAAACTAAAGACCGTTGTAACATCACAAAATTATTAGGTTGAACAATGAAAGGAATCTCTAAAAAACAGATTACGCATTACAAGAAATGAAAATTGAAAGGAAAAATGAAGTGTTATAATCATGTGTTGCGATAGGTATTTGCAAGCTTATTACCAGAAAAAAATGAGAAAATAAACAATATATAATAAACGTAGTGAAACATTGTTTAGCCATATTAGCTAATAATATATCGGTAGGGACAAGAGTAACGTAATTAAATACAAACTATACATAAAGGAGGAATTAACAAAAAAACTTTCTGTTCAATGATTAATTATTATCTGCAGTTTATTTGTGTTAATTTAATATTTTCTATCAAGATGTAAGATTCATTAAAAGGAAGGTATTTTTTATAAGAATACATCAATATTGGGAAGACTGAATAATCGCTTTTATATCGTTTTTAAAAAGATCTAGTATTTTTCAATCAGAAAAGTTTTTTTTTATATTAACTTATATTTGGTTCAATATAAAGCAAAAAGTTTCATTTAGGACAATTTTATCCTAGATTTTTAATTAGGTTCCTATCTTTGTAGAATTAGTTAGTTTTGTTTTTTTGAAGTTATGCACCATTTTAAAAACCTAACATATATAATCCAAGTAAAAACAACAGAAATACAAATCTCCGAATCTTTTTGAAATTAGTAAATTGGAGACTTATTTTTATATAAGCAAAATCTAATAGCCTCGTTTAAACTCTTTTTCAATGACGTTATTACGAGTGATATATTTTATGGCTCTTTTTTTGTTGTAGTCATTTAAATACACCCATGATTCATCTATTGTGACAATTTTTTTCCATTTCTCTTTAGATAAATGTTTCTCATACAGAATTCTGCAGCGTGTTCTGCGTTCAGCTATATTCTTTAGATAAATCCAATGCACATTGCTTTTTTTCGTATTCTTACGATTTAAATCAACATTTATTTTTTTGTTTACAGTGGACAAAAAGCATTTTAATGATTTTGAAACTGTTATTGACTAGGAGGAATTTTCTTTTAACACTAAACAACGTATCTTTGCAACAGTGGAAGATGTTCGTCCTTGTATACTTGTTCGGAATTCTTGTTCCACTTGAGGATCCAATTTGACGTTTTTTTCTTTCTTTTTGACGATATTACCTACAGAGGCTTTAGATATCACCAAACCATGAGTCTCAAATGGTTTTTGGATAACAGAATATGTATACGTCTGTTCGGAAAGATCATAAATATAGACTTCGAACCATTGCTTCGTTAAAAACCCCATTTTTAATAAAAACAAACTTCTCAAGCCGCAGACCATAATTTTGACTTTTAAAACATAGTAAAATTGCAGTTATTTCTTTTGCACCAAAAGATTTTTTAATATCGCTAACCAAAATCGTCTAAAACCTGTACGAACAGCCTCTGTAGTACAAATTTCTTCCAGTCTTAACTACGAAATAATGTTTCAAAAGTTAATTTGTGGGTAGGTGAATTCCATTTTCTTTACATTTTGAAAAATTTTCTATATTATTTAAAAATTATATAGTACTTGAAACGTTAAATCTGAAAAATTTCTTTGTTTTAACTTAAAAAGTCATAAATACGCGATAATGTTTCAAAAGTTAGTTTGTGGGTAGGTGAATATCATTTTCTTTACATTTGGGTACATATGCTATATTATTTAAAAATTATATAGTACTTCAAATGTCAAATCTAAAATATTTCTTAGTCTTAACTTAAAAAGTCTTAACTACATGATAATGTTTCAAAAGTTAATTTGTGGGTAGGTGAATTTCATTTTCTTTACATTTGGGTACATTTGCTATATTATTTAAAACTTATATAGTACTTGAAACGTCAAATCTGAAAAATTTCTTAGTCTAAATTTAAAAGGTATTAACTACGCGATAATGTTTCAAAAGTTATTTTTTGGGTAGGTGAATTTCATTTTCTTTACATTTGGGTACATTTGCTATATTATTTAAAACTTATATAGTACTTGAAACGTCAAATCTCAAACATTTCTTAGTCTTAACTTAAAAGGTATTAACTAAGCGATAATGTTTCAAAAGTTAATTTGTGGATAGGTGAATTTCATTTTCTTTACATTTGGGTACATTTTCTATATAGTTTAAAAAAATATTTTGTACCTGAAACGTAAAATCTGAAATTTTCTTAGTCTTAACTTTAAAAGCCTTAACTACGGGATAATGTTT
>CM063508.1:178031735-178044235 GCA_032207245.1 Pardosa pseudoannulata | reverse complement strand
GAGACCGTGAAGTACCTCGGGACCTCAGATATCGTCATTTTCATAGGTGTCCAAATACTTATTGGTAGACAGTGTACAAATACTACTAGAAAGAAAAGAAAGAGGGTAACTGCCATTTGTGGCCTTCTTATCTACGGGAAAACTATGCATAAAAATTATCTCCAACTCAGAGCACCTCTCCATCATACATAAGTCAACGATCATCTTGAAATCTGCACTCTTACAATTCATGTCTCTGATTTTTTTTACTAGTTTTTCTGTTCCTATGCCGGATGGAAAGAGTCGAAGCATTTTTACACACGCACACACAAACACACATATATATATATATATATATATATATATATATATATATATATATATATATATATATATCAGGTCTAAAAAAAGAGATAGTTGTAAATCATGTGAGTTATAAACGATTTTAAAAAGGGAACTCTTTTATAATAATAAAAAAAATGAAAAAGATCCACTCTCGCGTAAGCTTTTAGGATCATCCGGTCAAGCTGAAAGATTTTTGAAGATTTGATAATTAATATGAGTCATTTAGCGCTTGGACATGGACCTGTCAACACCTTTGCTTAGCTCCGCCATGAAAATGAAAATGATTGTTTTTAAATGAAACTGTATTTAATAAACTTATATATTATAAGAAAGATGTTTATATTCGCCTTAAAATATTATATATATATATATATATATATATTATATATTATATATATATATATATAATATATATATATATATATATATATATATATATATACATTTTAAAAATATCGGTAGTTGTAAATCATGTGAGTTATAAACGATTTTAAAAAGGGAACTCTTTTATAATAATAAAAAAAATGAAAAAGATCCACTCTCGCGTAAGCTTTTAGGATCATCCGGTCAAGCTGAAAGATTTTTGAAGATTTGATAATTAATATGAGTCATTTAGCGCTTGGACATGGACCTGTCAACACCTTTGCTTAGCTCCACCACGAAAAACGAAAATGGCGCAAGTTGTTTTTAAATGAAACTGTGATTTAATAAACTTATTATTATCAAGAAAGACTGTTTTCCATTCGCCTTAACACTGGATCATTACAAATGTATATGTATGTATATATATATATATATATATATATATATATATATATATATATATATATATATATATATATATATATATATATATATATATATATATATATATATATATATATATATATATATATATATATATATATATATATATATATATATGTATATACTGGGTCGGAGTAGTAAATATGCAGTGAGTGCATGCTTTCAGGCGTTCGATATAATATTTTCAAGGTATATGCATTGGTAGATGGCAGTCAAATACTGTCTTGCACGCACGAATAGGGGGCGGTCAAATAGAACCTTTCATTCAAGTGGTCAGCATCCGGCCGCCTTTGCCTCTTGGTCCTATCGGTACATTTAACATTGAGACCTTTAACATATCCAAGATTATAATTAGGCACATTATTGTGAAAAGCTTTTAACTACATAAGAACAAAAATAGTTTCTTTGAACCTTATAAACCTGTATAAAAATACTTTATATTGATATTTTATAAGAAAATTTCCGTTTTAACTATAACTTAATATTTTTAAAAGTGTACAGAAATTAATCTTCCTCGAGTACTTCGGGAAGCAATTAGAAAAATTGTTGCAAAAAACACATGTATTTAAACTTCATTCCGAAACAAAGATATTCTCGAAGAAGCAGAGAAAATTTTACTAAAAACATATTTTATATTGACACTTTATAAGAAAGTTTCAGTTTGGATTATAATTCAATATTTTCTAAAACTCTACGAAAGTTAAGTTTTCCCAAGTACTTTCGAATTCAACATGAAGTTGAACCTCACAATTAAGTTGAGACATTCAGTTAATTAAAGGTGGCCGGGAATTTAAAGAGCTCATTACAAAGTTTCCATTATGTAATTAGTTTATTTAAATTGCTTGTTATTTGATGATTTACCTCGCTCACTTGAGATGAAGGGAAAAGTTTCTTTAGCGCGTACATTCTGCTTCTAATTACAAATTAAGAAAATTTCCTTTTCACGTGGCTTCAAAATGTGTATAATTATTATTTCGGAAGTTCGCTAAGCATTTTAACCACTTAACAATTTCTTTCGTTGCTTCTATTGTGCCGAAAAATAAGTATATAGTTCATAAAGAATTTTATGTTCAAATAGAGTATTGAATTTGCTAATTTATTCTAATAAAGCATAAAAAGTGTTTTTATTTAAAGTTGTGTTTTCCCAGAAGTAAACGTAACTCGAAAGGCTATACCCGAAACAAGCGCTAAAAATGCCAAATATAGTTTAAAACTTAAAATACGTATAGCATTAATCCATTAATCTTCAGTAATTTTTGTTGAACGTGTATTGAAGAATATCATCACTCTAAGTCATGGTGATCTGCACAAATTTAAAAAAAAAACTTTGAAGCATTAGTCCTTTAATTCTGAGTCATTTCTATTAACACTTCTACAGACTACTCTAGGGACAGGAAAATATAAATACTATTTCTTTTTTAACTAATTTATAATTTTCATGTACCTGGAAAATAACAATTCCCCTTGATGTAGATAAACGTCTTTCTTTCCAGCAGGCTATGCTTTGTTAACACTTCGCGAGCGGGCAACGTATTTTTACGTTTTTTTCAGTCTGTCACTGGAGAGCGAGTCACGTAAAAATACGTATTTAGTAGATTTGTGCTGGATACCCGCTAACCACCACAAATCTTCTAAATACGTATAATTATATGTATATGTGACACTATATGCGTGTTGTTTCCGCTACTATGCAACGCTTTGCATTTTTTCTTTCCACAAGTTAGGATTGTCGAGTTATTCTGTCTTTTGTTGCGTTATTTGTACTTCAACCGAATTCATATCTCCAGAACGTACAAGTTGTGTTTTGTCAATTTGATTCATCGGTTTTTTTTTATTGTTGAATACAAAATTGATAAAATGAGCCGTTGTGAGACAGATAGTGATGAAGAAAGAGGTGCTGACAGATTATCGGACTTTTAAAAATCGTAATTTTTGTGATTTCATAAAAATATTGTGTTTTTTTCGTTAAATAATCATACAGTATATATTAAAGTGTAAAATAAAAAAAAAGTTTCATTCAAAAAAAGAAAGTAGTTTTCGATTTACTGCGATTTTTCTGAATAACTTTCGCGCGATTCACGATAAAAAGCCCGCTGCACGCATAAGTTGGCGGTGAAGTAAACCCGCATTCCAATTGTTAAATGTGTATTGTTGAAATCTAAGTCAATATAAAATTCAAACTCTTTATATTACTTCCAGTCATGGTAAGTGACTGGGTGCAATATAAATTACCATTTTAAATATTATAGGTTGCATTTTTTAATCAAGGAATAACCTTCAAATAAATTACTAATTTGTGATCATATGTAAACATTGAATATATATATATATTTATATATATATATATATATATATATATATGTATATATATATATATATATATATATATATATATATATATATATATATATATATATATATATATATATATATATATATATATATATATATATATATATATATATATATATATATATATATATATATATATATATATATATATATATATATATATATATATATATATATATGTATATATATATATATATATATATATATATATATATATATATATATATATATATATATATATATATATATATATATATATATATATATATATATATATATATATATATATATATATATATATATATATATATATATATATATATATATATATATATATATATATATATATGTATATATATATATATATATATATATGTATATATATATATATATATATATATATATATATATATATATATATATATATATATATATATATATATATATATATATATATATATATATATATATATATATATATATATATATATATATATATATATATATATATATATATATATATATATATATATATATATATATATATATATATATATATATACATACATATATATATATATATTTATATATATATATATATATATATATATATATATATATATATATAATATATATATATATATATATATATATATATATATATATATATATAATATATATATATATATATATATATATATATATATACATATATATATATATATATATATATATATATATATATATATATATATATATATATATATATATATATATATATATATATATATATATATATATATATATATATATATATATATATATATATATATATATATATATATATATATATATATATATATATATATATATATATATATATATAATGTCTAAACATTCATAAAATGTCGATCTAAATGACAAATTTATGAATAATAGCAGAAATTCAAAAATTTGGTAGATTTTTCATAGAACTGCCATGTACGTAAACTAAAATGATAAACTTGTTCCTAAGTATAATTATAATTTTTACTTGTCACCGTAAAAAAGGGGTGCTAGTTGTTAACTGGTGAAAGCATAAAAAGAACACATTGTTACATGAAGTAACATCGTTACATCGTTTACATCGTTACATGAAGTAAAAACAATAAAGTAGAATATCATGAAAATGCGTTCTGCGAAAAACTCCAATGATAAAAAGGTGATATTCCATACGGCGACATACTTCTATGTCCTGTGTTCTGAAAATAAACAAATTAACATTAATATCTGTACTTTGCAATTTTATGTATATTAAACGAAAACAAGAGATACAAAAATTATGTAGAGCTAGTTTTGTTCAAATATCTATGTTATGTTTAAGTTATAATCATGTCTACATGACACGAGAAGTTTATATTTATGTAATGAGATATTAACCTAATTAAGCAATTTTATTATTAATATACTCTAACATAATTTTTGGGGATTCTATATCTAGACAAGGTTTGTTTAATTATGAATAAATTATAACAGTCAAGAAACCAAACGTACCGAATGATGTCCCAATGGTTCGCGTATGCTCTTCGGTAATGTAGTTCATGGGTTTTAATCTCGCTACTTTCATGGATATTCATAACCATTCGAAATCGGCTTTCGACGGGAGATACAGGTCTCATTAACCCTCATGTACCAGGACAGTAGTACTCCAAACCACTAGACTAAATTCATTCCGGTACCGAAAAGAAGCGCTCTACCATTCAGCAATCATTCGGCTTCTTTATAGGAAACTTAAAAAAATTCATAATGCATTTTACGGAAAATGTTACTTTTACAACGTGCAATATAACTTCCAAAGTGGACTGTAAATAAAAAACTATTTTACATAAGATTTCAAATTTTCATTGTAAATACAATATAGACATACGATGGAACATTTTTCGTTATTGTTTATTTCATTTAGTAGTTATAGTAATTGAAATAGAATTTTTAAACATTATTTTAACATTTTTGAAAATTCAGTCCTCTGGAGTTAAATTTCTAATATATTTTGAAAACTTTAAATAGGTGGAGAAATAAAAGTAATAAATATAAAAAAAAGAAAATATTAACTAAACTCACTATGTGTTATATGTCTGTACAAAAGGAATCATAATTTTTTTTAAATAAACTTTCATTTTTCGATTTCTATGAAAAGTTCTTATATTTCAGAGATAAAATTAACTAATTAAATAAAAACATTCAAACAAATACTGAAAATTCCATGAATTACGATATTAATTAAAAAGATATGATAAGGTGAATCATTAGAAAAAATTCCAATGTTGCTGAAAGTTTATGCTTCTCCTTTAAATTTTATTGCAGTGTATTTGATGTTTTAGGACTATTAACTACTACCTGCAGTATTCATCTTTCTATATACATAGTTATATATAATATATATATATATATATATATATATATATATATATATATATATATATATATATGTATATATATATATATATATATATATATATATATATATATATATATATATATATATATATATATATATATATATATATATATATATATATATATATATATATATATATATATATATATATATATATATATAATATATATATATATACATATATATATATATATATATATATATATATATATATATATATATATATATATATATATATATATATATATATATATATATATATATATATATATATATATATATATATATATATATACATACATATATATATATATATATATATATATATATATATATATATATATATATATATATATATATATACATATATATATATATATATACATACATATATATACATACATATATATATATATATATATATATATATATATATATATATATATATATATATACATACATATATATATATATATATATATATATATATATATATATATATATATATATATATATATATATATATATATATATATATATATATATATATATATATATATATATATATATATCTATAATGAGACGGACTTCTCGATGGCTGGTTGCAATCATGGCCATAAAAATGATACTGTTTCAGCTAAAGACCTATATTAAGATAACGTTGAAGGATGGGTTCCCACTTCATCATAGGGACAGGACAAACTGAAGGGTCAGCCAGCATCATGAAGTTCTATGTACCAGACATGTAACACCTGAGCCGACATCTGTGGGAAAATATCTCTAGAAAAATATGTCTCCGACAGCGTGTATATCCTTATTATTTGGAAATTTTCTAAATTGTTCCCTAGGGCCATGTAGGATTATAACTGGTCAGGCCCCTTCTCCGAGGGCGTAAACGGTATCTCCAGTTTTCAATTTATGTTAGGGGTTAAAAAGGGAAATTCAAAATAACGTGGGTATGTTTAACCCTTGATTTAAGTTTTGAAAACCCCTGAGAATTTTCCTTATATATATATATATATATATATATATATATATATATATATATATATATATATATATATATATATATATATATATATATATATATATATACGAAAAGGTACCAAATTATTCTGCATATACTTCATTTCAGTTGATCAAAAAGAGTGTCAATATCTGGGAAGAGCGAATAACAAAGATTTTTGATTAATGGATTGAGATTTATTTACTGCTAAAGTCCGAGTCAATCTCCCACCAAGAGTGTAAAACTTATATTTTTGACATAAAGGGAAGGGGTTTGATTAAAATATGAGAACTATTAAAATGAGGTCAAATGGAGACTCATTGACACCTAGCTGCTTGTATGGATGTTCGTAGTCTTTCAGAATCGTCTTTAAGCAGTAGGTCTCGGTCTCTACCATAGTGAGCAAAGCAGTAAACCGTAGGGCTCCAAACTCAACCATACTTTTAAGCAAAATTGTAAAGTTTTACAGGTTTTCATTAGAAATAGCAATGGGTTTTTTTTAAACAGTTTGTATATGCCCAAATATTCAAAAATGTAAAAATTTTAAAAACGATGTAATTTAAAATTATTAACCCTTTGGCTTCTTATCCCAGGATTTACACGGGCATTTGCTTTTCTTCCTTTTTCGAGAAGCGCATTCTATTTTTTCACCGTTTAACCAGTGAAACAAATTATATACATTATTATACGTTTAATTATGTAATAAATAGAATTATATGAGTAGAACTATAGTTATATTAGATAATATAATAATAGTTATATTATGTAATAAATAGAAATTAACTGTAATTCGATTGAAATTTATTAAAAAAACATTATTGTAATAACATCTGAAACTGTTATTTTTGACAGTTTAATTTCTCACGATAAAAAATCTATATAAAAAATCTTCTCTAGAAAGAAAAAGTGCATATTCCATTTTTTGATATATATATAGATTTAAAAGGTACAAAAAAATGCACACTTTTTGAACAGATTTTGGTCTACAAATTGAGTAGTCAGAGGGTTAACTTCATTACATTTTCAAAACGCATAACTTGTCATTAAACCTAAAACAATATAAGTCTGATTATAAATTTATTGTCACCATACATAAAATTCAATTATTCTTTTATATAGTTAAATGCTTTTACCAACAATATATTTTTAACTATACGTGGACAGGAACGAAAATACTTCTTTAAAAATCATAAAAGGGAACATAAAGTAATATCCTGCCTGCTACGTTACATATATAATTCCTGCAAAAATATCTTTTTCTAAAGAAACACATAACTCTGATGTTTTCCAAAGGAATTTCTGCCGGGTAGCTTAATAACGCCACCTTCTTAAACGATATTTAATGTCCCCCTCACCTAAAATTCTCATTATTATGAAACAGTTTGCAGTTAAGTAAGGTAATTTTGAAACATTTATGACCAGTCCGTTTAACTATTTTTAGAAGTATAATCTAAATAATAATAACAAAAAATAAATCTGCCAAGTGTAATAATCATTAAGGTCGGGTTTTTTTTAATAAATCACGATACGTGCATCAAATAATAATTACATATCGGAAGTTCCAGAATATTTCTGTCGGAAGTTCTTTCATGCACTTTGTAGAAAATTAAACTGTCGGATGAGATGTAATACTAAGTTTTGAACTTTATGTCTAATCTTCGATCAAAATATTACAATTTAGGACAAGTATATATTTTTCCAATGCAGTTGGCAATACATATATCTTAATTAATAAATCTTTATGCCAAACAGATATTAAAAAAAATCTACAGAAATCCAATAATAATGCAACTGAATAGAGACTACGATAGAATTACAGAATGTATCATTATAAAAAACAATTTAGAGGAATAATAGTTGCAATATTAAAAAGATAAATTATTTTCAAGTCTATATAGAGTTTAAAAGGTCTGAACTTTCAGAGTATTGGGACAAACAAGGACAATTTCAGTATTCATAACTCCACCGTTGAGAAGTGAAATGATTTATGTCTCCAGACTAATATAAGAGTTAACTTAGAGAAAAGGTCTATAAAAAGTCATATGTTTATTCAAGAATTCTAACTGTATGCACTGTTTCATGCCTAGTTCACCCACAAAACTATTAAATATGTTATATTTTTCTATTATAATCATATTAATCTTTCTAATATTGTGTCATTAGGGGTTGCATTAGATCACATACAATTAAAATATTCCGTCTGATATATTTTGTTACCGGAAGGAACTATCCACCTTACTCTTGTAGAAAGCAAGATCCTAATATGCTGCTACACTGCTCAAAACAATTAGGGAACACATGGTTTTAACAAAAAAATGTTAAATAAGTTATATTTTTCTATTGTAATCAGATTAATCTTTCTAATATTGTCATATTAGTTGTTGTATTAGATCACAGACAAGGAAAATGTACCATCTGGTATATTTAAGGGAAGGAACTGTTCATCTTACCCTTGTAGAAAGCATGCTCCTAATATGCTGCTACACTGCTCAAAACAATTAGGGAACATATGGTTTTAACAAAATTACGCAAATACTTAACCCGATAAGTAGCATACAATAAAACATCCATAATTTAAGCTAAGAAGGAAAAGAAGAATAAAACTTTATATGGAAATCAAAGTTCATGGCTTCAAAAAAAAAAGAAAAAAAAAAAAAGAATATTAGAGCAGAAATCGGGATGTTGCAGAAACGTCTGTTTCACTGCATTAACTGTGAAATTCGATTGCTCAGTTATTATTATAATTATTATTATTTTGAGAAAATGTAATTTGAAAATGTCTCAGCAACATGATTTACCGGAATCGATGGTATGGAATATTAGAAGCAGACTTGAATCCTCGCAAACACAACGTAGTATCTCAGACGCTGTTGGAGGCTCCAGAAGTGTCGTTGCAAGGCTTTGGAATAGATTTCAAGAAACAGGAAATGTTAAATGTCGACCGGGGATTGCTCGGTCCCGCTCCACTACAGCAACGATGAGCTATACTGTTAACAGCTCGTCGAAACAGAACATACAGTGGTACTCAGCTGCAAAGACAGTTGCCCTTGGCAATAGGACGAAGGGTGTCCAGCCAAACAGTACGTAATGGGCTTCATCAGGAAGGTCTCTATGCATGTTGGCCAAAAGTCTGCATTCCGTTGACCTCACGTCACAATGCGGCCCGAAGAAGATGGGCTATTGAACATCGAAATTGGGAGCAAAATGATTGGAGCCAAAGGTTGTTTACAGACGTGTTCCGATACAGTCTAAAGTGTGGCGCCCTACGTGTTTTGGTATGGAGGGAAAGGACCACTTGAAATAACCACACATTAGCTCATGAAAGGTCACAATGCAGACAAGCTGATTGGATGATATAGGGTGGAAACAGCATAGGGAGCCGTACGGACCTGCATATCATTCGGAAATGTTACTTTGACAGCCCGAAGGTATGCAGAAACACATCAGTCGTTGTAGCCAAACATAATCTTTATTTCATTGGATCAAAATAGAACGAAATGCAGAGGTATCGGAACCGGACGGTGTCATAACACACAACCTATAGCAAGAGAGGACCAAATACTATGTGGGGTTTACGTGTCGTGGGAAAAATCTGACCCAACAGTTAATTGCTTAAACTTAGTAACTTTTGATAAGAGACATCTGCCATAGTGTGGTGTTCCAGGAGACTATTATTGCTGATCGTTACAGATTTTTCCTGGGATAGTTATTACTTCTTCATTAAAATGAAGAATATCATTTTTTACTTTGAGGATCGAAAAAAGAATTTCGCAGTTTGGTTGAAGGAATGAAAACATCCTCGTTCCGATTGGATGTCTGGGAAAATATGGTTAATATAAAGAGGAGAAATTAAGATTTAGAATAGTGAATGGGGAAAAAGAGATAATTTTGGATAAACTTTAGGACTTAGATATTGATATTATTACATATATATGTGTAATATATGTTTATATGTATATGTGTATATGTATATGTATATATATGTATATATATATATATATATATATATATATATATATATATATATATATACATATATATATATATAATATATATATATATATATATATATATATATATATATATATATATATATATATATATATATATATATATATATATATATATATATATATATATATATATATATATATATATATATATATATATATAATATATATATATATATATATATATATATATATATATATATATATATATATATATATATATATATAATATATAATATATATATATATATATATATATATATATAATATATATATATATATATATATATATATATATATATATATATATATATGTATATATATATATATATATATATATATATATATATATATATATATATATATATATATATATATATATATATATATATATATATATATATATATATATATATATATATATATATATATATATATATATATATATATATATATATATATATATATATATATATATATATATATATATATATATATATATATATATATATATATATATATATATATATATATATATATATATATATATATATATATATATATATATATATATATATATATATATATATATATATATATATATATATATATATATATATATATATATATATATATGTATATATATATATATATATGATATATATATGTATATATATATATATATATATATATATATATATATGTATATATATATATATGTATATATATATATATATATATATATATATATATATATATATATATATATATATATATATATATATATATATATATATATATATATATATATATATATATATATATATATATATATATATGTATATATATATATATATATATATATATATATATATATATATATATATATATATATATATATATATATATATATATATATATATATATATATATATATATATATATATATATATATATATATATATATGTATATATATATATATATATATATATATATATATATACATATATATACATATACATATATATATATATATATATATATATATATATATATATATATATATATATATATATGTATATATATATATATTTTATATATATATATATATATATATATATAATATATATATATATATATATATATATATATATATATATATATATATATATATATATATATATATATATATATATATATATATATATATATATATATATATATATATATATATATATATATATATATATATATATATATGTATATATATATATATATATATATATATATATATATATATATATATATATATATATATATATATTATATATATATATATATATATATATATATATATATATATATATATATATATATA
This sequence comes from Pardosa pseudoannulata, assembly GCA_032207245.1. Lineage (NCBI taxonomy): Eukaryota > Metazoa > Arthropoda > Arachnida > Araneae > Lycosidae > Pardosa > Pardosa pseudoannulata. Next base: position 178,031,920 of record CM063508.1, on the reverse strand, counting down.
TATATATATATATATATATATAGATATATATATATATGAATGGGGAAAAAGGGATAATATATGGACAGACTTTAGGACTTATATATATATATATATATATATATATATATATATATATATATATATATATATATATATATATATATATATATATGTATATATATATATATATATATATATATATA
>CM063508.1:178009235-178026735 GCA_032207245.1 Pardosa pseudoannulata | reverse complement strand
AATGCTTTACATTATGTAGTGTAAAACAGATATTTTAATATCGACTGTCCATTTTGATAGTGCCAAACAATGCTTGTCCTAAATTTTTTAACTATACTACAAACTCTATGCATTTGTGTTAAGAACAAGCATACATACAAATATCTTCTTCATATTTATTAAAATTAGGATTATTAGCATAACAAAACATGACTACTTAAAATAGATTACTTTAAATTGGATCCTGAATAAGGTTTTCAGAATATATGCAACTAATGTATTGTTGTAATAAATTTTTATTGTTTTTTAAGAATACCTTATAAATTGTTCTAACATGCTTAAGGTTTTATTTAGAAATGAGAAGTTTTTATCTTTAACGGCTTAAAAAATTAGAAGAAAATCAGAAAAAAAAACTGTTAACGTCATTACAGTAAAAAGATTTTACGTTTTTTACAGAATATGTCGTATTTATGTATATAATATATATTCTTATGGATATCAATATTCAAATATAGAACAACAGTTGTTATAATTATTACAGCTAATTATTTGCAATAAATATTAAACATTAAGTAAATGTCTTAAGCATTTATTGTAATTTAAATACATTTTTATAAAATATGTCATATAATCATCTATCTATAAAATAAAAAAATATAATTATAAAAGTTAACTATTAAAATAACAGTTACGATGATTGTTATAGCTAGTTATTTGTATTAAATATTAAATACTAAGTCTTAAGTATTTATTAGAACCAAAATATAACTGCTTGTAAATGCTCATAAATTTTATTCCTCACCAGTGCATCACAAATATTACCCAAACAAGTTATTATTATTAAATAATAATTATCAATGGAAACATCAGATATTTATGATGCTAAACATGTAACAGTTAGTTTGATTCATAAATTATTCACTTGATTGTTGTTATGTTTCCAGAACGTCACGCACGTTTCCGAAAACTTACTGAAGAGTAAAACAAAATTGGAAACGAGTATTCTGTTCTTTATTAGTCAATTACAAAACTAACTGTCCAGTGTAAACAGTTGGTTAGTGGGTCGTAATGAGCTCACATCGCTAGAAAAGAATCTTCTCTCCGAAATATGATTATTTGTTTAATTTTCGGGGGGATTAATATTTGACATCCATTCTATACATTTGAATTAGTTCTGTTTCTAGCGAATAAACGAATTCTAATTTACCGAAACGTGATTTGAATCTTAATTACGAGTTAAGTTAATTTCGGAAAGTGTTTCGGTTTTCATCGTTGATGCGTTTGCATTTTTCGGGACTTGCATTTTGATCTTAAATATCAGCAAAATAATTCATAGTTCAACTTATTTCCTTCCGTATTAATCAATTTATTGACGTCATTTATCGATTAAAAGTCCTTAGGGGGACACATTCCATTTAAACCTTCAAAAATTCGATTTTTTAACTTTTGCATTTTAAAATTCTCTGGACATTTGTAAATTGTTTAAAACAATCCTTATTGAAATATTCGAATTAAAACTTTCGAATTAAACCATACAATATTTGCATTTAACACCCTAATTTTAACTGATCTATAAAATCTTTAAATGCATTTCACTGGAAATGATGCCACTTGAAATGATCAACTTGCATGCAATGTAAATGTAAAACTATTGCAAATATTGATCCCATTTAACACCATAATTTACCCTTTATTTCCATTTAACACCACCATAAATCACCAACATTTATTTGTATTTAACACCATAAATTTAACTGAGCTATAAAATCTTAAATGCATTTAACTGGAAATAATGGTTTATCAAATTGCATGCAATGCTAATGTAAAACTATTGCAAATATTGATTCCATTTACCACCACCATAAATCACCAACATTCATTTTCATTTAACACCATAATATTAACGGAGCTCTAAAATCTTTAAATGCATTTAACTGGAAATGGTGTTTTATCAAATTGCATGCAATGTAAATATAAACTATTGCAAATATTGATTCCATTTAACACCATAATTAACCCTTTATTTCAATTTAACACCACCATAAATCACCAACATTTATTTGCATTTAACACCATAAATTTAACTGAGCTATAAAATCTTTAAATGCATTTAACTGGAAATAATGGTTTATCAACTTGCATGCAATGTCAACCTATTGTAAATATTGATTCCATTTAACACCACCTTAAATCACTAATATTTATTTGCATTTAACACCATAATTTTAACGGAGCTATAAAATCTTTAAATGCATTTAACTGGAAATGGTGTTTTATCAACTTGCAATGTAAATGTAAAACTATTGCAAATATTGATTCCATTTAACACCATAATTAACCTTAATTTCCAATTAACACCACCATAAATCACCAACATTTATTTGCACTTAACACCATAATTTTAACGGAGCTATACAATATTTAAATGCATCTAACTTTAAATGATGTTGTTATCAACTTCCATGCAATGTAAATGTAAAACTATTGCAAATATTGATTCCATTTAACACCATAATTAACCATTTATTTCCATTTAACACCACCATAAATCATAAACATTTATTTGCACTTAACACCATCATTTTAAAGGAGCTATACAATCTTTAAATACATTTAACTGGAAATAGTGTATTATCAACTTGCAAGCAATATAAATGAAAAACTATTGCAAATATTAAATCCAAATTTTCACAGTCATTTCATGTTTGACCTACCATGGAATTCTACTTTCATTATTCGTTGTTATTTATTTCATTCAGTGTTTATAACATTTAATATGAAATTTTTAAACATTATTTTAGTTTTCTTGAAAATTCACTCCCCTGTTGTAATATTTCTAATATTTTTAAAATTAAATAAATGGAGAATTGTATTTAATAATTTTTATTTAATTATTAATGTAGATCACTTTAAGATTTTGTAAGTCCGCGCTTGTTTCAAAATTTTAAAAATTCTGTAAGCAAACTCTCACATATTACTCTATATAAATATTTATTTTTTAGAAAGTAAATTCGTTAAAATTAATTACATGAAAGTAGAAAACAAATGCTGAAATTACCTTGTTTTTAAGGATAAAAATTAAGAAAGATATAATAGGGCAAAATCGAGAAAAAAATCTCCAATTAAAGTTGCTTGTAGATGGTGGGTAACTCTAGAGGTTTGAATTAGGTGAATTACAATGTTTTGTAACATTATTTCAGATCCAGATATAAACAGTCTTTTGCTGGACGTGCAGCATTAACAAGAAGCCAATATTGAAACTTAGAGACCCAAAATATTTTATAACACTATGCAGAACAGGAGCAGGGGTAAAATCCTATTGGTGGGAAATTAGGAAGGTAGGGAAGGTAAATATTTCATCCTCGTAAGCTTATACTATTAACCCGCTTTATCCCAAATTATTTATTATGTTCAAATTTGAGAATAACCGTACTTTCTGAAGTATATTAAACCTAAATAGACGAAACATAACAGAATTTGGAATTTTCGAATTTTTTATATAGGAAATTTAACCCTTTCTTCATATAGGACATTGGTATGAAGGGGATAAAATTTGCTCTTAGCGATTTCAGTGTTATCTTCATTACTGAAAAGTAATTCCAGCCTACAAACTTTTTCAGTGTATATATAATACTTCATTATTCGCTTTAAGAGTTTCATTTTGAGTCGAGTATAACACTGAACTTGGTTGAAAGGTCTAAAGCAAGTCTGACACAGTATTTTACCGCATTTACTACAGTATGCTGTTATAGTTATAAAGCTAGAAATAGCTCATCGATTGCATGTGTATCGTCCCACTAAAAATAATGCGCTTCAACTTAACTATTACTATTGAAACTTTAACTAACCACCAGGATAATAAAGAAAGAAGGCTTTTACGTACAAAATACCCAGCTAAGTGTCTGAAGCAAACTGAAAAGGAATTCTGCAACCGCAAAAAGAAGATAAAAACTATGCTCACTGAAGCAGGAAATAAGAAAAGTTTCTAGACTCTTTGACAATTGACAGGAGGTACACAACTGTTTCTAGCAGAAGCTTAAACGCACCTCTACGTATTCCAGCTGGTAAAATATTCGCAACAAAGACATACCGATTTCCACTTGCTATTTTTCAGATGTCCTCAGGATAAGACACTGGGTTAAAATGGGTTAATTGGTTGGTTGGCATCATATCCATAGAAGAAGTCACACGACTTCTCATCGAAGATATTTGCATTGTCTGGAGATGTTGCAATTCGACGAGTGGTTCTTCGTTATTTAGAAGACCAAACAGATGACACCAGGCTTTTCCTGCTATCTCCATATTTATCTTTTAGAACTTAGTGGACATTGCCTCCTTAAATTTATTTTACGTACTTTAACAGCCAATAATGAACACCCTGGTTATTTGTTCGATTCAAGCCCCGATTACGCATCCCTCCCGTTACGAGATCCCTTCTTTTCCGATTGAAATTTCGTTTCTCTATTGCAATTGGTGAGTATGGTGGTAGTTTTGTCTTTAAGTAAATTCAAGGCACCATTCTATGGGAGGGGTTCTACTTGGAAGGTTTGTGTCGCACAAAACATAACGGGTTAGTGCCTGAAAAAGCAACCCACAGAAAAGACGGTAAAAAAAGTAGATTATTTGATGAGTGGGGATGTATAGTCAAGTACATATTATGACCATAAAATCATGTTTAATATTTAAACTAAATTTGGCTTTTCGCCAACTTATGTCTTAAGTCTTAAAGTAAAAAAAACACAATAGACATTGAAAAGGAAGGAGAAGTTATTATTGAATTAATTTAATTTATTGAAACAAGATATTAAATTGAAATTAAAAATTAATTAATTGACAACTAGTTGAACATTTAAATTATAAAAAATTAATTAGAAAAGGAAAGGAGAAAACAAAAAGAATGTCGAAAAGAAATTTTAAAAGTTATTTATTTAAAATAATAGAGTAATATATCTTACCATTCATATACGATAAATATATTCTCAAATCAAAAACATAAATAGAACAACTATATTTGCGAAATCTCTTAATTGTGAATTACTCATTAAATTCTTACCATTTTATCAGTATCCATAAAATTTTGATTTGCATATCTTTCTATTGTTACTTAATTATAATATGATTAAAACAAACTTTTTCATACTTTTAGGGATATCATATTAAACCTTGTATTTCATGTATCATTATATAATTGTAAATGAAAATGTCTTTAAGGGTAAATCTAGATTTTAAACTTGAGATTCCCCCTGAGGTTTGAAAGTAAACTTCTCTTTTACGACTCACTTAGAATCAAAAACATGATGTTTTTATAAGGAAGTTGTAATCAGAAAAAATAATTATTTATTTAAAGACGATGAATATATTTGCAAATCAAAAATTTAAATCGAACAACTATATTTGTGGAATCTCTTATTTGTGAATTACTCGTTAAAGTCTTGCCATTTTGTCATTATCCATAAAATTCTGATTTGTATATCTTTCTACTGTCACATAATTGTAATATGAATAAAACAAACTGTTTCATACTTTTCGGTATAGCGTATTAAACCTTGTATTTCATATCTGATTATATATTTGTAAGTGAAAATGTCTTTAAGGATAAATCTAGATTTTACCCTTGAGATACCTTCTGAAAATTCAAAGTAAACTTCTCTTTTACGACTCAGAATCAAAAACATGATGTTTTTATGAGGAACTTGTAATCAGAAAAAAATAGTTATTTATTTAAAGTAATATCGTAATGTTTTTTTACACGACGATGGATGCATTTGAAAATCAAAAATTTAAATCAAACAACTATATTTGTGGAATTTCTTATTTGTGAATTACTCGTTAAAGTCTCGCCATTTTGTTATTATCCATAAAATTCTGATTTGTATATCTTTCTACTTGTATTTTATATCTCTTTATATATGTGTAAGTAAAAAATGTCTTTAAGGATGAATCTAGATTTTACCCTTGAGATTCCCCCTGAGGTTTCAAAGTAAACTTCTCTGTTACGACTCACTTAGAATCAAAAACATGATGTTTTTACAAGAAAGTTGTAATCAGAAAAAATAGTTATTTATTTGAAGTAATATTGTAATATTTTTAACACAGACGATGTAAGAATTTGCAAATCAAAAATTTAAATCGAACAACTTCATTTGTGGAACCTTTCAATTGTGAATGAATATTCAAAAGTTTTATATCGCCTACAGTCATAATTCTAATTTGCATATTATTCTAATATCAAATAATTGTAATACAACGACGAAACCTTTCATACATCTCATTTTAATAATGTATTATATATTGTATCACATTAATATATCTATATTTGAAATGCCTTTAAGACTAAATATATCATTCCTCCTGGCCTTAAAAGTAAACATTTCTCATATGACATACTAAACATACATCATGAACCTGATAGTGTGTTGATATTAGTAAAATGGGATTACCCACCATAAACTTTTTGATATGTTTTAACATAATTGCTACCTATAAACAACAGTTCATGGATGACTCACTTGTATAGAAATATATAGTGCCAGGATTTGTAGGTTGTATACTGTGCTATACATGGCTATATCGGGTTTACACAGAGGTAAATGGATTTTCTTTGTTATTTTTAAAATCTTTATGTTTCAAAGATACATAAATTATCAAATTGGTTTGATGTTTTTCTTAGGCCAGGGTGATAGAGAACGATAAATACATGTCACCATTTTTATACATAACTGAAATGTTATTACTATACATATGGATAGCTCACATATCTTCTGAAAAAATGTTAAATTTTAATCAGATTTGGAAAACATAATTTTATTGGGAAATATTAAAGAAAAATAACATCTAAACATTTTCTTACTTTTAATGCATAAAATAACTTTCAGTACATGTAGTATACTTCGCTATACACGGTTGATAAAGAATTTGATAATATGTCAATAATTAGATATTTATAGTTATACAAAGTTTTTGAAGTTTTTGTGACAGTTGCATGATTCTCCAATGATACCACTCTGTCATACGGCTGATATAATTGACACATGCTTAATACGTCAATTATTGATAATAGCTTAATACATCAATTACTGATAATAGCTTAATAAGTCAATTGCTGATAATATACCAATAAATAAAGGATTATAGACTAAATAGGACCTTTGATGCTTTTGTGATTAAACGAATATAACAACTTTAGGACCATTGAACAATGAACTTCATATGATATTGCAGTCAGATACTAGAGATAAAAATAAAAATTTGTTATAATTTTTCGTACAAAACCACCATAGCATATCTTATTATACGGGAGTTAGTTTATATAAATAAAGGTAGATTAGTCAAGTCAATAAGTTTGAGATATTTTAATTCGGCAGAAGTCTTACTATATCACTCCATGGTTGTAATACCATAAAATCTATCTCATGTTGAGCTCAAACGAAAGCAGGCTTGTAAAACAATAGTTTTTCTTAATTTTATAAAAATAATACTGAAAAATACTGACATCTTATTCTGCAAATTGGTAAAGTTGTTTACTTATTCGAGTACATAGAAAATAAATTTTTGTTTAGAAAGATTAGAAAAGTTATGCAGAGAAAGTTTATTTGACCCATTTATAAGTTACAAAGCTAACAATATTAATCAAAGGAAAAATGACTTTGTAAAAGTTCTCATCGAAGATTTTTTTCTTAACATATTTTTACAGTCTGGGGTTTTTAGCTAATTTTTAATCTATATAAAATTATAATAAAAAGACAAGTGTTAGTAGACAAATATTAGTGACAAAACATTAGAAATATTGAGAAAAAATAATAAAGTTAATTCTCTAGTTTTGTTTACTTTATAATGAAATAAACTGTCTTTATTAAATGTGCAGCCATTTACTGAATATATACATGAATTATATATATTAATTTATTTCCTAACTAAACTTCAATTTATTAAGCTTATTTTAAATCAAAAATACTGAAATATCAAAAACTACTTTATGTTATAAAATAAAATTTTAAGCTTACATTTTTTTCTTAACAATGTTGAGTTTGTTCCTATTACGTACCAATGACTTATACCAGGTCTGTTGAGATAACACAAAGAATTAAGACACCAGATACAAATAAACGAAGACTTACCCTTTTGCAGACTCTTTATTTACGATTCTATTTTTGAACAATCTGATGACGCAAATAAAATATATTCAATCTCAATATGGAGACACCATAAACTGCCGGAATGTTGTAGCAACTCCCTCTGATGACACTATGTTCTAATGAAAAAAAATGGTTGAGCACTCCCTCCCTCTGATGAAGTTCTCCGTTCGCTCCGTCTTGGACTGTTTTTCCTCTGAAGGAGCCTTCAAATCTGCCTAGCGAAATCCAAAGACTGCTGTTGCCAGGTCCAAAGACGACTGACCCGCGTTAGCAACCTTTCTTGTCCAATGGGTTCGAAAAAGGAGGGGGGGCACTGACATCGACCTCGTCCCTCGATCTCACGCTGGCGTTGTCCAGCAGTGTAACTCATTCTTACCTGGTATAAGCCATTGGTACGGTTTTATAAAAATATTACAATTTAAGACAAGTATATTGTTACGAATTTGTTTGGTTAACCTTGAGTTTAGCATGGAAGTCTATGGGTATCTCGCCAAATTGGCGAGATATCGGCTAGTTGGCGACAGTTTTGGCAACCTATTTTTTGTCTCCAAGTTCATCTCAAAGTTCGTCGCCAAGTGTCGCCAAAAGTTGCCAAGGGGGGCGTCACGTGACAACTTCCGGTTCCAGTTTCTGGAGTGTTCCAGCAGATTCTTCGGGCGTATATAAGGCAGTCAGAGTCCCATGCAGCGAGAGAGAGAGTCGTTAAGAGGATCTCTCGGTCTACGGGGTATGCACACTGTGTTGTGCTTGATGCGGAAATTGGTACGTGAGCCGACGTCATTGTGCTCAAATTGTTTTACGGTGATTTTGTCGGTGTGTTGCATGTTTTTCAACTAATTGCGAATAAAGTATTTGTCTTCGAGCTGCAGTCTTGCATGCTTAAAGTCCATTCAATCCCCGAACTCAGTTTTGGAAGTTCGTAACAATATATTTTTCCAACACAGCTGGTCATTGTTACAGTTCTATTGTACTTATCTCAATTTTGGCAAGGGTGTTCATGACAGTTTTTAATAGAGTTTAAGAAGTAAATTTCGATGTTCAATAGTCCTTGTTTTGCAAAATATTAACCAAGCCATCTACTACTCCCAGTTATCCTAATCTTATTTATATAGTTATTAAAAATAGAACTTATCACTATTAACCTCTTCTTAGAAATACAGCTTTATCACTCTTATCGTTTACTCATTTAATGAAATGCACGACAAGATTTTTTTCTTTGTACATTAGCACGCATTTAAGAAACTAATTTTCTAACCTTACAGGAACATCTGTTAGAAATCAATTCTGCCCATTGTCTCCGCAAAAGTTTCTAGTGACACTTTGAATTACAAATTATCTTCGAAGACAATCAAATTTAATGAATATATTTGAATGCGCATTGACAGGATATCTATTACAAAGGTTAACGTTTGAGTGATTTTATGTTTAATAGATTACATTTGTTAATAGGAGAATAGTTTCTAGTTTTGCAATTGTACTTGTTTTCTATGTGATTACTCATATTTATCGCAAAGTGCAATAGAACTTAAATCATATAATTTCAAATTGAAATGAGTTTTAAGATCCTTTTGTGTTTAAATTTAATAGCTTTCTTGAATTCAGCAATTTTGCAAGAGATATAACATATTTGAACATTTTCATTATTTCAAAAATATTTTATTAGAATAAGATTTATTATACAAAGAAATAAAAGCATTTAATTATATCTGAAAAAATAAATATGTATTTCTTTGCATATTGACATAAAATTTAAAAGTTTACACTTTATAATTTATATCTGAGCAGCTTGTGTAAAAAATTGGTTATTGATAATATCCTCTACAAAATGTTTTTACTGAGATTGTGTAGGTTAAATCATCTCAATAATTGTACAAGTTGCACATTTTTATATATACTATACATTTTCCGTATAGCTTTTAAACTATGAGTTTTTTCATGATTTTTATCCATAAATTATTGTGTAAAAATATTTAAAAAAAATATTGAAATATTTAACTGCAGTTGATGAGGCATATGTATATATATATATATTATATGTAAATATACCTATATGCATGTCTATATATGTTTCTATATGTATACATATATATATGTATATATATATATATATATATATATATATATATATATATATATATATATATATAATATATATATATATATATACATATATATATATATATATATATATAAATATATATAATATATATATATATATATATATATATATATATATATATATATATATATATATATATATATATGTATATATATATATATATATATATATATATATATATATATATATATATATATATATACATATATATATATATATATATATATATATATATATATATATATATATATATATATATATATATATATATATATATTATATATATATATGATTGCAATAAAAAATTCTAATTACAGATGAAAACGAGGAGAAAATTTGTAATTTATAAAGAGTGCGTACATTTTTATTAAAGGTTTATGATTAACACTAGATCTCATATTTAAGTAAAAGTCAAAATTAGGAAGATAGAAAGTATTAAAATTAATTTGTTTTACTCCCAGAAGTATTTTTTAACACTTACTTTCAAACATAATATTTTATAATTGATTATGAGTCATGCATCTTCAACTGATGATCAGTGCTTGAAAAGAAGAAAATAAATTGAAATTAAGGTTCTTATTTTTAAACGCATTCAATCTAAACATCGAGACATTTTTATAATGAATTATTTTGCTGTTGTATTTCTATTTTAAAATACGATTTATATAAGTGATAATCCAAAACAAGGAATAAATTCTGAGAGAGAAAGGAATATCGTATACTTCTGTGTAAAAGACAATACTTAAAACCTAAAAATGACGCTCCAAAATCCGAGGACGTCTTATACGGCAGGTACAAAAAAAATGTTGCTTACAAAACACCATTATAAAATGAATCAAGTCACTCACCAATGTTTTTAAAATCTTGCAAAATCCTCACATTCATCATAAGATGGCTCAAGTACATTCTCTCTTTCATTGTTGAGTTCATCCAATGGGTACCATTCTGTACCTAATGAATTGAATTCTGCGTCGTCATCAGAAACCCATAACATATCGTCCTCAGTGCCATCCATAGCATTAGAAATCCCACACCTTTTAAACGATTTTATCTCTGTTTCCACTTTCACTTTTCCCATGATTTGATAACAAAAGTACACAGCATATCAGCTGCAGCGGCCAACATAGCTAAACCTTTTGTATAAGACTTTTCGCCACTAGTCATCCATTCATTCCATTGTTCACGCATATTGTCTTTGAATGGTTTATTAAGTGAGACATCTAAATGTTGTATCACTGAAGTTAAATCACCCGGTATAAGAGAAATGTTGGTACTATTCCATCCTAAGTGATTTTTGGTGTTGCAAGGTGCTAAAAAATAAAATTTTTTAGTTCCGTATATCTACGCATTACAATATTATTGAGAATTTTGGGGTCGCCTTATATGGGGGGATGTATGCTAAAATTGTAAAAATTGGCTGAAAATTTATGCCTTGTCTTATCTGAAGGTTGCCTTATACGAGAAAATATACGATACATATTAACCTTGATACTTTATGCTGTGGTGTAGTACATTGCTGTTGTTATTTCAAATCATTTTATAATTTAAGTTTACTTTACATCGTCTTTAATTATATTAAAATGCCACTAATCTATATTACAACATTCAAATATTGAACAAAAGACAAGGAAATATGCTAAAAAATATTTTTTAAAAATTAAAAATTAAAAGAAGCACTCCACGTGCAACGCCTAAAAAATTGCCAATGTCCAAGAGAACGCTGCATTCTTTTCCGTCCTTCTTTCTACTCAGGCAACCCTATACTTTTTCCATTATCCTGTGCTGATGCGTTCTTTGTTCCATTGTCCTTTGCACAATGCGTCCTTTCCCGGCTATGCCCAGAAGGACCGGGACTGCAAGGATGGTCCTGAATCGCGTCCTGGAGACCAATCACAATTCTCCAAAATTTGGTGAAATTTAAGTGCAATCTTTTCACTGGCCACACCACACGCTTCCTGGGGTCGCGAAAAAAACTTGGGCATTCAACCCACAACGTGTGAGTGCGGCGAGCAAATCAGTTTCGCAAACCTTATGTCAAACATAGCTGCACTCTCACATTTTAAGTAAACCTTTTTTTTATCTTGCAAATCAGGATGAAATCTGAAATTTCACTAATGAGAGTTATCAGACTTTTCGGTTTCAAAATGTGTAAATAATCTCTCTATTGGTGACAATTGTTTTTCTATAAATACTTTCCTATACTTTCTAGCCGAGCGATGGCCGAATGGTTAGGGTGTTGGCCTTCGGAACCGGAGTTCGTGGGATCGAATCCCACTACGGCATGGATGTTCTTAGCCGTTCTGAATCGGCTTTAATCACTTGGTCCCGGTTTCATTAGCCTTCGTGTTGCAAAACGTAGACCGTAGCACTCAATAACCAAACTAAAACCAAAATTACACTTCCTATAATGCAAACAACATTAACTATTTCTACAAATGAAAAACCTATTTATCCCGCTTGCATTTAATACCAAAACATATATAATACGGAGCTGTATTCACTCCACCTACTAAAATGATTGTATATTAATATATATTGGCACTTGTCTCAGAGATGTCTTATATACAATAATTATTTAAAAATATACTATAATAATTTAAAAACACAAAAAATCATCAATTTACCTGAAATAAGACATATTGAATCCATTTTCAAAAATCTAGTTTCAAAATTACTCAGAAAGTACATAAAATCATTTAGCTTATGTAAATTCTTCGTAATCTATCTCATGAAATTTAATATCTATATTAACAGTGAAATTTTATCACCTTAATTTATTGATAGATTAAGACGTTCCTATCTCATATTACTTGATAAGTATTTCAAATATGTTAATATGTCATTAAAACTTCTATATAAGAAAGAGTGCATTTAAATGTCCACATAAGAAAGAAAGGTGAAATCCGATTTTAGTAAAATCCGATTTTAATAAATTAGCTATATAGTTGTTAGATATTAGTGTGCTGAAAATTATTGAGATATTATTCGCATACATATTTTTACGAGATTACTGCTTCACTTTAGAAACCAAAGCCTAAAATTTATTGCAATTCTTAAATAAAAAGTACTATAGACTAACATGATTAACCACAAAATAATCTTTGCTCCCAATGTGAACACTCTATACTAGAATACAGTACACTACAATGCAACAGTAAAGGCGTTCTATCGCATCTTTATCTAAACAGTCCCTTAAACACAGAACTGCTTTGGACATTTCTTGGAATACATCTAAACTTACGCACGAGCATAGATTTTTCATTTATAGAGGGGAAGAAATTTTTATTCATGGAACCTAGAATATATTACACTTAAAAGGTGTCCCAAACCGTCTTCAAATTTGGAAATAAATCTAGCAACCAAAATTACTAATAACAAGGATCGCCTCACAATCTCTCTCTCTCTCGTCTCACTCTCTCTCTCTCTCTCTCTCTCTCTCTCTCTGTATATATATATATATATATATATATATAAAATATATATATATACATAATATATATATATATATATATATATATATATGTATATATATATGTATGTATATATATATGTATATATATATATATGTATATATCTATATGTATATATATGTATATATATATGTATATATATGTATATATATATATATATATATATGTATATACATATGTATATATGTATATATATATATATATATATATATGTATATATGTATATATATATATATATATATATATATATATATATATATATTATATAGATATATATATATATATATATATATATATATATATATATATATATATATATATATATATATATATATATATATATATATATATATATGTATATATATATATATATATATATATATATATTTATATATATATATATATATATATATATATATATATATATATATATATATATATATATATATATATATATATATATATATATATATATATATATATATATATATACATATATATATATACATAGGTCAGGTTAGAAAATTGGGAAATGAAAATTAAGTGAACTATAAACAAAAGCACATAGAACTAATTAATATTTCGTCAATAAAGAGAAACGCGACTGTTAGAGGAAGAGTATTGAGAAAGCTATACAGGCAAAAGGTTATAGGTAAAAAAAAAATGATCGCGTAAGCAAGATTTAGACACTTTGGTTAATGGAGGTGGGCTCCAGACATCTCCAAGCTGTTGTGTATGCGCATAGAACAATGGAAAATGAAAGTGATGGTATAGATATGGTCTTTTTCTGCATACATCTTAAAATAAAGAATTTCTAAGTGTGAATTGTTCTGAATTCTATGACGAGCTATCACATGTATATATATATATATATATATATATATATATATATATATATATATATATATATATATATATATATATATATATATATATTCACTGAGTTTAAGAAATCATATTGAGTTTACTTTATGTCATATAAAATACAAGGGCAACATTGTAAAACTTCACTTTGCGACTGTCATTACAAATTAAAGACTTCGAATGTCTAAGAATACATACATTTTAAGTCTATGAGGGATCCCAGATTGAGTAAGTCAGGTGATTTTGTTATCATGAGACTAATGAGAGTTCAGTAGCTTTAAGGATACAAGAGTGAACCTTAATCGCTTCAACTATCTCAAAAACTACACAGAAAGAACTTAATTATCATAGAAAGGATAGTATTTTCTTGGAGAAGCTCTATAATCCGACCAGAGGATAGGAAATGAGCATTTAATAAAGCGTTATTTTTGTGAGACTGTTAAAAATTATTTTAGACAGAGACCAACACCCCTTTGCCTTACATAACTGAGAAATTAGGTAGTAAAAGAAGAAAAGAAATATAGACAGTTTTAAATATATATTTTAGGTGTATAATTTTTATATATTATAATAAGTAATAAAATAAAATTAATATATACCCCCCATATATATATATATATATATATATATATATATATATATATATATATATATATATATATATATATATATATATATATATATATATAAAGAAATGAGAACTAGGATTGTTATGAAAGAAAACAAACAAATAATAAATAATTCATTCTTTTGAACACAATATTACATAAATGGTGTTTACAAATGCCGCAAGTTAGAGAAATACATATATTTCTCTATCTTTATTAAATTGTTCTTAAGATATGTCTGTCAAGATATTAAATTATTTCCGAGCATTTGAAACTTTACTATGCCTTCTTGAAACAGTTCAAGACATTTTAATATTTAAGCGTTTAACTTGAAATGTATGTATAGATCGGTTGTTCAATTCAGTCCCTAGACTATTTAAAATATTGTATCAATAATTTCAAGCATATAAATCAGACATGAATAATGCATAAGGGCATTTTATATGGAATCGAAAACGTTTATCTATTGTGTATTTGGCGATTATTTGGAAAATACAGGCTTTAAGGATATATCTCTTGTAATATTGTAGACTCCTAGGGAAAAACTTGCTAAATTGTTTCCAATCTTATACTTTTAGGTAAATATTTACTCTGATATCGATTAGTTACTCTTGATAAGTAGTTATTTTCTTTTAAATTATTATAAAACTTTTCTTTAATATTGATTACTTTGATATCGATTAGTTACTTTTGTTAAGTAGTTATTTTCTTTTAAAATACTATAAAAATTATTATTGTGTTGCTAAACTAATGAAGTATAAATTAGTGAAAGTGTTAAAAGTAAGTAATTTAGGGATAAATATTTTTTGCAGTTGCTTAATATTACTCAAATTTAAGGCAATTAAATTTAAATATATTCCTACTTTACAAGAAGCATAAAAAATAACATTCTTCACGTAAAATGAAATATATTTCTTTGATTTCAAAATATGTTTAATTATTCTACCCCCTCTATATATAAATGTGTGTATATTTCTTATTGATACAAAACTACACGGCTTGTCATTAATTGAAGTTTTTGGAGTAAAAAAGGCTGTTATATTAAAACCTCATACTTTACAATACGAAATATAACGATTAGTTACTCTGGATAAGTAGTTATTTTCTTTTAAAATACAAAAATTACTATTGTGTTGCTAAACTAATAAAGTATAAATTAGTGAAAGTGTTAAAAGGAAGTAATTTAGGGCTATATATTTTTTGCAGTTGTTAATATTACTCAATTTTAAGGCAATTAAATTTAAATATGTTCCTACTTTACAAGCTTTTTTTCAGAAAAAATTTATTTTCATTTATAATTGTTATTTTATTTATCATTTAAAATAGTCATAATAATAATTCAATGACATACATATTAAACTATACTGCATATTAAATTAGAAAATTACGGATAAATTTTCGATTATCCAAAAATTTCGATTATGCAAAGTAGGTTCAGTTCCAATTATTTCGGATAGTCGAAGTTCTACTGTATACATATTTTTTGGTTTTAAGTAATACTTCAGAATTTAGATTCTCTACCATAAGTCACTTCACCTGGTGGGTATGGCTCGCTAGTAAAAGTTAATTATAAGAAAATAATTTTCTTTTAAAAATATCATTTTATGTTGGATTACATTAAGGAATATAGTATATTGCATTTCAGAGAATATTTTAGTGCATTAATAATATTTAAATAATAAAATATCGCAGTCCATATTACATGTCTTTAATTATTTCGAAATATTTGATATTATAACACAGTTAGGTACATGTAAGGAATTTGGACCGCATGACCAGTGTTTCACTTATGTATTCCTTCTTGATATCTGCAAAATCGTCCCCATTAACAGCTTCCACCCGGCGTTTATTGGGGAAATAGGAGCCGGCCGTCTAAGGGGGCTGATAAAGCTTTTCGGATGTGTCGCTAGTTTGTGGTTTTGCATTGCAGCAGTACATCTGGAAGTGAGGATTTCTCTTTTCGGAAGGAATCAAGTTTCTAGAATGCTGACCCCCCCACCCCCGAACAAAGGAGAAAATATCTACAAGACAGGGATCTTGGAGTCAACAGAGACTGCGATTGGGAGACATCGATCTGATGTGAGAGGTATACTACGTGGGTTTTATGCCGACATGGGAAGTTAGACCATCGTTTCTGATTAACACTGGCTACGAGACTCAAAATAGCATTTTATTTTACTCTAATGTTCATAAATCTTGTTAATAAATTTGTGTTGTCCGTCTAAGCATTGGAGGAATTATTTCAGTTATGCATCCCAGCGACGGTCTACGAACATACCTGCCCCAGTAAAGTAGGCAGGCAGGCCCATGCTGGCATAGCTTACC
>CM063508.1:177999235-178004235 GCA_032207245.1 Pardosa pseudoannulata | reverse complement strand
CAGTAAAATACAATTTGACAGTTTAAATAAGTTAAATATAATTAGTTAAAATGTGCTGTACCTTTATTAGAATGAAACCTGTTAAAAGGTAAATATTAGGAATGTAATACTTACTAATGAAAATTCAAAACTCATTAATATTTTAACTATAGTTTCATTTCAATCTGAACCATAAATTTATTTAATTCCCTTCTACCTAAATAGTTTATATAAAATAATGCAAATAATGTCTAAATTTCTAATTTCTTATTGATAAATAAACTTAAATAAAATTTGAGTCTTTAAATTTATTAGTGAAAATAAAAATAAATAAATACTGGCTATCTTTTAGTAGTAATGAAATTTACAGTTTTCACTATTATTTATATTATTTAACTGGCATACTTTTCTGTTCGAATATGCATCAATAAATTCTAGTCTATAGGAAGTGTTTTAAAAATTAGATAAAATATTCTAAAACTTTTAACAGAAACTATTATACATAAAAATTGTACTATATATAAATTGCAGCATATAAATTATACAACTCTGTAATGATATTAATATAAATTAATTAAAGTTTTCTCACTAAACTGTGTTTTACAGAGTTGATACATAGTTTAACATAAAATCATTATTACACTTTATTATACCAATGATTCAGCTACTTAACTGGCATGCTTTTCTGTTCGAATATGCATTAATAAATTAAAGTGTATGGGGAGTGTTTTAAAAATTGGATAAAATATTCTAAAACTTTCAGGAAAAACTATTATACATAAAAATTATACTACATATAAATTGAATCATATAAAGTATACAACTTTGTAATATTATTAGTATAAATTAATTTTAGCTTTCATACTAAACTGTGATTTACACAGTTAATACATATCTTAACATAGAATCATTATCGTATTTTATTTTACAAATGATTTAGTTACTTCCATTAAAGTTATTCTAAATTCAACATTGTTCATACTTCTGTATGATCTTCTTTTATTACACCTACTTAAAGAAAGACAAATGAAGCAATAAATCCTCGATTATGTTTTATTCGCATTCAAGACAATAATGTAGAGCAATAACTTAAGATATAATTTCTGGAACCAAGTATTATTAACTGTATGGATTAAATATTTTATAACTCTGACAAAACCTTAGGCTGTAATTTAAAATTTTTCATACTTCTTTTCTACAAATTGCGAACTTTATTTTGTCATATGCTAAAAACATATGCAAATATAATTTTTATAAGCCTGATTTCGATGTTCCCTTTTTAATTATAATTTCCCTAACTTTTGGAATAATTTTGATAGTAGATAGTATTTCTTTATATACAATGTAACTAAATAACTTTAACATATCATTAAAAAGTTTTAAATCCCTTATACATAGTTTTTTTTTATAAGAGACTACAATTTATACTTAAACCCTTTAAATGAGAAATTCATATCTACACTCAAGAGTCAAAATATTATAATCACCCCTACATTTTGCAATGAACTCGAATGGATGAAGTGGAATGCACGTGATCAGGTGGAAGTGGTATTTAACTGGTGCTGGAGAGTCTGAAGAATCATTCTTTCACTTACTTCTATGTGCGATGGGAAAGGCTGTGGATCTAAGAGATTTTGATAGAGGGCAGATTGTAATGGCTCGAAATCTCGGAACAAGTATTTCCGAAACTGTACGACTCGTGGGTTTTTCGCAATTTACAGTTGTTAGTACATATGCAAACTGGAGGAATAACGGTGAAACCAGCAGTAGACGACATGGTGTTGGACGTCCACACGTTATCAAAGATAAAGGTCGTTGGAGACTGTCTCACATGGTGAAGCAAAACCGGAGCCAGATAGTGGCTCAACTTGTGACAGACATTCCAAGGCGGGTTGCATACCAAATGTGGGCCAACTCGTTATTGACAGGTGGTCATAATGTATATTGAATATAGATGTATATAGATGGCGTATAATGTATATAGATGGCTCTTGAGTGTATGTAGAATAATCTGAGATTTACTCAATATTTTAGATTTTTCAAATGGTTAATTGAACATTTCATTGATTGATGCTGGATTAACGTAAAGATATTTTACTTTATTTCTGTAAGGATTTCTTTATTAATTTATTAATATTCTTTCTTAAATGTACTATTTTCTATTAGAATATGAATATTGATAGATACATCTATAAATCACAGCCTTTTAATATTCATTTATTATCTCTAGAGATAATGATTGGTGTGTAATAACAAAATGTAAAGCTAAGAATTAAGTATTATTCCCTGGAAGAAAAGGATATTTTATGACACTGTTGGCACTTAACACTCTAATTTGAAAATATTATCAATAAATCTATTTAACCTCTAGAAGTTAATTCAATGTATATGTATTGAGTTTTGTTTTAAATATTTATTAGAAAATTATTCAATTAAATTCTGAATTAAGATATAATTTCGTAGTTTTTATTTTAAACTCTCAATATAGTAATGTTTTCATTTACAAATTTGCATACTTTTAAAACAATAGTAACATACGTTTTGCTAACTCTGCATTTATCATATAAAATATAGCGTATTTCTGGTAAAGATGACATACTTTTACATGAATGGAAAGCATGTGATAATATGTATTAATAAAATATGTATTATGTACATGAAGTATTTTATGATATCACAGTTTATTAATAAAAATTTCATTGAAATTACTTTACATTGAATAAGGTTAATTCTTTAAAAATCTAAGTCGTTGTAAAACATTTTTCATTATTTGCTTTATCTTGAAATTAACATAATTTCAAGTATTTAATATAATGGAATGTGTAGAAGAAAAATAACGAGTCATAAGAAAATTTAGTTTGTTGCAATTTCTGAGTGAATTATTGTTTTAAAACGAACAGTAGGACATATTATCCTCCAAATGCGCCAAAGAATATGCTTCTTAAATGAAGAATTAATATTATTTTTGTTATTTTGCATATGCATGCTAAATATGTCCAAAAGGTTTTATGACAATGGTCGCAATTTCGGATCCCTATGAGTGTGGAGTATTATTTCTACTGGTAAACCAATTTGGAACAGTGAAGATATGTTTATTTGTTAGTTGTTTGTAATATGTTTATTTGTTAGTTGTTTGTAATATGTTTATTTGTTAGATATGGTCTGGAGTAAATGGAGATTGTGCAGAATTTCTGCAGGTGGGATAGAATTTAGTACTGTCTGGGGATATTTTCATGTCATTAACATGGCACGTATACAGTTTTGCAATTACTAACAACAGATTTCTATTGCAAACATGATATGGGATCATTGCCTTTCCACAACACTGAGTACAGATCTTACACTTGAAACATTATTTGCATCTCAAGGTGATACGGTGAAAGGTTAATCCAAATCTCGTGATTCCTTTTTAAGTATATATACATACTGCTTTCCCTTCATACCCATATAATTTGCAATTCATTAAAGAAAGTAGTGTTTATCGATTTCACCAAGATTGATTATTGTAATGCTGAGATCTGTAACCAAAGAAGCAAAATATTTATGTGATACTTATTGTCTCGAATTCTGAGTGTGAATCTGTGTGTTATCAAAAGACTGGGGTAGAGGTTTCAATGTATTATTGATATTATGCAACCTCCCAGTAGTAGTTTGACGAACGATAAAAATCATTCGGTATGACATATATTTGAAATAAACTGCGTGATGTCAAGAAAATAGTGAGCCAGAGTCCTGGATTCAGTGTTTACTGTTGCCACAAGACTACTAGTTCCAAAACAAATTGTTGACAGGAAACACAATAATGTTAGATTTTATGCCAGATGATTAGCTTACCCCTGCGACTTGACAATACATACTATTTGTTAAAATTGGAATTTAAAACCCCAGCACTAGTATCGTTGTTAAACTGTTAATGTTTTGCAACGCAGAGACTACTGAAACCGGAACCTTTTGTTTATAGTTGTTTTTGCTCAAAGGTGTCAAAGGGATATCAACTCATAAATTTATGATCTGAAGGGCAAATCCTTACCGATTCAGCCATGAATTTTTGATTAGTTCTGTAGTTTAAAACATAGTCCAGTTACCGCCTTAATTTGACATAGTCAAATCGTTTGACTTCGAAATTAGTGGAACATGTGAGGTAAAATATGATAATTTTACGTTAAAACATTTTCAAATTTTAGTTTATATTTTAGAAAACAATGTAGTAATAAATGAAAATTCATGTAAAAAGTACACCGTTTAGAAATTATTAAATATATTGTTTCCGAATAATATCGTTTATTTTCAGGGAATCTCGTAACATTTTCGTTTAGTTAACTTATGCATAAAGTGAATTGATGAGTTTACCTTATTATGCAAGCTAATTATACAAGCAGCGTACATCATATGCTGCCCTATATTTCATTACTGAAGAAATATTCGCTAATTATCCATAATTAAAATATCGATGAAAAATCTACCAAGTTTACAATATCATTAACTGCGATCTAATTACAGCAGATTGTTAATATTTAACCTTAAAGATCATGTTAATAAGTTATTTCTCCTATAACTGACATACCTATAATTTAATAATATTTCTAGATACCTACTACTGTTTTTATTACACTGAAATGTTAAAATATTGTAAAAATATACAATAACTCTTTGATTAACATAAAAATGAGTGTAAAAATATTTAGGTTAATGCTGGTGTAAAAGTAAAAAATTTCATCACAAAACATATAAACTAATAAATTACATTAATGCTATTACAGAAATATAACACAATTAGCATAAAACTGTACAGGTTATAAGTGTAATTTAAATAATCTATATGTACAAAATTAAATTTTAAAAAATAGCTTTTATTTTATAAAACGAATAAAAATTACATAAAAAGTAATTTTCTTTTAGTTTTTATTACAACTGCTTTACGCCGAACGATGGCCGATTGGATAGGGTGCATTACTTCGGTACTGGAGTTCATGGGTTCGAATCCGACAGTGGCAGGCATGTTCGTAGAAGTTCGGAATGGG
>CM063508.1:177981735-177994235 GCA_032207245.1 Pardosa pseudoannulata | reverse complement strand
TTCTAACATTAAAGGCTTCAAAATGTGTTGTGATTTAAAGGAACATTTAAACTTCATTAATATACACATTCTCTAGAAATACTCTTTAAAACTTTTCAAGTAAATAAACATTTCAAATGTTATACAGCATTTCAAATGGTACAAATAATTTTATTTTTATGGTCTTTATAGTACAGGATGAATGAAAATTTATTTCCCTTTTCTGTGAATTATTACTTAAATGTTATCACCATTCTGTATAAAAATTTTGAAATTAAGTTAATTCTTTATAGTGTTAATTGACTTTTTTTAAATACGTATCCTGAAAGAATGGAAAAATATAATTAAAGTATCCCAGACTTTTGGCTGTCTATTAATGTACAGGCATATTTGTCATGTTAACTAGAAGATTGTGTAAGCTTTGATATAAACTAATTTTTTCTAACTAAAGGCTTCAAAAACTGTGTTTTGATTTAAAGAAAATTTAGACTTTTTTAATGTATCAATTTCTCTAGAAATACTCTTTAAAACTTTTCAAGTAAATAAACATTTCAATACAAATAATTTTTTTGTATGGTCTTTTTTCATACATTGATGAAATATATGTTTTCTCTTTTTCTCTGAATCATTACTTAAACGTTGAAGTCACCAATCTGTATAAAAATTTTGAAATTAAATTAATTTTTTTATAGTGTTAGATTAAATACTTTTGGCAAATACGTATCCTGAAAGAATCTGAAAAAAACAAAGTATTAAATTTTGGCTGTCTAATTAATGTACAGGCATATTTGTCATTATGAATGTCATGTTAACTAGCAGATTTTGTAAGCTTTTAATATAAACTACATTTTACTAGCATTAAAGGGTTCAAAACTGTGTTTTGATTTAAAGAAATATTTTAGACTTCATTAATATGTTCCCTTTCTCTAGAAATATTCTTGAAAAATTTTAAAGTAAATAAACATTTAAAATGGTACAAATAATTTTATTTGTATGATCTTTATTATTTAGGTTGAATGAAAACTCGTTTTCCCTTTTCTCTGAATCATTACTTGAATGTTGACTTTATCAATCTGTATAAAAAATTTTGAAATTAAGTTAATTCTTTATAGTGTTAGATTAACATTTGGCTAAATACGTATCATGAAAGAATGGAAAAATAACTAAAGTGTCCCAAGACTTTTGGTTGTCTAATTAATGTACAAGCATATTTGTCATTATATTTGTCATGCTAACTAGAAGATTTTGTAAGCTTTTCATATAAACTATATTTTTCTAACATTAAAGACTTCAAAAATGTGTTGTGATTTAAAAAAAACGTTTTAGACTTCATTAATATATCACCTTTCTCTAGAAATACTCTTTAAAACTTTTCAAGTAAATAAAAATTTCAAATGTAATGCAGCATTTCAAATGGTACAAATAATTTATTTGTATAGTCTTTATCATACAGTTTGAGTGAAAACTCGTTTATCAATTTTCTCTGAATCATTACTTAAATGTTAATACCAACAATCTGTATAAAAATTTTTGAAATTAAGTTAATTCTTTTATAGTGTTAGATTAAATACTTTTGGTTAAATATGTATCCTGAAAGAATGGGGAAAAAACGGAAGTGTCCCAAGACTTTTGGCTGTCTAATTAATATACTGGCATTTACTAAAAAAGTGACCAAAAAAGATGTCATTCGAATACTCGAATACCGTCTGTACATGTCCTTGGACAAAAATGTTCTTTTAACTTTCATTATAAAAATTCTTTTCCACCCCCTGACTGTCACTTAAACGTTCACACGGATAAGCAAGCCATCGAAATCGATGAGAAAAGAGTAAAAGTACACTTTGGAAGGGAATATTAAAGTAGAAAATGGCTCCAACAGGTCGGCGTTCGGAATATAATGGAACGTAATGTGGAACCGGGAGAAACCAGAAATAGCCGACTTGTGCATGCACATCCAGATGTTCGAATCGATTTTATCCCAGCTTTCGAGGAATACGGAGGACTTTATCTGTGAGATGGGTTTAGAGAAAGTGAGAAAAATATAAATTTTCTTATTAAGGTCTTTTTGGAATGTTTCATGAAATGCATTAAGAAACAAGTGTTTGTAGAAGCAAAACTGGTGCTTTGAAATATGAATAGTTACGTAACCCTAGAACAGGTACTTAAATTTATCCACCACAAATATACTTCTGTTTCATTTTTTTAGTAAAAAAAAATTACTCTGAGAATCGTAATTTATTCTTTACTTATTCTAATACTACTCTTCTTAAAATAAAACCCATTGTTAAACATAGTGATACACTTGCTTTGGAGCTCCAGCTTTAGAGCTGGGTAAATAAGGATACTCTTTATTTTAAGACTGAATTTATTTTAAGAGTTAAATTCATTTTAGATAAAATTACATAAGAATGATGCAAAACATTTTAAAAATTTAAAGAGCTTATTTTCATAAAGAGAATAACATTTTTTTTTTAATTTTCAAAGGTAAAAGAAATTTTAAAAATGGTAGTGCTACATTTAACAGCATTTGGGGATTTATCCTCTCACTCGACTAACAAATTTTATTTTTAATTTTTGTGTGAATATTTGAAAATAACCAACGTACATAAATAACGTACCACACCTTAAAGCAACTTCCGGTCAAAACACGTCCGATGAGTAAGAAGAATAAAGAAATATTTCGAAGTAAAAGTAATTAATTTTTCCGAATTAAATACTTAATAGTATATACGATTAATGAGAATCTTGTATTATTTAGTACATATACCACTCATACTTAAAATCTTATTCTGATCTCAACGTGCCAGACGAGCATGAAAATTAGAACAAAGGTATATTTAAATGTGAAAGTAACTATTTTTCCCAATTACAAAGAAATGTAAATTAAAAAATATATAATTAATTTAGAAATTACCATCAACTGATAAAAAAAGTTTGGAGAACAATGATCTACCTTTTTATAATACAAGTGATATTGAGATCAGGATGTACTGCTAAAATTCGGTTCAGAACAGATGCGGATTTATATTAAACGCATTGTTACCTTAAGAAAAATATTTGGTGCAGTTCAAGATCATAAATTTTGGAGATCTTTATTCAATTTTGAAATTTATAAAAAATATAAGCAACCTCGTGTTGTTAAAGTCATAAAAATCAATAGACTGCGATGGCTTGGACACCTATTCCGACTCGATGACATAAACCCAGTAAAACAGCTCACTTTCACTAATCCCATGGGGCAGAGGAAACGAGGAAGACCACCAATTAGGTGGCTTGACTCAGTAGAGAGGGACTTAACTGCTGTCAAAAAGGGAAACTGGAGGTGTCTTGCAGCAGATAGAAACGGCTGGAAAAAACTGCTTGGGGCAGCCTTGGCCTGTAACAGGCTGTAGTGCTTTAGAAGAAGCATTGTTATTTGAACTTGCGAAATCTAGTAGTGGAGTAGAGCCATACCCCTACGGCCATAATTCTGCGATTAGAGTTATAAACATCATATTTGTGTAAAAGTAGTTATTTCTTTAAATAAATGGAATCATCAACAATAATTTTCAACAACCACAGTGATTAAATACAGGTAAAGCGTGGCGAGAAGATAAAATTATAAGAAAATCGAAACAATATTTTTTGAACAGCTGAAATTGTTGAAAACCTGGAAATGGTGTTAAAGATTTATGAAGTTTCTTAAAACAGATTATTACCTTTAAATAAGATTGAGATTCTTCATTCAAATTATGGAACATTTCATATTCCATATTTTGTGAAGAAAAGTTTTAGTACTGAAACTAAAATTAAACTATGGGAGCAAAATTGTCTAGTTATCAACCGCTTGCCTTCTTATCCCGAGTTATCTCGGCTTCACATATATTATTGTTAATCCCGAGAAAAAACGGGTGAAGCAGAATTTGTCAGTGCGATTTATTTTATCACTGTTTTACTCGGTATATGAGAAATATTCAGCTTTTATTAGCAGTTTGTCCAGTTTTGTTGGCTTCACGATCTTTTTGGCCGGAATAGATACGTATTTTAAGCTGATTGAAAAACTAATTTTAGAAAGTCATCGTGAAGAGTTTTCTACCACATCAGGAAGACCTAGTCCTTTACCACTCAGGTTAACCTGAAAGCACTTTCTAGGTGTTATTCCTGCTACTGAAAAAAAATCTAATCCAACTAGACTGTGTAATCTGTGGTCTCGTAAAAAAGATTCCAGAGGAAGTAAGAAAAGACACCATTTACTAGGGTTCAGAATTTCAGGTTCTCCCTTGTTTCAAAAACTGACATAATATTTAACCCTTTTTTAAATTTCCCAAAATAACTCGGGATAGTAAAGTAATATTAAAACTATAAACGTTTACTCCTGTAAAAAATTAAAACTTCAACTTAAAACCTACATATTTCGTTTTCATTCATTTCCTTAAATTTAGTAATAAAATAAAAAATGTGATGATTTTTTGCAATGTATTTCAAAAATAATTGTAAGGGAAGTGGTTAAAAACATCCAGCAAGTCCCAAACTTAAAACTTCCTATTGTTAAATTTGACAGAAATCAATAAAATGTATTGGAAGAACAATTCTTAATGAATAAATAATATAGTTTTCAAGCATAATTAACTGATTTGATCTCATACAAATAAACAGATATTGAAAATGAATTTGCACTGCTTTCTGGATATTATATAAAAAGGAACAAATTTTAGTTTTATAATAATATGTGAAGATAAAAATTACACAAAAATGAAATAATTAGTACTTAACAACAGTATATTAACTTGAAGTTTTACACCAATTTTACATGAATAAGGAAGCTAACTCGAGATAGTAAAGTAATATTAAAACTAAAAACATTTACACCTATAAAAAGTTAAAAATTCAACTTAAAACCTACATATTTTGTTTTTTTTATTTCCTTAAATTTAGTAATAAAATAAAAAATGTGATGATTTTTTGCAATGTATTTGAAAAATAATTTTTAGGGCCGTGGTTAAAAATATATCAAGCCAGTCACAAACTTAAAACTTCCTATTGTTAACTTTGACATAAACCGATGGAATGTATTGGAATAATAATTCTTAATGAATAAATAATATAGAGTTTTCAAACATAATTACCTGTTTTGATATAGAGATAAACATATATTGAAAATGAATGTGCACTGCTTTCCGGATATTATATAAAGAGTAAAAAATTTTAGTTTTATAATAATACACTTGAAGATAAAAATTACATAAAAATGAAATAATTAGAAACAAACTTGACGTTTTCACCAATTTTATATACATAAGGAATATTTATTGCAAAGTTGCTCAGAATAGTTTAAATTCATGAGTATTAAGCCTGTAGTATAGGCTACATATTTCTTTTTCTATATTCTAAATATATTAAAATAAATTATAAGGTTCTACAGATATGATTAAGATAACAATATCTAAAGAATGTTCTCAAGATCATAAAATTTATCTTATTGCTTCATTGCGAGGAAAGTATAATGAAAGTTTAAAACCTGCAACTGTGAAAGCATGATCGAAGAAATAAATAATTATTTTTTTACAGCATCTTCTATCATGTTAAAATTAATTTATTTACTTAAGAAAGTACATAGTTACAGCTAAAATAGATACTCGGGAGTAATTTCTCTTATGAAAATCTACATAATTGTTCCAGGCTTCTCCAAAATATATGTTCATTCAAAATGTTTAGAAAACATAGAGATAATCAGTAGTACGAAAAAAAACTCAATTGTAAAGTTTATGTGAAAAAACATCATACGTTTTTCGTAGGTACAGAAATAATATAAAAATAGTTTCTCCATTTAATATATATATATAAAAATATATATATTTATATATATATAGATATATATATATATATATATATATATATATATATATATATATATATATATATATATATATATATATATATATATATATATATATATATATATATATATATATATATATATATATATATATATATATATATATATATATATATATATATATATATATATATATATATATATATATATATTTAAAAGACTTTGAATTTGTATTCTAGTTCAATTGGACATCTTAGATATTTTA
Organism: Pardosa pseudoannulata; assembly: GCA_032207245.1. NCBI lineage: Eukaryota > Metazoa > Arthropoda > Arachnida > Araneae > Lycosidae > Pardosa > Pardosa pseudoannulata. The sequence goes on along the minus strand of CM063508.1, from coordinate 177,988,176 downwards.
ATTATACAGACAATTTCTCAATCGTAATGTTGAATATCAATTTCTATGAGTGTATGCATGAAATTGAAGATTTTGTATTCATACATACTTATAAACTTACATATTTAGCAAGTATATATCCATGTAACAAATACATCAGTGTTTTTTCAAAGATGTAAACTAAAACCAAATCAAAGAATTTAATACATTTCAGCTGAAAATAAAAAGGCGAAATTCATGGTACCCATTTTATGAGAACTTCGACAGAAATGTTCTTTTTCAAACTTTCCCCCTTTCTAAAACTTTTGTTATGAAAATTCCTTTCCACCCCCACCCCCTTCTCTCTCTAAAACGTTGACACGGATGAGCAGTGCTTCGGAATCGATTAGAGAACGGTGTAACTACACTTTGGAAGAGAATATTAAAGTAGAAAATGGCTCCAACAGGTCGGCGTCCAAACGTATGGGGGCAAGAAATAGTCTAAATTGTGCACACACATACAGATGGTCCAATCGATTTTTTTTCTCTGGATTTCGTAGAAAAAATTCAGCTGTTTGTATTCCTATCATGTCTTTGAAAAATGAGAAAAATGTGAATTTCGTAATTAAAGGATTATTTAGATCCTTTTAAACCCTTTTCACTCCCAATTATATTTCAATTTTGTTAGAAGAATCTCTCAACGTTTTTAAGTGTTTTATTTGAAATATTCTTAAACTAAAATATCGAACAAGTTAAATAAGTACAAGAAAAGACAAGTTCAATTAAATGTCAGTTTTATTTACAGTATAGCACGTTGTACAAAAGCAACTTGTCTTTTTTCTACAGTTACTGTTTTATTCATCATCTGATGGTTTGGATTTGAAAAAAGTATTAAGTGAGACTTGACAAAGGAGCTCCCTTAGGTAAAATCTAATGTCGCGCAACACTCGACACAGGTATGTGTAGGATTATAGCACAATAAGGCACAACTGCACTTTGAAACAATGCTGTTTAAGCTTATTTTGTCTTAACATGTTTGTTTGAAAATTGTATTCAGCAAATTAATTCAAATTTTGTTGTCTTTTCAGTATCTGATGGTTCGGATTTGAAAAAAAATATCTAGTGAGACTTCAAAAAGGAGCTTCTGGGAACGGATGTCGCGCCACACTCGACACAGGTGTGAGTAGGATTAAAGCACATTAAGGTACAACTCTCATTTTGGCACAACGTAGTTTAACGATTATTTTGTCTTAACTTGTTTGTTTGAAAATTGTTTTCAGCAGTTCCTTCAAATTTTGTTTTCAGCATCTCATGGTTTGGATTTGAAAAAAAATATCTAGTGAGACTTCACAAAGGAGCTTCTGGGATAAAAACTGATGTCGCGCCACACTCCACACAGGTGTGAGTAGGATTAAAGCACATTAAGGTACAACTCTCATTTTGGCACAACGTAGTTTAACGATTATTTTGTCTTAACTTGTTTGTTTGAAAACCGTTTTTAGCAAATTCATTCAAATTTTGCTTTTTTCAGCATCTGATGGTTTGGATTTGAAAAAAAATATCTAGTGAGACTTCACAAAGGAGCTTCTTGGATAAAAACTGATGTCGCGCCACACTCCACACAGGTGTGAGTAGGATTAAAGCACATTAATGCACAACTGCACTTTGGAACAACCCTGTTTAACGCTTATTTTGCTTAACATGTTTGTTTGAAAATTGTTTTTAGCAAATTCATTCAAATTTTGCTTTTTTCAGCATCTGATGATTTGGATTTGAAAAAAAATATCTAGTGTGAGTTCACAAAGAAGCTTCTTGGATAAAAACTGATGTCGCGGCACACTCGGGACAGGTGTGCTTAGGATTAAAGCACATTAAGTCACAAGTGCACTTTAAAACAACGTTGTTTAACGCTTTTTTTTGTCTTAACATGTTTGTTTGAAAATTGTTTTCAGCAAATACATTCAAATTTTGTTTTTTTTTCAGCATCTGATGATTTGGATTTGAAAAAAAATATCTAGTGAGACTTGACAAAGGAGTTTCTGGGATAAAAACTGATGTCGCGCCACACTTGACACAGGTGTGCTTAGGATTAAAGCATATTAACCCTTTCTTAGGCCGTTGGAAGATTACTTCCTACCTACATAATCTTACAAAACACACCTGTGGGAAGCGCAAACCCCCTATATTATATTGACCTTGCTTTTATAGCAAAAGGGAAGACTGATTAATGCTTCAGTTTTGCTGTGTCATCTATTGTTTGATCAAATGAATACAATTAGCACTTCTGTTTTGAAAGTTTGAAAACATTGTGTAAGAAATAAATGGCCCACGAAAAGGTTAAGGCACAACCTCAACTTTCGAACAATGTTGTTTAACTCTTATTTTGTTTTAACATGTTTGTTTAAAAATTTGTATATACGTATAAATACACATTTTCAAGGTTTATAATAAGTTAAATCACCAACTAATTTTAATGCTCACCAATCTTTTTAAGATATCAAAGCAATTAGTGGGAGATTCCCCCTTAATGAAATTTTCTTTTTATATTTCATTTAACTGTATTTTGCTTTATTCGCTTTCAAATTATTTCTTCCTTGTTCACAGGAAGATCAATAGTCTGAAGGTCCTGGATCAAATTGTCTAGTAGTTTAGATTTTAAGTTCAAATTGTGCACATAGAATATGTTGAAATGATGTTTGAATAAAATAATTATGTAAGTTGTGTAAATTACTTATACTCTTGGGTCGAGATAGCCTGGCTGGTAGAGCGTCAGCCTCGTAACCGAAAAATGATGAGTTCTGTCCTCGTCTCTGCCAAAGACCTCCGTGATGTTAACGGCAGTTGGGACACGTTAGTTATGTCTGAGTTAATAGGTGATCTGTAAATAGATCGCTGGGCGCTTATGGTAGTAAAAGACCAAGTAACTTTCCTGTGGTTTTATATTTAAATGAAAAAATGAAGCTAATAAGGTAATGAGCTAATAAGATTTGATAAAAACGAACCATTTGATGATTTAAAAACAACTAATCTATATATATAAAAATGAATTTGTGTGTGTCTGTCTGTCTGTCTGTCTGTCTGTATGTATGTACTCAATAGACTCAAAAACTATCCATCCAATCGCCGTGAAATGTTTAGGTATATCCCTGGGAAGGTTTTTGTAAATTTTCAACGCTCGAAATTCATTCCTTCCCCCTTTTTCGAGCATTTCATGTCATTATTCCAAGCATTATTTTCCCCGGTTAAACGCAAACGATTAAGTTTTTAATTTATCGCATGATAACTAAGGAAAAGAAGCAATGTTTCTAGCAATGTGACGTCATCCCAAGTAATTGTTTTAAACGCAGTTTTCCACGGTTAAAAGCAGGAGATTAAAATGTTCAATTCATCACATAATAAATAGGCGAAAATGATATTTTTTCTATCATTATGACGTCATTCATTTAAATATTTCATTTATTCATTTCTTATTTTATATTATTTAAAATCGTCTGCTTAGTATCTATTCGATTTGAACTGAAATTTGAGATATAAAGTGATTCACTTTCATTTCTATGTGACGCCAATTATAGCATTTTTATATGAGAACTAATTTTAAATTTAATTCTTGGTTCATTTTTATGTTACAATGAAATGCATATCAACAATATTCTAAGTACAAAAAGTACAAATTTCAGTGACTCTCATGGCCAAATAAAACCTATCATTTTATATAGTTATCTTCATATTCATATGGTTGTCGATATGAATATGTGTTTCTGTTTCATACAAAACTATGTGGTTTGTCATAAATTTCCTTAATTTTGGAAAACATTTATTACTACCAACAAAATTAGCACTGTTGCTGTCAAAACCTGTGCTTCCTATTCTATCACGTAATATGGCAAGATCTGTTAACTTTGCTAATCAAAGTACAGTAGTAATACAGTAATGCAATTTAGGGTTAAGCTTATATTTTACAATAAAAAAAGTTTGAGCAAATTTAATATAAGACAAATTCGATTATAAAAACTGAATAATGCTATAATACGCTTATGATAGAAATATATAAACATGCCAATGACTCGAACTGAACTGTGACGAATTTAGAGAGTTATTCACGAAAAATAAATCTTTGTTTAAAAGTAATATATTAAGTTCACCGTAGCGAAGCACGGGCAAACCTGCTAGTAAGATTTAAAAGAGAAAATATTATTTTACTGATCTAAACTTACTTAGTTATAATATTATACAATCAATTTGTAAAAGTTCAGTTTGATATAATGGAAAACATTTCAGACAAAGGGTTACATTACATTTTTTACAAAACGTAAGAGGTCTACTCTTACATATTTGAAACTGGCATCTTCTTTGGTTTTGCCATTTTACTATAACATGGTTAACAGCGGTTTTGATTTCACTATCATCCCTCTTTCTGGTGTTCTTGCCTGTTATGCATTCATGTATACAATGCTGCGGATTTTGTTGGCTATTTTAGTACTGAAGCACTACATATAGGCCAGCATTATTCGTAGAGACAACACAAACAATGACGGTTGTCAAATTTAAAAGCAAAGAACAAGCATAAGATCACCTGACGCATGGTTTGACATCTCCAAAAATGTCATTTAGGAACCTGAAGACATTGCGGCCATGAATCTCAGTTTGTGCACCATTAATGAGCATGGTGGATCTTTGACCGACTCGAGCCTTGATACCACAACTCACCGGTTATGGGATCGACACCTTTATCAAATGAGTTTCCGTAGCTGATTATTTTTTTTATGCAGTATTAACACATTGTATGCGGGACACGTACAAGTACGTTTTCTGACGATTGATACTTGAGTGTGGGTCACGTACTAGTACGAGTTAGTGTAACAACATGGTTTGTTTGTGGGTACAAAAATAACGGTATATACAGGAAAACGAAGCCAAATAGTCTTGTCTACTATATAGATTCTGGAAAAGTTTAGACAAATAAAAACTAGTTTTTACATTATTACTTTTATAATTGCTCTTTTCATTTTTTTATAAAATAAAAATGTTTATATACAACACAATTAAAAAAATTAAAACTATATACTACTATTTCTATTTGATTTTTCATATTTACGATACTATTATTAATTTCTCCTCTAAAAAATATTTGTTTTGCTTACAAAAATCTTATGGTTGTTACTTATATATTTATTATTTATATATTCGTTTATATATTTCAATATAAAGTACTAAAGTTGGTTAAAAAGTTAAATAATTTTCGATCTATTGAGACTTAACTGAATAACTAAAAATTGAATAACTAAGCAAACTGCCTGCTCCCGGTACAATTCCGCTGCGAAATTTACCCGAACACATGTGTTAAGAAAGGACAAATTATCAATAAATCGTATATCTATTAGAAGAGACTCACAAGACATTTACTATGAACTGATTAACAGCTTCTCCTTACCTAATACAACACAAAATTAAATATTATAATAGTATGACATGAAAACACAGGAATAACTATAAGGGAAATTTTTTATTAACTATGAAATATTTAGCAAATTTGGTTTGGTTTGGACTGATACGGTGTATTGTTTTGCTTACGAGTTCTAAACATTTCACATATTACTGATAAATGAATGACCAATTTTTCGAGTTAAAAAAAATAATATTGAAAAAAGAGTTAAAAATTAATGTGTTAATATTTATGAAAAAATGTTTAAAAGAAATTACGTTGAAGTTAGAATCTATGTGTTTGTGAAGGAAAATATTTATTTTTTGTTGAATCCAGAGAATAAGAGGATAAATAAATATTTAAATTAAACTTAATAGAAAGACATAATGTTACAATTTTATATACCATTAAAGTCGTTATACGACCAAAAGTTTAACTATAGTCAAATATATAAAAATGACTCAACATTGTTACTCAACATAATTTACTCGACCCTTCGAATTTCGACATAGTTCCTTTTCTGGTGATTTCTAAAATATACAACACGTTCTAGAAGATCGTGATTTATGGTCTTTTTTGATGTTCCCAAGTCACATTAATGACCTTTTGATGTAACTGAGTATGTATCGTCTTAACATTGACATCAACTATAGATGAAACTTTCTTCCCCTACAAAATGACAAATTTTCGGTTCTTTTTTACTTTTGGTTTTATCATTTATTATTTTTTTTGAATATGGTAGCATTTTTTTTTTTTTTGGTGCGTCAGTTTTAAATGAACTTTGGCTAGAAATTTAGCCATACAGTAAAAGATAAAAAATTTTATTACGTTTGGACACAAATTAATATGTTATATTTTACTGATATACCTATTATTAAATAGTTGAAATATTGAGGTTATATCGGTCCAAAAACAGGTATGTGTGTGTATAAAACACATACATATATTACACAATTAAGAAATATATATATAAAACAAATAGAATATAGTTAACAAATAGCAAACACATTGTTTCTCTATACAATCTGAATTTTGGAATAGTTTTTCATAACATATTACTT
>CM063508.1:177921735-177971735 GCA_032207245.1 Pardosa pseudoannulata | reverse complement strand
GAAGGATCACAGTCAATCATAGAATTGGAAAATCACTTTTATTTTTTCTGAAGTAAATAAGGTGTGTGTACACTATGTACAGAGGAATTCTAATTCTCCCAAAACAAATCGAAACGTAGAGGACTGGTACTGAATTACCACTACGATCACAGTCGGTAAAAGAAAAATAATCTCATAAATCTGGGAGGTTATTCCAGGGTGCAATGCAAATCCAAATATCCTCTTTTCGGTATCCGAGACCCTGCCGTTCCTTATATGAGCAGACTTTACGAGTCTCCCTAAAGCAATCACTAAAAGGCTGGCTCCGGTCAAAAATCGCGGAAGCCTCCACGAGGTCAAAGCACTTCCATAAAAATATCTCGAAAAGACTCGATTCGAAAAATTCTAGGCTTTTTATACCTGGGGGTCAATTACGGTCCCGCCAACCGTTTTTTGGTCAATTACGATTCCAGTTACCTGAGAACTCCAGCTAAGGTTACAGCTAGTTTTTTTTAGCTGAATTCTCATTAATTGGCTGTCCCGATTGAGGCTTCTCCAAGCAATCCTTCGGGGGTCATTGCCAGCAATCGATAAGGGAATAACACCTATTCAACTGAACTGTCTCCATCACAGACACTCTGTCGCCACACTATTGTAGCCGGTCGGAACAGGAGGCTTTAAATCAGCTGATTCCGGTCATTAGTTCTGGGTAAAGGGGGGTCTTCACACTGCCCAAATGTCCACCGAAATGTCTAGCAAACGGCTTCTTTGAGCCCAACTACACGTCCTCTCTCAAGTGCGGACATCTGCGCATACCGTTAGCTTACCTGTATACGAGAGATAGTTACTGCCTACCTGAGTTTACGGATAGAAATTCGCAAATAATTTATGACATGGAGTCGAAATTTTCTTAAATATCCTGCAGTTGAGCAGAAAATATGCTCTGTGGCGACACACTTTCATTCATTGGCTACCAAACTTTAAAAGTTTGCGATTTCCGTTGAAATTTGTAGGAATACCGGTCAGTGTACAATTTGCATTACATCTTCTTGGTGAGGTTTTCCTTTTGTGTCATTAATAATTCAAAATTAACATTACCGCTAAAGTCTAACAAGTTAACGTTACACAGTTTTGTCTTGTCAGTTTTTTTCATGTCATTCTCAAATTATATTATCTTGTTATAAGCTGGTTATGTTTGGGTGGTATTATCATACATGTACCTTCCTTTACTAGAATTATAATGTTTGAAATAACAATACATTAATGTATTTTTAAATATTCTTTAATATATAGTGAAGAAATTTTATATCAAAAACTACTTTTAATCTTTTAAAATTAAAGTAACATTTAATAGAGCATTTAATTGCCTCTACATCAAAAAGAACTACATTTTCAGTCATTCTCTTTTTGTTTAAAAATATCTTGAAATCTTGGCATCATTCACTTTGAAATTCAAATTTTTCATGAATTATCTTCAGGAATTTTTAAAACAGTTCCACTAACTTTTGTTTTACTTCACTCAGAGTAAAGCAAGCTGAATAATGGCCGATTACTTAGGGTGCTGACTTTCGGATCCGGATTTCATGGGTTCGAATCACACTATGGCATGGATGTTCGTAGCAGTTCGTAATCGGCTTTAAACAGAAGGTCCCTGTCTCATTAGCCCTCATGTTGCAAAAAGTAGACAGTAGAGCTCCAAACCAAACCTCCCAGAGTAATGCAAAAGTAAAAACGAAAGGAACGTTTTAATGACTTCAGTTTCCTGGAACATATAAAAATTAAGGAATGAAAAATTCAAATCTTTTGAACAGAATAAAACAATGCAATTTCTTAATTTCTCTATTATTATAAAATCTTTTATTGCGTGGGTTTAATAACCACAAATAGTTTTAAAAAATGATGGAAAATGTTAAAGTGAGACGTGAAAATAAGCATATTTTATTAAACTTCTTACATAAAATGTAATTTGTTTTGTGCTAAAAAAACAACCTGCATTTAACAGAAACTGAAACCATTAGTGCAATTATCACCAGTGAATGAACGTGATGCAATCCATTATTTATGTATCAGAAATTTTAATTCGAAAGGTTTACACTTGTAATGCTGAATTTAGCTCTAAAAGATCCCACGCGATGTTGAATTTTGTATGTTTTCTTCTCCTTCCATATTTTTCAGAAAAGTGCCGCTAAGTCGTTTACATTGATGTAAAAAAGGAGGGAACAGAAAAATTAATCCGTCCGCAGTTTTCCAGCGTGCACAGCCGTTCAGCTATCACCTGCAGCTGTTTCTCATATCAGGGATTTGCGAAAACGCCGGGAGTAAATCCTTTGTTGACATTTCTATATGATGAAATTGCTCGATTTCTGTAATCCCCCACCCCAGTCCTGCTTTTGCGTAGTAAGAAAATTAAGAATAAGCTGCGACATTTAATTTCGAAATGGGTTTCGATAATAAAAATAAAATAAATAAAGGGATAATCTTTAGACTCGATTTCAAATCTTGGCAACATGCGATGTATATCTTGCTCCAGGAAATACTTATCTATAGAAACCAAAACTCTTTTGTAAGAAAAAAAGAAATTCGAAGCGAAAAATGAAACATGTTGATTTCAAACGGGAAAGATTTAGGAAACTGAAATTTGATTTCTGTGATAAAATAAATATAAAAGCTATCGAAACATAAATATTTCAGATTTAAGTTTTTAAATAAAAAATATGTTTTACAGGGAAACGGCCTAACAACAGCTTTAGGTACTGGAATCATGGGTGAAAATTGAGTTATTAGAATCTTTGTAATAATTTGAAATTAGATTTCAGAATTACATGCAATAAGACTCCAATCTCAGAAATGCTATAAATGTGGGATGTTTTTGAATTTGAAGTTTATTTAAGTACAGTATTCATTTCAATGTTAGTTTTTAATGTTATTATGATCCCTTTGAAGCCTTGACCAGGTTTGAGTATTTGAATATAACTTGTTTTTGAATGAAGATATTACTATTATAACTTTGTGATAAATAAAGATGCATGTTATTATGTTCCCTTTGAAGCCTTGACCAGGTTTGAGTATTTGAATATAACTTGTTTTTGAATGAATATAAGACTGTTTACCTTTACTATTATAACTTTGGGATAAATAAAGATGCATATTATTATGTTCCCTTTGAAGCCTTGACCAGGTTTGAGTATTTGAATATAACTTGACTTTGAATGAATATAAGACTGTTTACCTTTACTATTATAACTTTGTGATAAATAAAGATGCATGTTATTATGTTTCCTTTGAAGCCTTGACCAGGTTTGAGTATTTGAATATAACTTGTTTTTGAATGAATATAAGACTGTTTACCTTTACTATTATAACTTTGGGATAAATAAAGATGCATATTATTATGTTCCCTTTGAAACCTTGACCAGGTTTGAGTATTTGAATATAACTTGACTTTGAATGAATATAAGACTGTTTACCTTTACTATTATAACTTTGTGATAAATAAAGGTACCAGGGTTAATTTAAGAAAAAATTACTTTCACGAAACATAAACATTTACACACAAAACAGAAATATAAACATAATGGGAGGGGAATTTTACAGTAGAAAACCATACCGGTTGATAGCAAGCCTCAAACTCTGTTATTTCTTGGTATACCCAATAGAGGGCGCTGTAAACAACGTCACACTCTAGACTTATTTGATATAACTTGAATTTTTTAATGTCTTAAATTTCACAGGCGGGTTTAATCAGCGGTTAAGTATTAGTTTATTACATATATCCAATTTTCGACGTTTTAAAATTGTAAACGGATGTCTTTAATCCTATTGGTCAAGATTTGTAATGATCTTTCTTTATTTACTTAATGCATTCATTTTGGGATTTTCCATTTGTTTTGTTTTCCCCTTTATGCAAATTTTCTTATCTTGTATTTGGCCAGTCCAGTATCATATAAACTGTTTATTTGTAGCTGCTGTGAACTGACACCAACTGTGGTTTTGAGCCCACCCCTGTGTAGATATAGTGACAGTAATGTTATTTTAATGTTCGTAGAGCAAGTTCATAATGCTATTATAGATTTTAATTTAATGCATGTTGATAAACAGCGTGTTTTTTTAAGCAACGTCCGCCTTCTTCACTTATTATGCTTGCCACTCAGCTTTAAAGAGTTACCTTTAAATATCAGATTTCATAAGATTCAAGCAAACCGTTGCCGTCATGTTATGCAGCAAAACACAGCTGTAAGAAATAGATTTGAATGTAATGAAACCACGTATTGCAAAATTTAACAATCAACGGCTAAATAAAACAAACCGTTTACTAACTCACTATCTATAACCTTTTCTGCCCAATGCAGAATTTGAATCGACTTAATATATCTTTCACAGAAAGAACAATATCGAATGTGACTTGATACGGTTTTAGCTTAACAGCAGTTTTAGGTACTGAAATCTAAGGTTTAAATCGAATTATTTGATAATTTAGAGTAGTTTTAAATGAGGTTTAAGAATTAATTGCAATTAGATGACAATCTCAGAAAACAAAGCTTAGCTTGTAAATTTATTGTAACTGAAGAATGAAGTTTTATCTCTGTTAGATGTTCTTAAATTTCAGTCTCACTGTTGTCAAGAATTTATAAATCCAAGTGTAACAATAAGTTATATTCGGTTCAACTTTTTTTATCTTCCCGTGAATCATCGTCAAAGACATACCAGAACAAGACCGGTTTGAACTAGAAAGAAACTTCGAACTTCTCCCAACCAATAGAAGGGTCCGCTGGTTTGAGGAATTTCTGACCCTCAAGTCCCAAGGAGCTAGCTTCCGCAACAAACCCAAGGGAGTCCCGCCTCCCAAGAGGACCACTGCTCTCTTTACAACTCCCTCCTTTTTGTTTGTCTCTTCTTTCCAGAAATTCATTAGTCCCCCCTTTTTTACAGTTATTTGGCAGGGCTTTATCAGCCCCTGAAGCAATTACGATGCTTCAGAAGGTCTTTTCTAGAGCAAGCCGAGTCACGGGAATTCCGCAGGGTGTGCCAAACTTCCGTCACAATGTCTTCTTGAGTGATGGTTCAGCGGTTCAGGGTTCGGATTGTTGTCTCTTAAAAATTTCCTTTTCTTCTAGATTGGCTCATCGGTCACCAATCTCTAGGTGCAATGAACACAATTCTCTTCACTTTGCTGTCTCCTTTTTGGCTCGTGCCATCCTCACTAATTATGGCGACAAGAGGCCTACTAAGCATCCAGTAGTTTTCTAAATTCTCCTTACCAGTGTCAGTCTTCAGCCAAAAGAATGCAAAAACATGAATAACCGAAAAATTAATATAATTTGGATCAAAACTCATACGGGAAATACCAGTAATGAATATGCAGATATTTTAGCCAAGAGCATCACTAAATCAATAAATTACAAACCTATACATATCCCTGTATCAATACTTAAAAAATATATGAAAGAAAACATAAATAAAGATTGGCAAGAATATTGGGACAATAGTGAAAAAGGAAGAGCAACCTAAACTATAATGTCAAAAGTAGAACAAAAGTTACAATTCGAAAATAACATTTTAAACTAATTTATAACCGGTCATGAAAGTTTTCCAACCTACTTGTATAGAATTGGAAAACTAGATTCACCAACTTGCAAATGCGGAATGATAGGCAACCCCCAGTATTACATTCAAGTAAGATGTAATCTCGTTACAATGTTTATTAAAAAATACGAAAACGAAATACAGATCGAATACTTTAAAAGAATAGATAAAAATCGTATTCATTTTAAAAAGTTAAAGGAAATTTATAATATATAAAATTCAAATAACTCTTTTATACAAATTAAATTTTAAAATTTTAAAATGAATGAAAATATTTAAATAAAATAGTGATGGAGATAATTTGTTTTTTATTTTAAGTCAATAATACAGTGTATAACATAAGAATGAATACTGTCGAAAGGTTTTCCCCACCCACTTGGGGTTTCGCATCCATAAACTCTTCAGTTGGATGTGGGTGTGGGTCATCTAAGTCAGTCTTCTACGTTCGCTCGTGGATTGCAGCTGCGGCTCTCCGAGCACTTGTCGGTTGTATTGCTTGGGGGCATGGCCCATCTCTTGCGATCTGCCCACCACCACCGGGAGTCTCACTGCCATATGGGCCCGGTTAGGTGCTTGATTCTAAATTACGACGACCCACGTCAGTTTTAGTCACTGTGACTCAGGATGAGTAAGCATAAAAAACTGTAAATAGAAAAAAAGATTATTCACGAAATATATAGAACTATAATATTTTACAAATGAATCAACTAGATTTAATTACGATAGACAAAAAATTTCCTGAATTCGTCTACTAAAGCATCACATTTAATTTTCTTTTGCCAGTCAATATTGATTAATCTACGTTTATTAGTTTCATATTTTTGTTGACTACTCATTAAATGTAAATTACTTTTTAAAGAAATGAGAATAAAATATAAACAAGTGAAAATAAAACCCACCATCTGAGATGTAATTTCATATAAAATGCTCAGCAACAAAGATCATATATTGAAATTCGACAAGAGGTACGGAATTTATACATAAGCGTGTGTATACCGGAAGCTTAATGTTTCTTTCAATAGGACAGAAATATGTTCAGGTACAGATCTAATCTGGCATTAAGTGTTCCCTAGAATTAGTTTACTAGGAAAAGAAGGTTATCTACAGTGATGTTTCTCCTCTGACACACTTCTATTGAGAAATGGAGAGGTAAATGTGTTTTCCATTATATCTGAATACAACTTTCAGTAAGCTTCATATATCTTAACAATCACAATTATTAGTGAAATTTAACCAACCACTGTCATACTTAGGAAAACAGATCAAATGTTCCATGTTTTTCTCTTATTTACCAAAAAGTGAACGACTTTCTTGGAGGTTTTTGCTTGATGTAATATCATAGATAATAAACTGTGTTGTTCTTTTGGTGAATATCGCCCATTATATATATATATATATATATATATATATATATATATATATATATATGCATATATTTATAAATATACATATATGTATATATATATATATATGCATATATTTATAAATATACATATATGTATATATATGTATATATGTATATATATATATATATATATATATATATATATATATATATATATATATATATATATATATATATGTATATGTATATATATATGTATATGTATATATATATATATATATATATATATATATATATATATATATATATATATATATATATATATATATATATATATATATATATATATGTATATGTATATATATATATATATATATATATATATATATATATATATATATATATATATATATATATATATATATATATATATATATATATATATATATATATATGTATATATATATGTATATATATATATATATATATATATATATATATATATATATATATATATATATATATATATATATATATATATATATATATATATATATATATATATATATATATATATATATATATATATATATATATATATATATATATATATATATATATATATATATATATATATATATATATATATATATATATATATATATATATATATATATATATATATATATATATATATATATATATATATATATATATATATATATATATATATATATATATATATATATATATATATATATATATATATATATATATATATATATATATATATATATATATATATATATATATATATATATATATATGAATGAAATGTCGTGATAAGGAGTTAAGGCGAATAGAAAACAGTCTTTCAGGATAATAATAAGTTTGTTACTTCATCTTTTCTTCTAAAAGCAAAACCTGCGCCATTTTCAATGTTCGTAGCGGAGACACGCGTAGAGTGTGTTCACAGTTCCATGTAAACAAACCAATTGACTGTTATCTGTTTGAAAGCTCCTCAAATTGTTCCAAAATGATTCCGAATGGCCGGATGATCTTAAAAGCTTAAGCGAGCATAGGTCTTTTTTATTTAATTTATTATTATAAAAGAGTTCCCTTTTTAAAATCGTTTATAATCGTTTATAATTTCTAATTACCCCTTTTTTATACCTGACACACACACACACACACACGCACACACACACACACACACACACACGCACACGCACACACACACACACACACACACACCACACACACACACACACACACACACACACACACACACATATATATATATATATATATATATATATATGTATTAATAGATTCTTATTTATTATTTACTACTTACCTGAGCGCAATGTATTTCTAATACACCTTACACTACTGCTTTTACAACACTGGGAAACAATTCACAATTGGCAACATAATGGTTAGTTGGCTGTGCTTTGGGCGACTAAATGTTATTGTCGAAATTATCACTCTCGTCAAAGTCGTCAAATTCGTGTCGGTTTTGAAGATTTTAAAGATCTAGTTAGTTCGAGATAGTTGCATGATTCGAAAGTTCATGACCCTTTAAAACCTAAATACAAGAATTAAATGTTATTGGTAATATATAATTATTTTACATTAAGTAATATGCAATTATAATTTTATAATACTGTAAAAAATAATTTTTAACTACGCTTAAAATTAGAATTGCCGAACTGAGTGCAATACATTTCTTATACATTTAAAATTGCGTTTACAATATGTTGTAACTTTTTCAGACATTTTGTCGTGTTTACTTTTTTTTAAAAAGTAAAATAACTTGGAGTTGTGTGCAAAGTTAAACACACACAAATGAAAGGAAAATAAAATAAAAGACTGTAAATGAATACGAAAACTCCAACTGAAGTTTTTAAAATCATTTTTTGACTTCGAACTGGGAAAAATCTTTTACAGTTTGTCTTAAGTTTTTTTCTCACATTGATACTAATCAAAGTATAAACGGAAAACTTTATTAGTTTGGATAAGCTAATATAAAATATGCAAATGTATGTTTTTATCTCTCATTCGAGTAGGTCCTCAAGGGACTAACATAATTGACTTAGAAATGTGTTACAAAAGAAGACAACTCCCGTAACTGTATAAAGAGAAAAAGAAGAGAAGCTAATGCAATTCTTATTTTCTTATTTTAAGGCAGTTTATTCCCTGTAGGAATCGGATTTCTTGCTTAACATTAAGGAGGCATGAAAAACAGAATATACATAATTTCTACTGAAACAGAGACATGCATACAAATTGGTAGCTAATGTTATGAGAAATGCTTCATATTTCAAAAAGAATTAGATTAACCTTATATTTAAATATTTACTTATTTGATGTAAAATTAGAAAGCTTAATAAATATTTCGCAAATTTTAGTACATGTTTATAATTATTAGTGTAGTATCTATATTAAATAAGATTTTTTTTTCAAAAATTTTAAATGCAAATTGACAGAAAGTGCAGATAGTATTTTTTCAAATTTTGTGAGACTATTTGATGTTTATGATTAAATTGAAAGCGTTTAGATAAATGTTCATTAAAGATAATTAAACTTTTTAAACATACATGTCTACCCAGTGGATTCTCTTTACAAGATTTTTAGAAAGAAAAGAAATTATTTTAGCCAAGATAAATTTTTAGAAAAAATTACTTATTTTGACCCTGACTAATTTTCACAAATTTCAATATAAAGCTTGTATTGTGACGTCCTGAAGTATGGATAGGCGAGGCCGTCAACACAGGCTGGGCAACCGTTTACTCTGGATTAAATACTTTATTCGAGTGAATAATTATGTACAGGTTTCAGTAGATTCTAAATTATCTGAGATCCCGTGCTGAGATCACTTTAACACAATTACAATGCGTGGGTACAGTGAAGCTAGTTCTTCTCAAACATTTTAACAGTTCACTAATTAGTGCCTGTACGAAACGCTGACACTATAATCTCCGGGCTGACGAACAGTACAGCCTGTTTTAACTCTGAGGCTATAAAGCTCAAAATGCGTATCACGCTGGAGTTCGTTGAAGAAACTAAGGATGCAGAACGATCAAAAATGAGAGTAAGGGTTTCTCTCAGCTACCTACTTCTAAGCACGAAGTAGAAAAAATATTAAGCTAACGGGAATGAGATCCTAAAGTCGAAAGTCGACTTCTTAGCAAAAGCTGAGACGCTAGCGGTCTCTAAAGCAAAGCAAGCTCCGGAAATCTGAGAGACGAGTGGACTCCTCTCCAGCTCCACAAAACAACACCAAAGCAACTCTTAAGAAAAAGCCCCTTTCTTGCTCAGCCAATCTTCTTTTATAGGGGTCTCAATTCCCTTCACGTGATTGCTCCGGAACCTTTCAGACACAGGGTGACGCAATCTTGCGGTCAACTCCCCGCCTTGATCAGATGATCCGTTTTCGGATTTGACCGAAAGGCCGTCTTTAAGTCAAAGCACCAAAACAATTTAAATTCATTTGCCTCACCGGTAACGGGTCTCAGATGTACACTACAGCATCGCTCTATTAATAATTATTACCCTAGTCCTTTTACAGCAGCAAACATCATAAAGGCGAAGACACACTGGCTCCGGCGTACTGACAGTTCTTAATGTACCACCGTCTAAGCGACTACCTCGGTATTGTGCTTAGACGTTACTACACAAATGCCCTTGTCCTGACTACGCGTGTATACTTACCGTTATCCAAAAGGCCCTCGGCGAAAGGTCACCTTACATTTTTCTTTCTCTCCGGTCATGTAACGGATCGTTACAGTATATGCGTGCAAGAAAACTGTAATTCTGAAACATTAATTATCCATTTTCACCATTCTGTAGCTATGACTAATTTGCTCTTGATGTACGTTTGAGTCAAAAGATATACGTATATCTATATATCTTTATGAGTATATGCATATCTCCTATAACTGGAAAACTGTAACCGTTTATACGTAAAAGGTCAATATTTTTAGAACTGTTATAGATTCTAGTTTTTCCCCTCCCCTTTTAATTGCAATCAGCACACTATATAACTAAATATTTCAATATAACTCACATAAGTTGAGGGGTAAAAAAGATTAATCGTACATTTTGAAATTTTCTATTAGGGAATATTAAAACATCTAATAGTGCTACCTCCTTTTTATTCACCGATCTGCACTAAACACAAAATTATCGACTAGTTTATACGTAGTTGTAATAATGCTATTTTAAACGGTGGAAACAATGGTTTGAAAGTCCAATTTTAGTAAAAAATATCAATTATTTACAGAAAATTAGTCTGATATTTTACTGTTTATCAGTTCCTTGTACTAAGTAGGGGAAGTGTTATAATCCGGGAAATATTTGTTTAGAATGAATGCAAATAAATAAATATATATATATATATATATATATATATATATATATTATATATATATATATATATATATGTGTGTGTGTGTGTGTGTGTGTGTGTGTGTGTGTGTGTGTGTGTGTGTGTGTAAGGAAAATTCTCTGGGGTTTTCAAATCTGAAGTCAAGGGCTAAAAATTCCCGCATCCTTTTGCATTCTCCTTTTTAACCCCTAACCTAAATTGACCACTAGGGCTACAGTTTACACCCTCAGAGAAGAGGTCTGACCAATAATAAATCTACATTTCCCTGGTGGAAAATTTAGGAAGTTTCCAAAAAGAAAAATGCGCTCTGTCGGAGGCAGATTTTTGTAGATATTTTCCCACAGATGTTGACCCAGGTGTTAAGGGTTTGGTGCCTATAACTTCATGCTAGCTGACCCCTCAGTTTGTTCTGTCCCTATGATGAAGTGGGAACCAGTCCTCCAACGTTATCTTAATAAAGTCTTTAGCTAAAACGGTGTCATTTTTATGGCCATGACTACTACCACCCATCGAGAAGTCCGTGTCATTACACACACACACACACACACACACACACACACATATATATATATATATACATATGTACATATTTATTTATTTATTAAATATGTATGCATGAGTATAACACAGAAACAAATACGGAAACACAAATTCATATATTATAAACATTTATTATTCTAATATTCTGCACAATTCCTTGAATTATTTCGATTAATCTTAATTCTTCTCTTTCAAGAATTGGGAACAAAATGAAACACACAAAAAATATTTATAAATGTACCATCTGTGATAAGATTAAAATTTAATCGAAGTACAGACAGATGTTTGTTTAGAAGGAGACATGATATTGCATTCTGCATCCAATATACCGAAATTTCTCTGGAAAGTGACGTCAGTGTTATCACACGCTTAACTCTTACGGTAATTCTGGAAGGGCATTGCAGCGGATGAGGAGTATGGGGGGAGGGGGAATAACCAATTTCCCCATCTAATACGTAAGTCAACAAAAGATTAGCATGTCACAAATCTTGAAACCCACGCGGATTAACAAACAGCTGCCAATGAATTCTGTTTCTATCTTTCTATCACAAGCCTAGAGCAAGAGATGATGCCAGCTCAGTTATTGGAAATTCTGCAAAAATATTAATTGAGAAACCATTATTTTTCAGAAGTTTATACGAAAAGCAGATTATTCGAAGATCACAAGATAGTTACGTGAATATTAACACAAATTGTTGTTCCAAAACAGACCTTATTATAAATAAACTACAAAAATGCAAAGAACAGATTTGTATCAGCTAGATTTTTTATGTATAGACAGCAGATCCTTAAGCTTAAAATAGACATTTTTTTCTTGTAATACACTATTATATAAACTGTAATTTTACGTTTTCCTTGTATCATAAAAATTATATCATAATTCAATCTCAAAATCAATAATACTCTAAATCTACTGATTTTTTTTTCTAAATTTGAAATTTGTATAATTTAATTGCGAATTTAACCCATTAATCCAAGTGACCTTTTTGTCGAATATATTCGAATAAATATTTTAAATCTAAATGAATTTTTAAAGGTTTGATTGTTACAGTTTGTCCTCATTAGTGTATAACTGCTGTAATAAGCATTATGGAATGTCGTTTATAAAAAAAGAAAAACTTTGGGATATAAAATTTAGTAGCTATCTCATATAAATGGGTAAAATGAATGTTTGTTGTTGTTGCCAATGCCACTTGGAAGAGCTAAGAACGTTGGCCGCATGAATTAAGAAGAAGGATTGCGTCTTTTGTTAGAGAAGTTCCGCTATGGTGAAAGAATGTCTTAGGTCATTGGGACCTCGTAATTTAGAAGCAAAAATCCTCCTATGATAGTCCTGCCACCCCCCCCCAGAGATATCGTTTTATATCTTGGTGGAAATTAGGAATACAAAGATATTGTTTCGTGTCCCAGTCACCTAGTCTCAAAACATGGCAGGTCTCTCAACTGTCCAGTTCGAAGGTCTTTTCTTTTGTTTATATGATCATCTACCGTACATCAAGTGAAGGTTTATAACAGATAAATTTATTTGTAATGATTTCAGTCGATGTACTAAACGAAAAAAGAAAACATGTGAGACTCTAAAAATCATATTTTGACTCAAAATTATTCATCCTTGAGAATTTAATGACGCATCGTTAAAGTTAATTTATAAATAGAAAAATTAATTTTATTTGATGCTTATTTTGTCAGTTATACAATAAATGCTAAAACTTTGCATTTATAATTCAATTTAAGGACTGTCTTTCCCCTTACATTGGTGCAATGCTGAACTTAAATATAAATCCTGTTTTTATTTTAAGAATATGATAATTATTAACAGTAAATTATTCATTATAGTTTACTGCATTATATATCCACTGCAATTTAACTCACTCTAAAGTCCCCTATCACAGCTTATAAGTCTTGGTGAGCGCTACTAATAAATTACAAAGATTGTTCAAGCACTCTGCGCTTTTATAAAATTTCAATGCAAAAGACAAATTTTTTTCGCAATTTGAAACCATCCAAAAGAAAAACAACCAGTCATGATGTTATTAGACTTACCAATCGTCCTTCTGTTGAGAGTATAGTTCTCAGTCCTCTCATTGAAAGCTCTATCCTCCCTTAAAAAGTGTTCTGGACGTCGTCCTTTTTGATATGTAGTGCTAGATAGCTTTCTTTACATTATATAAAATCTAATTTTTGAATATCTGCATTTTTAGTAAAAAATATTTTTCATAAAATTGAAAAATCCACTTAATTTTATATAAGTAGTAATATCCTAATGGCTGTAATTGGGAAGATGCTTCATAAGATTAAAAACCAGTTGCTGTTATCGATAGTATATTATTTGATAAAATGAAGATAACAATATTCTCGGGTGAACTAGTGACCTTATTGGCTTCTTAATCAACTGAAACATGACAGCAATTTTTTAATTTACTTACATCCTCTTATATTAATATTATGTCCTCTTTTTCATAAAATGTTGGTCCTTTTAGTGTTATTCATTGTATCAGAAGGATGTAGAGTAACGTAATTTCACAGACGTATGTTTAAAACTATAAAGACTGAAATTTTACTAGGAGGCACTCAACCATATTCTCCTCCTTAAAGGACTTGGATGAACTGGTGACCTTATTGACTTCTTGCTCAACTGATACATGACAGAAATTATTCAATTTACTTACGTCTTCATATAATTATATTATATCCTTTTTTCATAAAATGTTGGTCATTTTAGTGTTATTCATTGTATCAGAAGGATGTGGAGTCACAGAAATTTACAGACGTATGTTTGAAAGTATAAAGACTGAAATTTCACTAGGAGGTTCTCAACTATACTCTCCTCTTTAAAGGATTTGGATGAACTGGTATCCTTAATGACGTCTTACTCAACTGAAACATGACAGAAATTATTCAATTTACTTACGTCTTCCTATATTCGTATTATGTCATCTTTCTCATAAAATGGTCATTTTAATGTTATTCATTATATCAGAAGGATGTGGAGTAACAACATTTCACAGACGTATGTTTGAAAGTAGAAAGACTGAAATTTCACTGGGAGGCTCTCGACCATACTCTCTTCCTTACAGTCTTGGCCTTTTTCTTATTATTTCAAAGTGTATGAAATCTCATTAACATGTTGACTGACATGGGGGTCACCCACCACCACGAAAACTTCTCCAAGCATGATATTATAACTCATTTTATCTGTTGCCAAAGATATTTCAGCTTAATATGCATAGCGTAATGAAAAGTTCACGTTGGTGCTTTGAGCAAACTGTCGAAGATGCTTCTCGCAGTCAAAATGTTAAAAACATGCATATGGTAAAAGATTTCATTTCAACATTCCAGTGAAAGAATAGAGTTCGAAATTTGTTCTTTCAGTACCGGAGGCTTATGAGAATCTTTCATCATTTTTTCAGCGGAAAAAATGCTTAAATCTCTGAGGTTGATTTCATTAATTAAATGAAAGTAAATTGTTACAAATACACATGAATTGTAATTTATTGAATAAACCTTTCAGACAGACATGCACTGCGTGTTACCTAAAAGCGTGCAAAAACAGCAGTAGCAGCATTTAAAATTTCTGTGTGCAAATCAATACTGCAGTTAAAATCTAACTTGTTTTTCAGAAACAAAATCACAAAAAGAAAAATAATTTTCAAGCAATAAAAAGTTGAAGCTTGTTGTCATTCACAAATGTTTTTGTAATTTCATCACCGACATGGCTAAACCTTCTACCAAAATCTCAGAGATTAAGAAGTTTGTAGTAATACTAAAGTCAACAAAGTATTAATGTGTCTCGAAACTCGATGGATTATAGGACATCTGGAGATGAAGGAGCCATGTTTCGAAATCTATAAATCTGAAGAGGTGGGAGGGGTTTAAGAGAGAAAGTCTTACTTATTATTTCAGTTAACTTACAAAGTCATCTGACGATATTAAGAAATTGCATTGTAATTTTATTTTCACTATGAAAATAGTTTTTAATCGTATTTTTTTATTCTTTGATAGCATTATTCCAAGGTTAATATCTGATACAAATTTAATTTGAGGAAAACATATTTTCCACTTTAACAAATAAATCGATTAACATTTTTTGAAATATTTCTGAAAACAGATTAAAAACTAATTTAAAATATCAAAAGGTCTGAACACAAAATTTGATGGAAATAACTTTAATTTTCTTAGTCAAATTAAATATAGGAAGAATTGCTTTTTGTAATGAATGAATCCTTTTTCAAAATTGTTTTTCATTAAAATTTATTTTCTTACACATCTTATTTTCCTGTAAAGTGAAGTGTTAAATATAAATATAGTTTTTTAAAAATATATATTTATAAAAGCAGTTTATACATCAAGTACTACGAGTATTATAGTCATCAAATTTGATTAATGTGTACCTGCAAAATTCTTTTTGAGGTACACTCCACACTAGTATATCTCATTAAAAATATGTGTACAGATGCAAGACTTTTATGGGTATAAGAATCTTTCACGCGGACAGCCCGGTATGTAGGGGTTGCCATATGGAGGAGGAGAGTTCCTCACACATTTTGTGTGAATGCGACTACTACTGTGGCAAGAGATTTGAATTTCTTGGTTATGACTTCATCGAGCCGTGGAAACTGATCAACTTCCCGGTTAACCCTTTGACAGTTTCATTTTTTTTCCAGAATTCGGTCAAAAAAGTGTCACATTTTTTATTGCGTGTTTTGCTCATTTTACATTTTTAAGTAAAGATATGTTATTAAAATTAACATTTCTAATATTTTTAAGCATTTATTACAACTTTTTTTCTTTCTATGAAAGCATCATAGAACTGAAGTTTACCTTTAGTCTCATCGATATCCAAGTTAATTTTTGGAATTCCAGTAAAAGCAAAGAGGAAGCGGATTCGAAGGATTATCACAATTAATTTTAAAAAAATGTCTTGCTTGACTGATTCCATCTGTACTACTATCAGAGTCACTACTATCCAGGTCATCTAGTAAACTTTAGCTACTATCATTTACAGATAATTCAGTTTCTGATTCCGAGTTACAGTTCGAATCACAAGAAATTAGCTCCATACGCTCTGAATTATCCATTATTTAAAAGTAAAAATGTATTATTCAACTCTTACATCAATAAAATTATCAGGCGGTTAGTAAAATATAACCAGAAAGCTATACACTGAAAGATAACAATTCGTCTTCTGATACAAAACATGCGAAAAAACCCACGCTTTTGAACCAATCAGAGTAGAAAATACAACAAACTGCAAACTATCATTTACTGGATATCTATACGAATAATTTGTTACTAAAATTGGAAAAAATACGGCCGAAACAGTGCAAGCGAAATAGAAATCAGATTGCCCGTACGGCGTACGGGAAAATCAGGGAAGGGGTTCAATTGCTACTGAGATTTAACTCAGCTATTGGTTTCTTTTAGGCCTAATTGTTAATATTTCTTAACTTTATGCTGGGACTCATTTGTTCCAGTAAATGGGGGGGGGTTCAGTACAATAGGCATTCGGTCGCAGTTCTGATGCACTTATGGGCCGCCCCACCCTAAATCTAAATCTAAATCTATGAATCTTTCAAGTTGTGTACACGTGCACTAGTCAGGTAGATAATTACCAGTTTTAGTACTGTATTCAGGCTATTGCATAGTTATTTCGGGATAGATGGCTTATACTTGTATCGTTATTAAACCAATCCAGGTATTCATTAAGATGACTGTCACCGACGAATTGAAGTTTGTGAATAGTTATTGTTCGAGTTTGTTTAGTTTTTTTCCTATAGATGGCGATACTGTTAAAGTTTTCTGAGGTACAGCTAGAGGTGTTGCTAGCCAGTGTTTATGCCAACGTGGAGTAGTGGGGTTGCATTCAAGGTTTTGGAGTGACTGCAACTAGGTTGCATGCCGAGATTCAGCCTTATGTGTTAACGTGGTGATAGAGTGCCATTCTGAAAGACTGAGTTTTATTCTTTATCGAGTTTTATTCTTTACTGAGTTTTATTCAAGTTTACAGATTTCATGTTTTACAGGTTATGAAATTTTTATTATGAGCGGCTTTACTTTAATTTCAAGTACTGTATAGTGTGTTATTTGTCAAGCCTGCACTTTAACGCCAGGACATATAGAGTACTGAATAAATTACTGTCTATTACAGTTCGACGTCTGCTTCTTTAAACAGAGTAACATTTACAACAGTTTTTGTAACCGGTAATGCTTTGATTGTACGTATCTTGTGGAAGGAAGTAGTAATATCCACACTTGATGAGGTCATCAATAGTCCCAATAATCATACTCAGGCTCCGACCTTCATGCAATACGGTCCAAAAACATCAGGATCCCTGCTCTATAAATGTGGGTCGGTATACTAGAAAACCAATTCATTGGACCATGTGTGCTGTTTGAATTGCTCATGGTACATTCTTACTTGAAATTTATCCGGAATGTACTATTTAAAGATGCCCAAGAGGACATTGTTACCAAATGCACGGATACCATTCCTTGTAATTCGCTAAACTTTGAATCATAATTTAATCCTTTTGATACTAAGCAAGTGTGTTTAAGTTAAGTGGGTTAAGTTGGTTTCTATTCAATTTCAATCTGATAAAGGTTAACATAAATCACGGGAATTTAACTCTATTTTTAATCTTGGTTACTTGATCTCGTTTTATTTTTCATGTCTGAAGTCGATGTTAGAGCAATTTAGTTAGTAATTTGGAAATCGTTTTTTGTATGCTCCGTGGTCTTTTTTTTCTTCAGCATGTGAATAATTGTAAAATTTATGAAATCAAGAAGGAGTATGAAAGGGGGCACTTTACGTTTAGCTTTTGCCTGTTGTTGCCTGGGGATGCCTGTTGCTCATCTTGTACTTTGCTTCGTCGACACGTTCGTTGTACAGTTTTTTTTCCATCGGTAAATTACATAAATTAGTCACTTGCCAGAATGCTTAATTTGCAACTTAGGTTTGTATTATCGGCCGACTGTTTTGGATGTTCTGTTTAACTGTTTTTTTTTATTTACGTTGTTTTGAGAAATAAAAAAAAAACTTTGATGTTTTTATATATTTGTGTAACTTCTTTAAAGAAACTCAGTCTTAGGCCATGCTACTGTGGTAAACATCAGTTTAAACTTTCTGATCGTTACTGTCCAAACAGACATTCCCTTAACGACAATTAGTGGCCTATAGTTCCAGCTGGATGGAGCTTCTTCGCATGCCAACTTTCTTGAGCGCCATCGGTGGGATATCTGATACGCAGGCCACAGAATTGGCTTGTGAACCTATTACATACACCACACATACATCTATGTATACATGTAATATATAATGAAATTAAACTTAAATAAGATTTTTCACCAATTTTATCAAGTCCTGAGGAAATTGAATTTCAATTCGTAAAGCAGGATACTTATAATAAAATCAGTTATTCTTTATACCTTTTCTTGTGGTTTTCATGAGAATTTGGGACTCACAGAAAATTTAATATTTAGAGGACTACTTATTTTCTACGTGCTGGCAATTCTGACAGTCCATAAATGCTAGTTAACATAGAATCAAATGAGACTATTGAGGCAATTTTGCTTCTAGGTTATATGATCTAACATAGTTTGTCCGATTTTATAGTGTGTGACTTACAAAAGTGCCGTTCGGGTTTTCAAAACTGGCGTAATAAATTAGTGTTTTCCAGTACTTTCAGATTCTAAAGTCTTTTTAAATTTTCTACTAGTGTTTGATATCATCATCATATTTTTGGAATGTAGCTACGGTGATTATGTGATTATGTGTGTAATATAAGTATATTTTTAATATTTTTCGAAAGAAGAATGTATGCCCCGAAAAGAACATTCAAATATGTAATAAAGGTTTCTATTTTAAATACATAGCGAATAGGAAAATATTGAAGATAAAATTGTTTGATTAGATTCTAATTGTTATTTTAAATTGAAAATACTCAAATTTATACTCACTTTCAATGCGTTTTTAACTTTTTATTTATTGATTTAAAACAAGTTTTATAAAATATTTTAGAATTAACTGATGATGTACAAACATTTTTGACATATTAATAAAGATACACATGAAAGTAACAAGGTCGAATCAAATTTTTGCTAGTTTCCTAAGTAAAAGAAATTAATTGCGTAGAAAAGCCCTCTTGTAAACAACTTCACAAACATATATATTTTTTAAACTTATCCTAATTAATGTAACCTTGAAACATATTTTCCTAATATATTTTAACACATTAACTTTCTTACCCGTTTTGTTTAAATGTGGCCATAAAGAACTATGTTTTCTCTAAACAAAGATATATTTTTAAATTTACATTGTTATTACTTTGGAAATACAAGAATTATTACAGTGCTTTATATTTTACTGATACAATCTAGCCTAAATAATTATGCATCAAGTTTTGAAACATTTCTAAGGTTAAATAAAGATTTCTATTATAATTAATTAATTTGTTTACTAACTTTGTAGATAAATATTTTTTAAACTAAATTTGCTTAACCAAAATGCTTGTTAAGTTTTCAAGTTTTCCCTCTAAAATCTTAAGCATTTTTTAATGTTTATATATATATATATATATATATATATATATATATATATATATATATATATATATATATATATATATATATATATATATATATATATATATATATATATATATATATATATATATATATATATATATATATATATATATATATATATATATATATATATATATATATATATATATATATATATATATATATATATATGTATATATATATATATATATATATATATATATATATATATATATATATATATATATATATATATATATATATATATATATATATATATATATATATATATATATATATATATATATATATATATATATATATATATATATATATATATATATATATATATATATATATATATATATATATATATATATATATATATATATATATATATATATATATATATATATATATATATATATATATATATATATATATATATATATATATATACATATATATTGATTTTTAAAATTGTTATTTGCTCTTTAAAATTGAAGAAATAGAAGGCTATTATGTGTAGCTGTCTAGATTTCACCATTATTCAGGTATTAGGTTATATAACAAAATAAGAGAAATATAAAGTATAGATGATAACAACAATTTGTTCGAAAATATGCTATACGCCATTTATCCTAAACAGAAAAAAGTATATAATCTTTGTGTTGTACAAATCTTAAATCAGGTTTCTTGATATATGTATATATATGTAATGATACTTTTATTCTAATAATTAGCTAGCTTGAAGTAATTTTTTGTTTCGATTCTATTTTTTCTGGTATCCCTATCTAGTGACCTTAGCCTCTGTGTTTTTCCCCCTGTTCATTTTTTTCGTCTCATAAGTAACTAAAATTAGATTATGACGTTTAAACTACGTTATCGGCTTCACTTACGTGACTTGTAAGTAATTTCTGTTGGCAAGATAAAGTAATAAGTAAGATAGTAATGATAAGTAATATCTGACATTTTGGTTGCCACAGAAAGTATGTTTCATTTTCTCTTTATTTAGATTAATTACATGACATGCGAATGTGAAGAGTAGAGGCCATTTAAGCTGAATATCTGAGAAGAGTGGATCACATGACTAAGTGAGATATTTAGGGATTTAATTTACTATTTGATCCCTTTGCATCGCTGTCAAAGTTTACGAAGCTACCAAAGTACAGAGAACTTGAAAGTCTTTGATCAGAAAACTGATGAATTAAGTATAAATGATAGCGTCATTAAATTATTTAGTTCTGTTGAATCTAAAGCGGCGTCACTTCGCTTTTAACTCTTATATATAAAACCGTCAGAGTAATAGCTTAAATCTAGGAAATTCCTGTAAAGTTACAGTGTTACATGTTAAATTTTAAAACTCAAACACATGTGAAATGATTAGATTAGTATCAAAATTTACCATGACAATTTCATAGAAAATAAACATACCATAATGTTTTAAAAACACCAAAATTTTTGAACAATGTTAATATTTACACTTCCTGGACTTTTCTCTAAGTCATCACTCTCTTCATTGAAATATCTATTTCTCCCCTTTTATACCCAACTGTTAAATATTTTTAATTATTTATAGAGTTCTCTCCAAGTCATTTTGAATAAACTACACTATAAAGAGGTAAAATGTGTATGTAAGCAGTAATTTCTGAAAGCACTGAACTAGTTCTACAAATTAATTTACCTTTAAAAATAAGTTTTATTCCAGAGTTACATAACTTATGTTTGTATAACTTGTATTCTATTAAAATTTCAGTTTAAAATCTCAATACTACAGGATGGGACAAAAACGCTCAAAAAATGTTATTGCATCATAGAAGAGAAGTTAATTAATTTCCATTCGTATATCTTTTTAAATATAAAATATTTTATAATATAACTCTTAGTTAACGTAATGTTTTTTGGATGCTTTAGAATGTTAAGAAAAAGATCTCCTTTTTTAGAGTGGTTTCAGCAAGAAAACTGACAGTGTAAAATCGTTCATTTTCTTAAAATTCTTGCCAAACAGTGTTTGATGCAATCTCTTGTTTAAAAGAGGTGATATAGCATCAATAGTCGGCGTCTAGGAAGTAGACGAAAACGTACGTTACGATATATAAATTAGAGATTTCAACGGAATCTGTCGATTTCGATAAGAAAGATCGCTTGCGAAATGACCAATCAGTTTGGTCAAATGAAAACTTAGAGCTTGCCCAGAAGTTTTGCAGGTTCCAAAGCGTTTAGTTTCTCACTGAAGAAGACATACACATGTGCCTTAAACATGCCGAAACCTTTTGAGACTGGCTGAAAGTCAGAGTTTGAAGAGATTCTTTTTCATTGATGGCAGCCGAAAGATGGCCGAAGGGTCCGTGGGTTTGAATCCCACAGTGGCATGTATGTTCTTAGCTGTTCGGAATCAGCTTTAAGCAGTAGGACCCGATCTCATTAGCCGTTGTGTTGCAAAAAGTAGATCGTAGCACTCCAAACCAAACCAAATCAAACCATTGATGGCAAGGAGTTTACCGTCTAATAAGCTCGTAACTCCCAAAACAATTGGATCTGATATGTAGACGCTCCAAGCACCTCGCCAATTGTTGAACATCGCCGAGATCCAAAGTCGGTCGTGGTCTGGGGCGGAATTTGAGCAAGCCAAAAAATACCTCTGGTTCTTGTAATTCAGGACGTTATAATAAATAAAAAAATGTACGAGCGGTACATTAAACGAGAACGTAAACTGGACGATTCAACAAGATTCCGCATCAGTTCACAAGGCCAAAAGATAAAGAGTGGTAAAAAACGCATTTTCCGGTTTAACGCATTTCCAGATCTCAATTCCATGGATTGCAGTTTATGGTACATTTTGGAGTAATCTCATCGACGGAATGGGATAGATTAAAGGTAAAAAGCTTGCGTCCCATTGATGGAAATTTCGATAGGCTTTTGTGCCTCTGCATAGCTAAAATGGCAGCTACTTTAAAGACAGTTAAATTTATTCATTATTAAAAGTCAAAGTTTTCCTACCTTTCATTATTTATAAAAGAATTATCCATATAAGAAAACTGTTCACTTTATTAATATTTTAAACTTATCAAATTTCCCATTATTATTAATGTTGTAATGTACTTACAACACCAACGCAAGTGTTCGTTTACAAAGGGAAACAAAGTAAAAATATAATACCTTATATTTGGATTAAGGCATTTATTCTGTACACTATTTAGAAATTGTTACTTTACTTGATCATCATATAACATAACCAGCAATTATTTAGATTTTATATTCATCATTACAGAATAATTATTACAATTCTCTTTTGTTATATGTTATTAATTAATCGATATATTGAATTACTAACTGAGGCCTAAATAACCGTCATAAATATGTTAAATCTATTTACTTCCAGACATTACAGGGGAGCAGGTTCGGGCTTTCATAAGGATGTAAAGGGCATAAAAGGGCGATGGTACTGGCGTAGCGGCAGTTATTTTGCTGTAAGTCATTGCTGGCATGCGGGTTCGGGACTCGATTGCTGGTCCGAGCTCTCTGGATGTCCAACAACTCTTCAATTCCGACTTCGATTGCTCTTTCTTCACTCTCTTTCCCAACACATCATCTCGAGTTTAACGCTCCTTTTCCTTCTTTGCCAATCGCTTGTTGGGTGAAATTTTCCCACATCTTCACCCCCGTCGGGAGTGTAGGTGGGCTCATTAAAATAGCTCCTTTTGTGAAAGCTGACATTAAATTTAGCCCCTGTCCTCATAACTCCGTTACATCTCTGTGACAGCTTGACCGTTACGCTTGTGCCATTCCGTGATCTATAACTCGTCTTCAGGGGTCCTTAAAACTCAAAGTTAACAGCTGCACCTAAATTCTTCTTGGAAATTTCTTCCACAGCTGTGCATGCAAGTGTTGGCCATCGTGGGAAATACCTCGGTACAATTATACTCATTTAAAATATTTTTTTCCTAAATTCCGAAATGCTCATACAACCACATAAAAATATGCTTACATACAAATACTTAATGAATTCACATTACTCCCTTCAAAGATATAACTATATGTATGCTGGATAAAGAAAAGTCTGTGACTGTTTTAAACCACATAATTTTGTATAGTCAAAAATTAATCTTTAATTATCTTAATCATCAAAGAAACCTTGTCTTAAGTTTTATCGTATGTCTTTTGTAACCCACTTTAGCATACAATAAATTTCTATTTACATCAGTAATGATATTATCTAATAGCTTTTAATTACATCGTGGCATAAATGCATTATCTGAAACGATACGTTTGGGACACCCTAATTGATTACCTAAATGCGAAGACAGAAAAAGCTTGCTTTAGGTGTGGTTTTAACAGGTCTCTATCCTTTTTAATTAGATGAAATATTCATCACAGAAAGTGGAATCAATAGAATGTCCCTGATCAATTTTTAAACGATTGGATTGCGCATGCGAGGTATTGATAATTGCTGAAGATAAAGCCTCCGTGAGGCTATTCGAATTACATTCTCCCTCAAAACTTATCCAAGTTGAAGTCTACGAAAATTAGATTTTCTGAAATATTAGTATTACAGACCTTTTAAAAGTATAATGAAAGTTCTTTACAATGATGTTTAAAGAATCTAAAACCTCAGTATTTAAAATATTTGAATTTTAAGTGACCATTTATGAAGACACCAACTTAAAACAATTTATTTTTTACCTTATATCTCGTTTTGATTATTATAGGAAATGCATGTTAATTTGAGTATTTGTTCTATATTTTATTTATTTAGATTTCCTGGATTTAGATTTTTCAA
The DNA here is from genome assembly GCA_032207245.1 of Pardosa pseudoannulata. Lineage (NCBI taxonomy): Eukaryota > Metazoa > Arthropoda > Arachnida > Araneae > Lycosidae > Pardosa > Pardosa pseudoannulata. The sequence goes on along the minus strand of CM063508.1, from coordinate 177,946,556 downwards.
ATATTAGTATTACAGACATTTTAAAAGCATGAAGAAAGTTCTTTACAATGATGTTTAAAGAATCTTAAACTTCAATATTTAAAATATTTCATTTTTAAGCGACCTTTTGTAAAGACACCACCTTAAATTAACATTAAGTAAAAAAAAATTCCTTATTTTTTACCTTATCATATCACATTTTAAAATCAAGAAAAAAGTTCTTTACAATGATGTTTAAAGAATCTTAAATCTCAATATTTAAAATATTTGAATTTTAGGCGACTTTTTATGAAGACACCACCTTAAAACAACATTAAGTAAAAGAATTTTCCTTATTTTTTACCTTATCATATGACTTTTAAAAGCACGAAGAAAATTCTTTACAGTGATGTTTAAAGAATCTAAAACCTCAATATTTAAAATATTTGATTTTTAGATGACTTTTTATGAAGACAACATCTTAAAACAACCTTAAGTAAAAGAATTTTTGTTAATTTTACCTTATATTATGACATTTAAAAAGCATAAAGAAAGTTCTTTACAATGATGTTTAAACAATTTCAAACCTCAACATTTAAAATATTTGAATTTTAAGTGACTTTTTAGGAAGACACCACCTTAAAACAATTTAAAGTAAAAGAATTTTCCTTAAATTTTACCTTATGTCGCTTTTTGATTATTATAAGAAATGTATATTAATTTGAGTATTATTTCTATATTTTATCTATTTCGTTTTGCTGGATTTAGATTTTTCAAATATTAGTATTACGGACATTTTAAAAATATGAAGAAAGTTCTTTACAGTGATGTTTAAAGAATCTTAAACCTCAATATTTTGAATATTTGTATTTTAATTAAAGTTTTATATATACATATATATATATATATATATATACATATATATATATATATAGTGATAAAATTTTAAATGAGTTAAATTGGCTCGGTCCGTAAATCTAGTGTTTACTACCTGTATGTATAAGTTTATGTGAAGGGTTATACATTTTCTTTTATGTAGGAAAGTTTAAATTTTCAAAACAAAGAGAACTTTTTCCCATTCCACGAAAAGACAATTTTCTGTTAACTTTTTTTTCCCTTTCAATGTTTCAATGTTTTTATTATTTTTTAAATTAAGGCCTCTGAAAAAACATTTTTGAGTTCTTATTTCATTTAATGGAGATCAAACGTTGTCGATTACCTTATGAACATTAACATACTAAGAGTAAAATTAAAGAGCAAAAATTTAAAACTAGTGATGAAAGCAGTGATATTGTTAATATCATTTTTAATTATTGCAGACTAAAACAATCAGCTAAGATAAAAACAATAACAATTTAGCGACACGCCAAATGAATAACAGTTTCAACGGATGACGATAAAACTTGGCAGCCTTTTGGCAAACTTTTTTAGAGCAATACGGAGAGCATTAACATAGGTCCTACTTTCAAGAGAGCCGAACGATGGCGATCGGTTAGGGTGCTGGCCTTCGGTACCGGAGATCGTGGGTTCGAATCCCACAGTGGGTTGGATGTTCATAGCCGTACGTAATTGGCTTTAAGCTGTAGGTCCCGGTCTCATTAGCCCTCGTGGTGCAAAAAGTACTAAAGCAAAAAGCACTCTAAACCAAACCTACTTTCACCAGATCTGAGCGAGGGCTGACTTATTATGAGAACTCACGGTCAATTTATATGGCTTTCAGCTTTCTGGAAATTAACACAAGCTTCTAGCAAAATCCAGAGAAAGGGGGGGGGTCGGCAACAAATGTCGCCAAGTCGCCAAATGTGGCTCAAAAAATGAATGTTCAAAACTTCACTAAGGAGCCAATTTCTCGCCAATTTTGTGAGATACCATACAAATTACATGTTTGCAGCATTCTTAATAATAGGATTACTTAACTACAGATCCCCACATGACAATTAAAGAAATATAGCGCGAAATCCAATGATTATAATAGGGATAAAAGAAAAAAGCCTGTCGATAAAGTAGTTTTATTTTATTATGATTAAATACTATATACTGTAACCTAAAGTGAGGCTATTTTCTTACATCAACAATGCAAATAAATATTACTTCTATTAGTTTCCCCTGCATAACTCTTAGGGATAAAGAAGTGTGAAACTCAGTGGTAAATCGTACTGTTTTTTAGGATATAATAATAGTTTTGTTTTAGATTCTGATATTTAAACAAACTAAATAATCTTGAACATATAGTTATTCAAGATTATACCTCTAATAATCGACACTTCTTCCCCCGTAAATTTTAGGTTTGGCACTAATTATCGTTTGAATTTTTAGTAGTAATAAAAATACTTACACATAATCTAAAACTTATTATAGTCATGCATTGACGAGTTTCAACTGTGAAATTTATAAATCAATACTCGGCGGAAATGATAATTTCGTTAGAAACTTATGCTTCCTCTAAAATCGAGTTATAAAACCATTAACTCCTTTTATTGGGGTAAAAATTTCATTTCAGGCTAAATAAAGGGTAAAGGGACTTTGAAAGGTTGAAACGATTTTTATGTTTGCGAAGACAAGTACAAGGAGGTAGTCAAGGTATCCAGAAATTGTTATATGCATATTAATATGTACACGCAACCTCCATAAATACACATATGAGAGTGGATCAAAAAGAAATGTTTTCATTTATCGAAGTATTATTTTTTTCCGAAATACTGAAGTATGTACGCATGATATTTTCTGCACTAACGAGGACCATCTACATTAAAACAAAGGTTTAAGATGTTTTGGTTGTCCCCTGGTGTTCAATCCACAGCATCTCATAATATACAATGCAGTATAAATACAGTAATAATATTACAAAGCAACACAAATACAAAACAGACAAAATAACACTGAAAGCACAAAAAAAGTAATAAGAAAGTAAAGTAATAATATTAAAGTAAAAAAAAATAATGATAATAATCACAAGATAATTGAATGAAAATAAATGCAATAGTGCGGTACAATGAAAGTTATATATTCAGAGTCAGCCTTGTTACGAAGCCTGCAGATTCTTTGAATTTTCCATTAGCCAACAGAACAGTTTGCTTAGTTTGGTGAGAGGGTTTTGTTACAAATTAGCTGATCAGCCCAGACACTCTCCATGCCTGGTGTAGGGAGCTTGAAATACCAATCCCTAGTGAGGGAGCAGTCAAATAGGTAGTGGTCGGGAAAACCCGGGACACCGCAAACACAACTCGAACTAGCCGAATCGGAAATCTGGAACCGGCTAAGATAGGCAGGGAATGGGCCATGTTTCTTAAGGAAAGCTGTAAGGGCTGCATTGGAAATTAGCCTAGGGGGGGTTATTTTCCGGTAGTACTCGTAGACAGGTCTACCCTTCTCCGATGTGTCTTAAGTGACCTGCCAATGAGCTATTTGGCACTCTCAAAATTTGCCCTTGATGTAGACCGCTGGGAGAGAAAGTTCCAGATCATTGTGGTCTTGTTCAGCTGCGGACTTGGCCAGGGTGTAAGCATGATATTAGAGATAAACTTTCTTTTCTTACACAGTCTTATCTTTTTTGATTGACTGATTAGAAGCATGGATGTGAAGCCAAAAGAAAGGGTGGCTATTGTATTTTTTAAGTAATACAAAGAAGTTTATGTATTTAAAGAATCTCTTAACTAATTAACAAGAATTACGATGGCACTATAATGACATCAGCAAACTTGAGACACAGTTGCAAATCAATAAGATGCAGACGAATTGACAAATAATTACGAGGACACTAAAATAACATCGGCAATTTTGAGACACAGTTGCAAATCAATATGATGCAGACTAATTGCTTTTAAGAAATAGACGAAATACATTTCAAAAGTTTGCTGATGCATCGATCGATTTGTATCACTCTGTTTTGCTGATCTGGAGTGTAGAAACAGAATAAAGATCATTGGTCAAAAAGCGTAATCCTCTTTTTTGATACCTGGTATAACCGACGGAAGAAATGTGTTAGAATTCATTGCGGATATTGTATTAGACAGTTTAGGTTTTAATATATAATAAATTATTCTGCTATATCTCGAGGAATCAATATTTTCTGGTAGATAGGTAGGCAGATAGCTAGATAAATAGAAAGACGTATGTTGCGGCATGCTTAATCTTTTATAACAACTTATTTTTCAGAAAGCTACGAGGCGCTTACAAAAAGTAAGTTTCCCTATTTAAAAGAAAATAAAACTCACACTTTCGTCTACATATTTATTGGCAACAAGTACAGAAATGTTTCAGCTATTTTTCAACATACCCACCACCAGAATTGAGACACTTGTCGTATTGTGGCATCAACTTTTGTATACCTCTGTCTTACAACTCTGACGCCTGTGAATGGCCAGCCTTCTTGTTCCAGAACACCGTGCCCATCCCTTAAGGTACCGACAGCGTCTTTTTGAATTTGGTCCCGACCAAAGATCCACTATGATGTCAATGCATTGACTGCTGCTTGGTTTCCGGGGTAAAGTGTGCAGTCTCATTGCCTGTGATGATCCTGTCGACGAATTCGTCGCCGTCGTTTTGATACCGTAGCAGAAATGCCAGTGCTGCTCCTAAGCGTTGAATTTTGTGTTCGGGTGTCAGTTTCTCCTCATAGACCTTACAGAGCTGACGATGAATTTCAATTGGCACAATGCTGTGTACTTTCGAGATCACCGATTGAACCTTGCAGGCGGCGGGAGAAGGATTTAGAGTTTCCATTTCGGACCATTGCTACCCCGCTACTGGCACGAATCGGGACTTGTCCAGCTGGCATATGATTAATATGTCATAGATCTGTTACTCATTAGCAGTTGACACGGCTAATTACGTTTACTTTAAAGGGGAAAACGTCGGAAAACTTACTTCTGGAGGCGCCTCGTATTTAGTCACAATTAACATATTATTAAAGTTCCAGCTTGGCGATTTTCCACTCTAAAAGGGGATTAATTTCTGAAATTAGTTAGTACCGATAATATTATACAATTGGATGCATTTATTTGTTTATTACTCTGTGGAGTATTTGTCTTAGTACTCTGTGAAAGTTCTCTCCAGATAGGAGTAATTGAGTTTTACTCAGAAAAAACCATTACTTTGAAAAGAGAGATTAAATTTTAACTAGAAGGAAAATAATCATAATAATATATTATACAATAAGAATAAAAAAGTTGTGTGTAATTCAATAGGCGTACTAAGATATCATAAGGTAACTTCAAGAGATCTTTTTTGCATTATTGATGACTCCTATATGTCATGGATTCATTCTAAATGCTTTGTTTCAAATTTCTAGAGATAGATTATTAAAGGGATGTTTCTTTTTAAACTTAAAATCTTTATTATAAGAGAACTTTTATGTTATATCCTACGTAAGAAGTTCTCTTTTTAAAATGAATTTTTAAAAATACTATAGCGTTAGAAAAAATATGTTTTGTTGTTTAAAATAGCATATTTAAAAAAAAATAATACGAAATTTGTAGCTAATGAAATAAAAGATTAAATTAACTTCAAAAGATAACTTTTAAAATGTATCTGATAATCAAAAATTTTAACATCAAATCGAACTAAAATATATCAGTATTCTCTAACTTAGAAATTTAAAAATAGAAATTTTTTTATAAAAAATTTAAAAAAAAGCTTAATAACTTTAAAATTTTAAAAATATGCTTTCACAGTTAATAAAATAAAACAAACAGATGGTATTAAAATTAATAAGCTTCATTTAGTAAAAAAACTAATTAGTTTCAATTTGATATGAAACTTAGTTTTTAATGTACCCATTTCAAAAGTTATTTTGAAGGTTAATGGATGAATTTGACGATTTTATCATTAGCCATTTTTTAAGTAGAGTTGGGTGATAAACAAGATTTTTTTTTAAATTTTCTTTTCATTAGATTTATTTTTTATCTGTAATAAATTATATAGTCGTCTTCATTATTTAGTTAAGAATTGAGTATATTGTAAAGATGTAAGTGTAAGATAGTGAAAAGCTTTGGCTATACTACAGAATTTGTTTGAATGAAAACTGTGCTCCTAGTAGTTATATGTAGATATCAATTATTATAGTTGATAGTATTTCAAAAGTAATGAAATATAAATGCAGAAATACTTCCGTTGAGTAAACTTTATAATCTTTGATTTTATTCTTTGAGTAAGTATATATTTTCATATGTTTATCGGTAGATTTATTCATAAGTACGCTCAAGAACCATTATGAAGAGAAACATTATGACCACCTGCCTATAACGAGTTGGCTCACATTTGGAGCGTTCAACACAGCTTCAACCCACCTTGGCATGGATACCACAAGTCCTTGGTAGGTGGCCGGAGACAGATTGTATCAGATGTTTAAGCAACGGATACGCAAATCCGAGATATTGCGAATTGGTAGTCTTTGAACTCTGAGCTGCCAACCCATGACATCCCAAATGTTTTCTATCGAATTGAGATCCGGTGGGCTAGGCGGCCAGGACATTAACTGGAATTCAACATCATGTTAATGGAGCCACTCCAACACAGACGTCCAACACCATGTCGTCTACTGCTGGTTTTATCGCCATTCATCCACTTTGCATAAGTACTAACAACTGTAGATCGCGAATAACCCACAAGTCGTGCAGTTTCGAAAATACTTGTTCCGAGCCTACGAGCCATTACAATCTGCCCTCTATCAAAATCGTTTAGATCAGTAGCCTTTCCCATCGCACACAGAAGTAAGTGAAAAAATGATTCTTCAGGCTCTCTAGCAGCAGTTAAATACCACTACCACCTGATCACGTGCATTTCACGTCATCCATGCAAGTTTATTGCAAAATGTAGGGATGGTCATTATGTTTTGGGTCTTAAGTGTATATATCGGTAGATTTATTCATATGTAAATTGGATACAGTAACAATTATTCAGAGTATAACTCGTACCTTAAATTTTCTATCTTGATTTGTGACCAAAAGTTAATCGTTATACATCAGTTAATAAGAAAATTTCGCATGATTAAGGCTCATGGTATAGAAACGATAATTATCTTCTATTGGATATATATATTAGTATCTATTTTACAAATCAAAAGAAGTTATTTGCGTGTAAGTGGATGTTTATTTTTTTCATTTGATATAAATGTTTATATAAAACAAAAATTTTGCTTTATATGAACAAAACTAAATACTTTTTTATAACATTTGACCCTTATGAATGATTTAGAAAAAAAAGTTCTAATGAGATAGGAACTTTTTACTGGATATTAAATCAAAATAGATTTTTCAGGTATAAATCCAGCGTCAGCTGCATTTATAAATTAGATTTATTAAGCTCAATTATTTTACTTTATTAATGCATTTATTATTTTATATTACTTTATATTTTATACTTTATTAATTATTATTACTATTTAATTATATTAAGTTTATTATTTATTTTATAATATATTACTACTATTTATATCACTTTATATTTTATTTCTTTATTAAGCTGCAGCTAAAAATTAGATTTACTAAATTCAATTTTTGCAGAATATTAAAAGGAACGAGACGTTTAAGCTTTATCTATACTATTAAAATCTCTAAAACACTCCTATCCGTCAAAAAAGTTTCAGAATGTTCGAGACAATTTTCTGATATATAATTTGAAAAGAATTAGATGTATCAATTTCGCATTCTCTCATTTGAAAATGTCATTTCGCTAAAAACGAACAAGATATAACCAGTAATAGCTGCTTATGTAAGCCTCGTTAAAATGTATGAGAGTTACGTAAGTAAGAGTACCTTTATTATTAAATCACAGTAAATGGAGCCTAAAATAGTGAAGAAGTATTATTTCTGCCAATTTTTAGTTCCGTATCACCTTTAGGTGAAATTTCACTCAAGTAGAATCAGTCGCAGGCAATTTACATGTCCTTGGAAATAAATTTAGATTTATACTTTAGTTTTATTTCTATTAAGTACATTTAATTCAAAGTGTACTTGTAACTACAAAACATTCCGATATAATTACGATACTTGAATATCGTTAAAATATGTATCAACCGTCCGCATACAGCTTCCTCAATTTGAGCGGGGTATTAGTTTCGTTCCGGATCACGTGAAAATCACTGAAGATGAATTTTTCCCCTTATTTCAATACTGATCCCGCTATTTCGTTAAAAAACTAGGTAGTTTCGTTAAAAGTGTAAGTTAAAAGTAAACATCATTTGATGCTTATTTTCTTTTATTTTTTCTATTATTTTTCAAAATATCCGTAATTTTCTAGACAAAATGTTTAAAAATTATATTAATCAGAAAATAAAAATATGCATGAATTTTTAACTTATATGTCCGCTGAAATAACGGCAGTTTAGTTTAAGGTTGGTTGGTTGGTTGTTTGAAATTTAGTGGTGCTAATTTCTCATGGGACAAGTTTAGTTTAAGGAGATGACAATTTGTTTAACAGAATACAAGATGCAGTTCAATAGAAAATATATGCACAGTTCAGCATTAAAATTTCAAATATGTTTTTAAATTAGTATCTATATAAGTTTTAATTTTATATAAGATTTTAATAATTTTATGAAGAATGGTACAAAGTTTATATATAGGTATTAATGCAATAATACAAGTAAGATTCAAATCAAACTCAGAGAGGGAATTTATGAAATGGTGCAATAAATCGAGTTCAAAGGTTTAGATCACAGCCAATCAAGTAAGTAGGTAAATAATGGCTATCTCTGAAATCGTCTCTCTAAATTGGGCCGCATTAAACGATGTTTCGTTTCGGAGATGCAAAGAGTAAGCCATAGAAAGGAGGGGAAAATAACGAATAAAGTGGTAATATTTCAGTTGTAAAAAATGTGTTTGCAACTTAATTTTTGACACAAGTGCATAAGTTTGATTTATAAACTGGAAATGTAAATTATTTCATTCTCAGAAACCGGAGTTCTTAGACCAGCAAGTCATTAATCATTCAATATTAAATAAAAAATTACAAATGAGGAAATGAGTGATGCTTACATTTTACTATCTGATTTTCACAAATAACAGTTGGGCCGAAAATTTCCTAGGCTAACATAGAAAAATTTTTTGATAAAATTTGATTTTTTTATTCAATGCAGTTGCCTTCAAGGGCGATACAACGATTATAGAAATCATACAATATTTCGATACCATTTTAATAGTAAGAATTGTCTTTAGCATCAAAATAGACCTCAGTTTCGGCGATTACTTCTTCATCGGTGCTAAATTTTTTTCCAGAGAGCATTCTCTTGATTTCTGAGAACAGGAAAAAGTAGCTGAAGGCCATATCTGGAGAATACGGTGCATGCAGAAGCAATCCAAAGCCCAATTCATGAACTTTTGCCATCGTTTTCACTGACTTCTGACACTGTGCAATGCCTTGATCAAACAACAATTTCTTCTTCTAATGAGGCCATTTTTCTGCGATTTCATCCTTCAATAACGCTATGTAATAGTCGCTGTTGATGGTTTTTCCCTTTTGAAGATAGTCTATGAATAATATACCATGCGCATCCCAAAATACTGATGCCATAACCTTCCAACCGACTGTTCCGTTTTTCCATGCTTTGGAGTTGGTTCATCAAGTGCAATCCACTCGGCTGACTGTCGATTGGACTCTGGTATGAAATAATAGTGCCATGTTTCATCCATTGTCCCATATCGACGAAAAAATTAAAGTTTATTACGATTAAACAGCTTCAAACACAGCTCTGAGTCATTAATTCGTTGTTGTTTTTGGTCAATTGTAAGCTCGCTCGGCACCTACTTCGCACAGAGCTTTCGCATACCCAAATATTCATTCACGATAGATCCAACACGCTCCTTTTATACCTTTAGAGTCTCATATACCTCAATCAACTTCACGGTACGGTCATTCAAAATTATTTTGTGGACTTTTTTATGTTTTCATAGGTAACAGCCTCTTTGATTCGTCCACTGCGTCCATCGCCCCTGGAGCTCATTTCGCCTCATTTAAACTTACCAAACCACTTCTCAACGGTGGATTTTCCTGGTGTAGAGTCCGAATAATGTTTATCAAGCCAAGTCTTGGCTTCAACACAATTTTTTCCGCTAAAAACCAATGCTTTATTAAAACATGAAAAATCCTTATTAACCATTCTTTTCAAACTAACAAAAGTTGCTTAACTCAAACTACTGTATTTCACAAACTAATAGTCCGATAACTGTCAAATTTATACACTTGTCTAAATGACTAGGACTAACTAAAAACCATATGGATTTAATACCAGTTTCGCCATCTATGTGCCAGCCTACAAACATTTCAGCCCACCTGCTAGAACCATTAATAAACGCTTATACATGAAGATCTTGAAGTTTTGTGTAATATTTAATAGATGTAGCATATATTTAGACGGATATAGGTAAAACAGGATCGTAGAAAAACTCGACAACTGCACAGAATTATTAATTTCCTAAAACTTAAAAGAATTATATTTTCAATTCCTTTCTATGCTGGGTTGCTATGCGTCTATGACGAGCTGCAACAGTGTTGGGATAAATCAAACGAAAATTTGCTTCGCTCAAAATACTATATTTCACAAACTAATAGTCCGACAGCTGTCAAATTTATACAAGTGTCTTTCAAAGGGTCGGACTAACTGAAAATCATATGGATTTAATACTAGTAGCTCCATCTATGTGTCAAACTACGAACTTTTCAAACCACCTGTTAATTATCATAAAATAAAAAAAAAAACTTTAATTCATATTTTTTAATTGAATGACTAAAATATTTCCAAACGTTTCATTAGCTTTAAGACCATAATAATGAATGTATAATAAAATAATCTTCATTCTAAATTACAAATATCCTAAATGGATGTTAGTTTGGGCTTATTATTTACTGAACAATGATATAGAAACTCATTACATATATTTTATTCAAACAACCCCATGATTCTATTCGACTGTTTTATAAAAATTCCAAAACATCCACTACATTTGAATATCCACGAGTTTTAAGTAGAGTGCGGCACTTCAAGGTAATGTCCATGGAACACAGTTCCTGTAGCCGTTTTCAAATTATATCACCATAAATTAAACTTTTCCCTCCTGTTCAGACCATAATTTAATATGTCAAGCCACGTCTACAAGGTGTTACGGTAATTAGGAAATTTCCTTTTGTTCTAGGGCATCGCAGAAGGAATCACATTAAAATTAAACAATGCATTTCGAATTTAGCTGGTTCTGGAAATTAAATTAATTGTAAATATATTCTACGACATGCATCAGACGGCAGGTCGTTCACGCTGCAAGAGAGTATTTAATCTTCTAAAGTACTGCCGGGAAAATATGTTGGAATTCCTTTTTGAAAGTTTGCACTAATATGACGAAAAGATTTCCGAAGATAAAGAAAAGAGAAGACTTATATCATAAATGATGGATTTTATACTTAAATCTCCGATTTTAAACAGATGTTGTGTACGGGAGGTGGATTTCCAAATAACAGTTATGTGTATTTAAATCATTGTTCTTAAAAGGCGATAGTGGAGTTTTAAAACTAATTTGTTTTAATTTTAAATAAAAAATTCAAAATATTATCATGTATTTAGTTAATTATTAAATATCATATATATAATATAATATAAACTATTATTAATATTATAGTTATTATTTAATATAATAATTACTAAATAATATGTATAATATATTATTTAGTTATTATTAAATTTATGTAGAAGTTTTCCACTTTTATGGCAAAACATTAACTATTGAAGGGAACACTTATGATCTAAATATTCTAGTACAGTCTTAAATGTGAATATTTCTGATTAATTTCGCCACATGAACTATGGAAATCCTATACTTGATATTTCAGTAGAATGAAAAATAATATTTACCCTTTATATTGTCAAAATTACTTTTAAAAAATCTAGTAAAAACAATAGGTTTTATTAATATTCGTATTATAGGATATTATCACGAAGATTCGAATGAACACACCGCTTAACTTAACAGATGAATTTATTGAAGCTAAGTAGCAACTCGCAACTTTACAAGATCAGGAGGTAGCCTACAGTTAGTGCTGTATAAAAGCTGTTACAGCTTTTATACCAGAACAGAATATTCGAGAAATAACTAATTCACATATAAAAAAAGATAAAGAATGTTCAAGAACATAAGGAAACAATAAATAACATTTTTAAATTAAAAATCCGTACTTTGGTTCACCAGCCATAGCAAGAATCGAACCCACAATCTTCGGGCCTAGATAGTGCGCTTTTACCATCAGCCACTGAGCTCGTTGGCTAAGCTACTTTATGCGGCAATATTATATGTGCGCAGATTTCTCAAAATGAAACAAAAGATATTTGTTCAATATTACAGAGAGAATTTAAATATTACATGACAGTATTAATGCAAATAAAAGAGAAAGATATTCCAGTTTGCTATTATAATCATTTTTTAGAGCTATGTAAAAGTTTTATGTTTAATTCAAGGATGAAATTTAATATTTAAAAATTAGGGTGGAAAATTCATAAATTTATTTACTAAATCCAAGATTTTAACTGCTGTAAATATTGGTATTTTGTTAAAAATTTTCCTCCTTATTATTGTCAAATGAGAAATAAAATGTGTAATAAATTTTAAAATTTATAATTTACAACAGATATAAATAACACTCACGTAAGTTGAGAAAATATTTTGAAATTTTTTTCTATCTAATTTTAAAATGTTATGTCTCCCTACAAATGAATTTCTTATTATTTATAGTTTGAAAACTTTATTAGAAGTGCTTACAATTTTTTCAGATCTTAGAATAAAGTTTAGTTGTTAATGAAATCATTCACAAAAATATAAAGAGAAAAAAAATGTGCGCAAAGTGTGTAATGCTTTTTAAACACAATTAATCTAAATAATAATTAGCATTAGGTAAAATTTAGCGTACTTAAAAATTAGTGTACTGAAGACAGAAAGAAAATTGACCTATTCCAACTCCATAGTGTATATCTTTTAAAACTATTAATAGAACGCTCATACATTTGTAAAAGAAAATCCTGTAAATAGTAGCTTGTTTTTCTATGGCATCACGGATGTAGCAAGAATATATAAATTGGGGGTGGGGAGAAGGGTTCACCCTCATCAATTCATACTTTAAAATTTATACAGCAGCCCTTACATATATGGATACAGTAAACTTGTGGAATGTTACAACCACCACCTAATCTTCCCTTTGATACTGGATGACATAAAATATTTCAATATAAGAAAATAACAAAATATTTAAGTTTTTCCTTTATATTTATGGCATTATTTTTTACCTCTACTTTTATTCATGAGCTTAAAATGCGAATTATTATTGGTCGAATTTTAATACCGATTTAATATGGATTAATTATAGACATACAAACAAACACACATATGTATATATGTATATATATATGTATATATATGTATGTATATATATATATATATATATATATATATATATATATATATATATATATATATATATATATATATATATATATATATTTACATTAGCCGAACTATGGCAGAATGGTTAGGGTGCTGGCCTTCGGAACTGGATTTCGTGTGTTCGAATCCCACTGTGGTATGGATGTTCGTAGCCGTTCAGAATCGGGTTTAAGCTGTAGGTTCCGGTCTCATTAGCTATCGTGCTGCAAAAAAACCATAGTACCCCAAACAAAACCTATAGATGATGTAGTTGTAATCTAGATGTGCATATGTATTAACAGTTCCTTACCCGAATTTCCTTATTTGTTTTCTACCGCAAAAAATGCACAATATTTATACATATTTTTGAGAAATCACTTTCTTTAAATAGGGAAAAATTTTGAGTTCTTTTTGAAATAGACGAAGGTTTTTGCTCCTGCATGCCCTCAAAGTTTCTATTAAGGGAACATGCAATAATTTTTAAATGATTAAAGTCATAAGAAAGTTTCAACTGTTCCTTAAGGAATATATACAATATATGGCAAAAACAAATGTAATTTAGAAGGTTTATATGATTCATATAGCGGCGATTATTATGTTTAAAAAACGAAGTTACAAATAATTTACCTTCTACAATTGCTTACAATATGATTCATTATATAATGATGTTATGTTATTGCAGTTTTAAGAAATTCTTTAGAATTGTGATCTTATTTTAAGTAGATAATTGAACAAATGAATGGCAAAACTAGTTTCTATTAGCACCATATGCCATTCCAGCTGTTATGGACAACAACGGATAAAAAAGAATGAATATAATAGCCAAGGGAGAATTTATATTTAATTCTGTACTTTACGGAAATGAGCTGAAATTTTCTGTCTGTGTCTTTGCTTATATAAGGTAAACAAAATTTACAATAATCTGCATTCTCACTATATTTTTATTTTCTGCTGTTATACAAAAGTAGGAGAAAATTAAAATATAGTGAAACTTAATGAGTTTAATTTTGAAAATAAGAAATAATTTAGATTGGATTTTTTAAAGTAGTTGAAATAACATTTTCATAAAAAAAATTCTGAATTAATTAAATATATTATTTTTAAGTGAGTGCATTACACATATTTTCTGTATGAAATAATACACTATAACTTTACTTTTATCAATTACTTGAAGCATTTGATGAATTAAAAATTGATTATCGAAAATTATGTGTATAAATGAGTCCGTGATTTTCTGTTATGAATATTTTATATAATTATAATTAAAAGAGAAATAGAGATGTACTACATTTGGGTTTTTGCAATTCTACATTTTAGTACTTCCAGCTTTCAATTTATTAATGTAATTCAAGCAAAATTTCAAAAGAATAATTAACTAATAGAATATCTTGGAGTTAAGTAATTAAATGCTTTATAAAATTATATGTAAATCTTTGATTTATAAACTATAGTACTTTAATGATCAGAGATATTAGTAATTTAAAAATTTAAATTATTTTCCAATTAAGCTGCGAGAGATGATTGGTTATACAATTTTGTGTGACTAATGCTAATTAGAAAACTTATATCAAAATGAGGGTTTAGGGTGAAATCCCATTAAAATTCGGGTTTTCAAATTTTACGAAATTAAATTAACTGCAGTCAAATTAAACGACATGTATTAGATGCTGTCTTACATATGAATAAAGCGATACATTTTGAAAATGATAGATGGGAATTTTAAATTTAAGTTTAATTTGGATCTAATCTCACGTCTGAATAGGAACATAGATTTAAATGGCACAATTTTTAGATCTTTTCTAAGTAAAATTAAAAAATTCACGTACATTTCAGCATTTATCTGTTATTTCATATTCGTTGACAATTATTAGGTTCTTTTAATCAAATTAGAGCTGTCAGAAACAAAACACTTTTGTAATTACAATCATTTACAGTGTTAATTGAATAGTATATAATTAAAGTTATATTAGAATTTAGAGTTGAACGGTTTTAATTAATAAATTTATTGTGAAATATTACAAAAAGACAGAATTTGAATGTACTACGTATTTTTAATAAAAAGACAATTTAAAATTGATATACCCTCTGGTCCAGTAATATCACTATTTATTTTTGTTAAATATATATGTGAATTTAATATAAACACATGAATAATCATTTTCTAAAATTACATATGAATGTTTTATTAGATAATACGACACAAATTAAAAATATTCTCCAAAATCACCATCATTTGAAGAAATAGAAGATGGGATATCTTTATTATTTTTAAAAATTAGAAATTCAGGTTGAAATGTTGGCTCATAAAAGAAGATAAAATCATTTGGGTTTAATATAAGGACGTTTTCCAGTTTCATATTCCTTTTTACGATGTAAACACCGTACAAGGTCTTAGTGAACTTTTAACTGCTTAAAACTAAATCAAAAATTGTAAATTTTATGTATAATCCGTAAAGATTGTCAAATATGAAAGATCGATTTCAAATTCCATTTAAAAAACCGAAAACGAAAGAAAAAGCTTAACATACTCAGAATTAAGAAATTTCAAATACTCATAAAGAATAACTTTGTAACTATAAAATAAGAAACTTTTCAAACACAACAAATACATAACATTTAAAAAAATTAAATTGAAATTTCAAACATGATTTGGATGTCCTATTCATTTAAAAAAAAAGAAAATTTAAATCCAGTAATCCTACTAAAAAAAGTAAAGATAATTCGTAGTTATTAAATTGTGTTTAAAATACATCTTCTTTAGTTTTTAAAATATCAATTTTTTTTTCATTTTTACAATTTTACATTTTAAAAAATTATTGGACATTTTGGAATCGTTTAAAATAATGTAAATTTAATGAAATATAATGTAATATAACATAATGAAATTTAATGTAAAACTATACAATCAGTTTATCTAATATAATAGCTTTTAGGGTAACTATAAAAATTTTAAATACATTTTACTCAAAATGTTGTTTTTCAACTTTAGGGTTCTGTAAATAAAAAAATATATTACACGTATGGATATCAAATTTTCACGGTAAAAAGAGCATAAATTTTCAATGAAAGTGTACCTTCTGTAAATTTTTTAGTTGATTTCATTTGTGTTTTTTAGTTTATTTCATTTTTTACAGCATTTGAAACTGAAATTTTAAAGATTGTAACTTTTTTGAAAATTTCCTGGTGTAATATTTCGGATAATTTTTAAAAATTTAAATAGGTATAGAGTTGAATCTAATACATAACTGTTACATATATTGTTTACATAAATGAAAAATTAATAATGTGCAGTTGTAAATATGTGTGACAGAAGATTATTAAAATTTTTGAAGCAAGTTCTCGCTTTTCATTTTATATAAAAATATAGATATAAATTAAATTTAACAAAACTAATTAATAAAAATGGAAAGCAAATGCTGTAAATCCCGTTTATATAGGATAAGAATTAAAAATGGTATGATAAGCAAAAAAAATAAGAAAAAAATCTTCAAATCTAATAGTTGTTGTTTACATAAATGTAAAAATCATTAATATGCTGTTGTAAATCTGAGTGACATAAAAAGTTTTATATTTTTAAACAAGTTCTCACTTTTCATTTTATATAAAAATATATGTTTTAAATATAAATTAAATTTAACAAAATTAATTAATCAAAAAATAGAGAGCAAATGCTGTTTATATGTAAATCCCGTTTATATAGAATAAGAATTAGAAAGGATAAGATAAGGTGAAAAATAAGAAAAAGTTTTCAAATCTAATACTTGTTGTTTGCATAAAAATGCAAAAATCATTAAGGTGCTATTGTAAATCTGAGTGACAGAAAAATATTTAAATTTTTAAAGAAGTACTCATTTTTCATTTTATATAAAAAGTTATGTTTTAGATATAAATTAAATTTAACAAAACTAATTCATTAAAAATAGAGAGTAAATGTTGTAAATTCTGTTTATGTGGCATAAGAATTACAAAGTGTGTGATAAAGGGAAAAATAGGAAAAAAAATTTTCAATCTATTACTTTTTATTACATAAATGCAAAAATAATTAATGTGCTTTTCTAAATCTGTGTGACAGAAAAAGTTTTAAATTTTTTAAGCAAGTTCTCGCTTTTCACTTTATATTAAAAGTTATGTTTTAGATATAAATTAAATTTAACAACACTAATTAATTAAAAATAGAGAGCAAATGCTGTAAATCCGGTTTATGTAGGATAAGAATTAAAAAGGGTATGATAAGGTAAAAAAGAAGAAAAAATCTTCAAATCTAATACTTCTTGTTTACATAAATGCAAAAATAATTAATGTGCTGTTGTAAATCTGTGTGACAGAAAAAGTTTTAAATTTTTTAAACAAGTTCTCGCTTTTCACTTTATATTAAAAGTTATGTTTTAGATATAAATTAAATTTAACAACACTAATTAATTAAAAATAGAGAGCAAATGCTGTAAATCCCATGTATGTAGAATAAGAACTAAAAAAGGTAGGATAAGGTGAAAAATAAGAAAAAAATCTTTAAATTTAATAGTTGTTGTTCACATAAAAGCAAAAATCATAATGTGCTGTTGAAATCTGTATGACAGAATTTTTTTAAATTTTTTAAACGAGTTCTCGCTTTTCATTTTATATAAAAATATATGTGTTAGATATAAACTAAATTTAACAAGAGTAATTAATTAAAAATAGAGAGCAAATGCTGTAAATCCCATGTATGTAGAATAAGAACTAAAAAAGGTATGTTAAGGTGAAAAATAAGAAAAAAATCTTTAAATCTAATAGTTGTTGTTCACATAAAAACAAAAATCATAATGTGCTGTTGAAATCTGTATGACAGAATTTTTTTAAAAATTTTTTAAACGAGTTCTCGCTTTTCATTTTATATAAAAATATATGTGTTAGATATAAACTAAATTTAACAAGAGTAATTAATTAAAAATAGAGAGTAAATGCTGTAAATACTGTGTATGTAGGATAAGAATTAGAAATGATAAGATAAGGTGAAAAATAAGAAAAAAATCTTCCATTTAAATTTGGCTAAAGCTGACGGTTACCCTTAATATTAAGTAAACTGCAATGAACACATTTTAAATTGAGATTTCAAACCTTATTTAATATGTATTCTCAATTTCAAATTAAGGATTATTCGAAATCAAGCATTAAATTTTAGTCGGAATTCATAGATTAAAATAAGGGAAGTAGTATATTATTTAACAATTATATTCTACTTATTACTCCCTCAGCAAAATATTTATAACAACAAATAAAATCGTGACAAAGTCTAATCCCTGTTCTAAGTCATGCACTATCGTTTAGCCATTTCTCGCGAGTTTCTGCGTAACACCTAAAATGACAATCTCATATATCATGAATTAGACTTATGGGCTGTAACTTGGAAGGTCATTTATTCTCTCAAGTCGAATGAAACTGCAATCACTCAAAGGACATGCTAATTTGCTTGTAACACTAGATTAAATATTAGTTCCTCTCTAAGTAGACATAACTTCCTGACTGTTGTGTACAAGCATTAATGTGATGGGAATTTATGCATAAAATGAAGATCTTCTTGTACCCCATTTTAAAATGGAATTTTTAGGGCAAGCTATAATGATGTAAAAATATTGTTTTAATAATATGCATTGAGTAATATCGGAGAAATTAGTTTCCTCATTTAATGCATTTCACAGATTGCACTGAATTTAATATTGTGTAGTTATGACTACATATGATATAAAATCTACAGAATATATTAAAAGAGTTACATTAAACATGATATTTATAATACTAATAATACTATAAATATACTTAATAATAGTTCAGTTTGGAGTTCTACGGTTTACTGTTTTGCACACGAGAGCTAATGAGACCGGGACTTACTGCTTAAAGACGTGTATTACCTGTAACCAGCCACACACCAGAAGTCGGGTGTAGGGTTTTGAATTGCTGGCACGGTCTGACCGTCCGTAAACAATGCGTTACGCAGGGGTCAGAATTCATCTCATAAAATTTAAAATCACAAAAAAATGTAGACAATCTAAACGAGGAATGGACAAACTTTTTCGGCCATGGGCCAAAAATTAGAAGAAAATAAGTTTGGCGGGAGAGGATAAATTCTTCTAAAATTTTAAAAACAATATACAAATACCTAACGATTTAAATACGTTAATGTGATTAATGGAATTGCGATTTCATTTTTAAAAGTTCCTTATACTGAGGTTCGAAGTGAGATGTACAGATTTTAAGGAACGATGCTCAATGCTCATCCGTCAGTTTACTTCTGAAATTATTCTTTCTAAGGTTCAAAGTTGAAAACACTTGTTTATATATAAGAAGAAGCAAATATACCGCTGATCTTTTGGGCTTGAGATAATAAATTTGGGATATAATATTTCAGCAAAGTAGAAAAGGAGATGGATATATAATGTATAATTATATATTTCTTTTAATTTCCCTCGGATCGGCAACTGAAAATTCTATCCGCGGGACGGATAAAACCTTCCGGTGAGCTGTAGTTGTCCCGCGGTCCATAGTTTGTCCATGAATGATCTAGACAAATAAGTACAACCAATGCAGTTTCCGGAAGTGTTGGCGATACTCCGTAGAAGTCCTATCCAGTTTAAAAGTCCGTTGACCCGGTGCACTACAAGGAATTTTCTGACATTAGAACAGGTGTTGGATATTGAAGCAATAACTGCACAGGGCAGTTGTGATGGTCGTTAGTGAAGGGGTGCTTTGACCCTTGCCGTGTGGTTTCACCTTAAAATCTTCATGGCCGCTCCTTGATTATCGGTGAGCCAGTCAACCAGGTTCCTGGCTTTCATTATCAGTACCGGACTGCTTAAAGCCGATTCGGAACGTCTACGAACACCTATGCCATAGTGGTATTCGAACCCATGAATTCCCGTACTGACGATAAACTTCCTAACCAATCGGACATCGTTCGGCTATATACTTAATAATAGTGTATATTATTTACCTTTTTATTCGTAACAAAATACAAACTATAACCACGCTGTGATTATACAGCAAGATACATTAACTAATGTTGATTACAAAATACAATGAATTTGAATTTATTTAAAAATATAATATATTTTAATTACAGGATTACACATCTAAAGGTAGTTCCATCCACACCAAATTGGAATGTTACTACAATCTGCTAAAAGGTATGTTACAGCTGGTTTCTCCTTGGGGCTTACTTGAAATAATCTACAGGATACATTATGTAGAGGAAATATTGTAACATGTGCTACGTGTGATTTGATGATAGGTATTAAACACTTTTTATGTTATATGAGTTTATAACGAGTATATTCTATGAAATTAAAAATCACTGAACTAATTTATATAATAAATTTACAAAATAAATTATTTCTTTAATTTTGTATTTTTTTATTCATATTTGATTTCGCACTTTTCGCATTTTATATTAATAACCTTTCGTATTTTTCTTAATTTTTATTTGTCAGGTTGTTATCTGAAGTCAGTGTATTATTTTTCTTTGTGTATTTATTTATATTTGTTTCTGTGTATGAGGGTTACAGATATATTTAAAAAGTAAAAAAACAATCTTTATTACTAAAAACTCAACAACAGGATTTTAGAGATAGAATTCAATTATTTCTATGCTTCACTATCTAATCTTCAACAAACAAAACCAAAAAATATTTTGCACTTTTCATAATCACATTTCTATACTGAAAATCACAAGGGAAGAGACTAAAACTTCAATACAGGGATTCAATAAACATGCATTAAATATTCAGATAAATGTAAATGTAATTTCGTAAATACTTTATTAAAGTTATTTTGGCCCAAAATTTTAATTTGCTAACATATAAATCAACCTTCGTATTTGAAATTATTTCTTTTTTTGCATATTTGTTCTACTATTCCATACTTCAAGGACTACTTGGTATAGTATTCGAAGTTTGACGAATTTGCAGGTAATAGTATAAAAGTTCTTTACAATCTGCTATTCACAAAATAATATTATGTTACCATCATTGCAGTCTATTATAACTTCATTTTATTATGAACGCTGGAAAGCTATACATTAAGAAGACGTTATATAACAACTAAGAGGTAAATATATAGCATTTTTCTTCGTGCTGCTTTTTTTCTAATTTCTTTCAGATTTAGCTGAAATAAGAGTATGTTGATGTCAGAATGTTCAGAATAAAAGAGGATAGAGGAAAAAAGCAAAAATAAAAGCATAGATTTTTTTAAAATCAATTTTGAGGGAACTGTGCCTCAGAGAAAATAATATAATGCATTCTTAAATCTTAATTTATATAAAACTAGGGTTTTTATTGTTAACAAGATAAAATAAAAAAATTGCAAAAAATTAAATATTAAAATGAAAATGAATTTAAATGTAATTTATCGTTAAAATTTGCTTCTTATGTGTATAATTACAGGGAAAGGCGGTAAAGATTTGATCACAGTTTGGAAAAATATGAACACGTTGAAGGATGTTGACAACGTTCTTTGAGCATAAATATCAACAACAAAGTATTTTTTTTTGTGTAAAATTGGTATTTAAAAGCGATGAGAAATTTCATTATTTTGAAAACTGCTTGCAAAACAATTCATGTAGTTCTGAATAATTCACAATGCGTACATGGATGCGAAATTTTTGAAGAAATAGTATGTGATTTAACACATTAAAGGTGACATTTATACAGACAAACAAAAAATATACAGTGTCAGCGAAACCGTACGATAAGTTGCCGAGAATGTGCGAAAGGATTGAATCTCTTCTAATAATCTCGTTGAATAGCAAAACGTAGATCACTGATCTACTGAATAAAAATTCAAATATTTTCTGAATTTCATAGAATATTAAGAGAAAACTAACTGTACAGGAAAATGAATCCTAAAAAATCTACACATTATTAAATGAAAAGACAGAAAAGGAATACTGAAAGACGACTAAATCATACATTAAGGTACTGCGATTGGGCAAAAGGATTTACCAACTGCAGAAGACAAATTTACAGAATAAAAAAACTTAGGTCATAGTTATATGTTAATTAATTCAAAGATTACTTGGATTTCTATACAACCCATAAAATGACAACTGTACAAAAAAATAATTCTGAGTAAAATACACACAATATTCAACAAGAAAACAAATGCAAGAAACAAAAAATCAGTCAAAATCTCTAAATAAGGTAAAGAGAATATAAGGTAAATGATATAAGGTTATTTTTCTTTCTCTTTACATATGTATTGATTCTTTCGACAGTTTATATTCAAAATGTATTTTGTGCATCGCAATTTAGGTAATTTTATGTAGAAACAAATCCTATTGATAAAAGAAATAATGACATTTATAAATGTATTTTTATTGAGTTTGACCGTGTTACTATTTTTATTTGTAATATTCAACTTAGCAACACAAAAGTAATGGTTTATTAACCAGTCTTAATAGCCCATATGTGGTTAACGAATTTTTCGTTTTTGCCTTCGATGTTTTTATTTTATAGATGTTTGTAGTTATTTTTTTCTTTATATATGTGATTCTGCAAGCAGTTTATGTTGCTCAGTAAATGGAATTTATAATATGTTATTTATGTTTTTAAAGAATTAAGAGTAAATCCTTTAAAAACATAAATAAATTAAGTAATAAATATTTAAAAAAATATCACATGTGTTAATGTTAAGTTTGTATTTACAGCATTCCATTTATTAAAGCATTCAGTTACTGAAATAGACTGATTTTTAGTTGGATTATGTATTTAAAGTTGAAGTTTAAAATTAGTTAAGGTTTTCTGCTTCGCTTTTTAGTAACAAACTCTGAATTATGAATGAGAGCGTAAAAAATCTAGGTTTAAAAAATGTACATATTTTAGATTTCTTATAATATTAGTATGTTTTTGTATTGGTTTTAGTATAGAACATATTAGCTATCCATAGGGATTTTGTCATTGCTTAATGCCAGTTTGCTTTTTTGTGAGGTAAATGATTCATGAATTGCAGAAGATGATCTCTCACAAGAAAAATAAAAGTAGGTGACAGCTTTGCGCTAACAAAAGACAAATTATACGAATACCAGGAAGACAGTAATTAAGCAGGAAAATGAATCTGAGAAATTTACACGATTCTTTGAAAAGGTAGACAATAAATCCTCAAAGACAACGAAATCGGCTAAGAAGTTGCCATGATTGTAAAAGATGATTTTTCACAAGTTAAAAAAAAATAAGTCAGAATTCCATGTTAAAAAAGTCAAGTATTGTAAGAGTCGCATCCGACTCTGTGGGTGGTCAAGCAAACTTTTGTTCATTTTCACAATTAAAAATGACAGTATTGTTCCCGTAATAGCTTTCTTGACTTAAGGAGGTGTCAAGCGTGTCGTTTGTCAATGCACCGAGAGAGAAAAGGGATTTTGCTTTGATCCAGGCGCCAAGGGAGCTTCAGCTACCCCAAGGACAATGGTCAAAGAGGGAGGTGGTGTCGATCGCTCCTAAAAACGAAGTTTTCTGTTTGGAAACTAAGGAAGGGGGAGGGACTTCCGGCTGAACTTCGAGAAAGGAGGTTGATCTAGAGTGACCACCTCTCTGAATGATAGGTTGCATCTGCATACACTTTAATGTTTCTTTAAAAGTTTTTTTTTTTTAAATAAATGAACAGTTGTTAAATTTTAATCATCTACGGCTGTGGTTATTTCGTCTGCATGTCTGCTTCATTGCACAGGACCCATGCGAAGTCATATCCAAAAATGACTGACGACAGCAAAAGGAACAGAACGAACGCTCGGCTTTTTAACAAATATGTCTTTAAGTTTTTATCTGAACACCAATAAGATCAGTGACTGCGTAGAAAAATGATACCTAAAAAAATTTAAAATTCATTCGATGAAAGCCTATTGAAAAAACCAATATAACTAATTTGTTTATTTTGATTACAAACAGTAATAAATAAAGAGGTAATATTTGAAATACTTCATTCAATCTTCCAAATTTCTATTATATATTAACAAGGATATCAGATTTCTCAGTTATCCTAGATAACAGATTTTACTATATTTTTCAAATCACGTGTCTCAGCTTTTCCAAAATCAAGGTCTGGAAACAAGAGACGATGAAAACTGTTTCACTGAATTTTCCCAAATCACTCATTAATTTAAAATGCCAGCAGTTAAAATAGCATTAACTTATTTTTTTTCTGCTTTTGTTTTGCCGTCGTAATGAGGGCGTGCCACATTATACAGCTGAAAAGATAAAAGACTTAGACTAATCAATAGATCAACATATTGAACACTGCGGTGTTGATTTATGACCGGTTTTAAAGAAAGAAATTTATTATTAATTAAAAAAGAAAAACTGTTTGTCATTTCATATCTATATACTTGATAGGTATTTTTCAAATTTAATATCTTTAATGAAAAGGAATATATTTTGGAAATAATCTGAAGGATTTCGTTTGGCACACTACGAAATAAAAATAATATTTAGAACGGTGAATTTG
>CM063508.1:177911735-177916735 GCA_032207245.1 Pardosa pseudoannulata | reverse complement strand
GGACAAACGGAAAGGTCAGCTAGCATGAAGTTATACACGTAACACCTGGGTCAACATCTGTGGGAAAATATCTCTAGAAAAATCAGTGTCCGACAGCGTGTATCTCCTTTTTATTTGGAAATTTTCTAAATTGTCCGCTAGGGCCATGTGGGATTTTAATTCGTCAGGCCCCTTCTCCGAGGGCTTAAACTGTAGCCCCAGTGGTCAGTTTAGGTTAGGGGTTAAAAAAGGGAATTCAAAATGACGCGGAATTTTTAGCCCTTGATTTAATTTTGAAATCAAATACCCCTGAGAATTTTCGAAATTTTATGAGCATTCAAGTCTTACTCCTCCTAAAAATGTTCTTAGCTATTTGAAATCAGAAATAGGTGCAAATCTAATGAATCGTGAATGAGTTTTAAAATACATTAGTTGAATTCAAGAAAAAATTCCATGCGACGTAGAGCTTATTTCTGGGCAATACTATAAAAATGATGCTTTATGAAAGGTGACTTTACAATGCCCAAATAGGTATAGCCCTGTCTTACAATTTACAAATTCTGAGGTTCAAATATCACTGTTAATATAAGGATTTCAAGCCCTTTATAATCTAGTTTTGATACTATTACTGTATCTAATGTGCAAACAATTGGGATACAGCAAAAAAGCAACCATATAATTCTAAAACAACTAGTTGTTAAAAGGGATTTTAAATATTTTTTCTTTGCCAGAAAATGAAACCACTTAATATCGAACAAAACAGCACATCGCAGTTCGATATCATTCAATTTCAAATAAATAATTCCCCTTTCTCCTTCTGGTTTCATATCATCTCGTTCCATGCATTTGTAGCGAGAAAAATGTTTGAATTAAACTTTATTTATGCTGGAATTATTCGAAAGATTAAAAGTAAAAAACACATATCTAAGGGTAGCATTCCTATTATATACCTGTTTCATTCAATGAAATGATCCGGGCATAAAAGAATGCGGTTATTTCAAAATATCTCAATGAAATGAAATGAATAAATATCGCCGCGGAAAATGGCCTTCTCGAATCAAAGTTTAATATTTAATGTTCTGTGTTCTGATGTTTTCTTTTAATTAATATTTATCGGGTTCTTTAAATCGATTCGGTATTCCATATATATGCGTCTGTTTGCAGAAGGTATGCAAAGAATTTAATTAAAATTTGTGTTATTGACGGGCACAGTGGGAAGTTATAACATGAATAATTGAATTCTAGAAACTGTATTATTTTCCGTTTAGAAATTTATTTCATGAAGTGCACATCATTTGACCTGCTGCAGGGCTCAATTAACTTAACATCTTGGATAAAAATGCATCAGATTTTTAAAAGATGATTTGCATGCTTGATCATAAATCCACAGTTTTACTTCTAAACACAATTAGTATCATGATTATTGTTTAACCCTTTAGCGGGCAGTGGCTTCGCAGTAAAACCTCCTGTTAAACATTTTTTTCTCTATTTTTTTTAAGAAATATATATGGTTTTTATGTTTTTGACGTTTAAAACTTTATATTTAATTTATTTTTTTCTTTTGAAATATATGTATTGTTGTACCTGGAAATTTAGTAATTCAATTTTTTCTTCACTTATGATCCCAAACAAAAATATCTATTCAAACAACACTTAAAAATTGTTAAACTATTTATTTATTATACTTTTTAAGAACACTTATTTAATGTTCTTCCAATATAATTAAAATTTTAAAAAGTGTTATGTTGAAGCTGTACAAGGGGATGGGCTTGTCAGTTAATCCCCCCCTCAATCCCTCCTACAGTATCCTCTAATGGACACCCCTCTACGGATTGTAAAGAAAAGTTTTAATACTATTAATAATTTTGTATTTATAAGGCTCATATGTAATATTTATAAACTAATTTCATTAAAGTCCAAACAGTTTATGTAGGTGACCTTTAAAGTGTTAATAAGGAAATATTTATATTAGTAATTTTATGCATTTCTATATAACAGTGAATATATAACTTTATGGAATTGTACGAATGCAACCTGCCATCTTCATTAGTTTAGCTGTCTATCCTTCTCCTTGACCATCAATCCCAGGCAAGTAAATACAACAAGGGCTTAATTTAATGTAACCGGTTGATTAATTTTTTTCGCTTTACATTTTACACGACAGTACTTCGAACACATGCTCGGAACGTTTTGTGGAGGTGAGACATTCTCTGGATTTTTTCACTGTAGATTTTGCAAACTTTGTATACCTTGAATAATGTTTTTTTTTTAAATTACAGACGGACGACGACACATTGGTGGAGATTTTTGAGGATAAAACGACGATTTGGGAAAGACAAAAGGAACTTCAACAATGGATAGTTTTATAATAAATAGTACAATGTGAAGTTTACGGAATTTTTTTACCCTAAAGGACCAATTAATATACGAAATTGATTTAAGTATTTCGAGAAAAAAAAGAAGTTTAACCGAATGAAGACTATGTAAATATTATTTCAGACTATCTTGAGGGATCGGCCCTTGATATTTTATAGAAGAAATCTTATAGAGGAATCTATAGAAGTTTAACAGATAATAGTATAGTTAATTGAGCATTTTAGTGAGGGAGAAGACATGCTATCTGTCCACATTTAATGAGCTAAAATTTATTCACTGAAATGATTTGAAGAACTATTTCACTAAATAACTAACTATCGGAAACAGCTCAAATGTTAGTAATTTTATGCATTTTTACATAACAGTGGGTATATAACAGTGGATATATAACTTTTTCTAATGGTACGATTGTAACCTGCCATCTTCATTAGTTTAGTTGTCTAGCCTTCTCCTTGACCGGCAAGCCCGGGCAAGCAAATACAACAGGGGCTTAATTCAATATGACCAGTGGAATAATTTTTTTCGTGTTAAATTTTACACGACAGTACTTCGAACTCATGTTTGGAACATTTTGTAGAGGTGTGACATTCGCTGGATTTTTTCACTGTGGATTTTGCAAATTTTGTATACCTTAAATAATATTCTTAAACTTACAAACCAACAACGACACATCGATGGAGATTTTTGAAGATAAAACGACGATTGATCAGACGAAGTGAATTTCAACGATGGATAGTTTTATAATAAATAGTACATTGTGAAATTTATGGAAATTTTTTACCCTAAACGACCAATGAATGTACGAAATTGATTTAAGTATTTCGAGAAAAAAAAAAGAAGTTTAACCGAATGAAGACTGTGGAATTATTATTTCAGATTATTTTGAGGGATCGGCCCTTGATATTTTTTATAGAAGAAATCTTATAGAGGAATCTATAGAAGTTAAAAAGATAATAGTATAGTTAATTGAGCATTTTAGTGAGGGAAAAGACATGTAATCTGTCCACATTTAATGAGCTAAATTTATTCACTGAAATGATTTGAAGAACTATTTCACTAAAAAACAAACTATCGAAAACAACTCAAATATTAGTAATTTTATGTATTTCTATATAACAGTGAATATATAACTTTATGGAATGGTACGATTGCAACCTGCCATCTTCATTATCTGTCTAGCCTTCTCCTTGACCAGAAAACCAGGGCAAGCAAATACAACAGGGGCTTAATTCACTGTGACCGGTTAATTTTATTTGTGTTACATTTTACACACAGTACTTCGAACTCGGTACGTTTTGTGGAGGTGAGATATTTTCTGGATTTTTTCACTGTGGATTTTGCAAACGTTGTATACCTTAAATAATGTTTTTAAAATTACAGACGGACAACGAGATATAGGTGGAGATTTTTGAGAATAAAAGACGGTTGATCAGACAAAGGGATCTTCAACGATGGATAGCTTTATAATAAATATTACAATGTGACGTTTACGGAAATTTTTTACCCTAAAGTACCAATGAATGTACGAAATTGATTTAACCCTTAACAGTTTCATTTTTTTTTCACGAATTCGATCCAAAAAATGTCACATTTTTTATTGTATATTTTTGTTCATTTTACATTTGTAAGCTCGAAAATGTTATTAAAAGTAATATTTCTAATTACTTTAAGATTGTATTACAACTTTTTTACAGGAAATAAAATAATGTTTTCCCTGAAAGTCTTTTCTTTCTCATGTACGCCAGACAGGTAAGTTAAGTTTACAGCTGTGCCTGTAAAAAATTCAAGCATTTTCTATTACAATTACTAAGACCGATAAATTACCAAATTTAATACTTATCTTGATACTTTATAAGGTTTTTAACTCAATTCATATTGTAGCTTATGTGCATTATAATTACATTCAATACGTTGTTATTGTTTGAGAGAGAGATATAAAAATTATCATTAAAAATTGAGACGTAACTATTGAAAGTTTGAGTATCACAGGACTAATCTAATAATGTTATTATAAATTAAACAAAACTCAACCATTCCAAATGAAAATATTTATAATAATATAATAGGAGGAATTCATGGTAAACTACAACTTTACAAAATTGTTAATTTATTACTAATTTCAATTTTTGGTTTAACATAGAGTTATGAATCTGAAAATTCAATGAAGTACTTGCCAAAATATGATACTTAATTGACCGTCAACATATCACAGAATATTTGTAAATATCTTTGAAAATTTGAACCTCAAATTTCTAACGTTTGACTGTCCACCTTTGATAAAAAAAATGCACTTTAATTGTTACATTTTAGTTAAGTTTTGAATTATGTCTTTTGATTTATTTTATTATAAGTATATGATATGTTTATCTAACTTACATTGTACTTAATTCTTGTCTAACTATATTTAATTAAATATGAACTTGTTTCAATTTTGTATAACAGTGGTTAGGTTTACACTGGTTTAATAAAAACAGAACCCTGACCGATTTACATAATATTTTCCCCTTAAATATATAATTTTGGACTCATTTTGCCTACATCCCTTCGATGACATTAAATTTTACCATATTAATGAGGAACTCGGAAAGGAACGAATAACAACCACTTTAACACAAATCAATGTAGATACCAATCTTATTTTCTCA
>CM063508.1:177874235-177906735 GCA_032207245.1 Pardosa pseudoannulata | reverse complement strand
AATATGGCATCAGTATTATAAATGCATTTTACGGAATCCTGCACGTTTTTTAAAAGTGGTTAATCAATTTCATCCTATCTTCATTTTTTAAAAGTAATTTGTTGTTTTTAACAATTCAGGAGCTGTAAGCAATAGATATATTGAATCCTACACGTCTTTTAAAAGTGGTTAATCAATTTCATCCCATCTTCATTTTTTGATGGTAATTTGTTGTTTTTAACAAATCAGGAGCTGTAAGCAATAGATATATTGAATCCTACACGTCTGTTAAAAACGGTTAATTAATTTCATGCCATCTTCATTTTTTGATGGTAATTTGTTGTTTTTAACAATTCAGGAGCTGTAAGCAATAGATAAGAATAGGTGGTCCATCAAACAGTGTGCCTTAACTAGTAAAATTATTTTTACCTCTATGGAAAATTACAAGAACATTTTATCATTTACTATATTTTTTACGAAATATAGTGTCTAGTAATCAAGAAGAATTATTATATATTATTTATTTGCCAAATATCAGTGAATCTTAATACAATTGTTATCTGTTTATATAAGAGATACTAATATCCAATAGCGAATTTCGTTTTATTTTTAATAAAAAGCGTGTATATAAGGACATAAAAAATCCCAAGTTCTGATAACTACTTTGCAGCCGGAATAAATCTTTTGAATAATTCTGGTATAAGATGTCTTTTATTTGCGGCGATTTTCCTTCAAACGGCTCCCATAAGGCGCCAAGCCTAGCGAAAAAAAAGGAGCAATGCGTTAGAAATGGTGGATGTGGCTTGTAAATGGCAGATATTACCATCCGAGAGTTTGGGGTTCGATCGATATATCACTATCGACTCTGAAAGAACTGCAGTTAAGTAGGAAGAAGTTATTAAAAACGAATAGCAAAGAATTAATTAGGTAAGGTTAATTGGAAGCGACTCTTTCCTCCATATTAAAATGTCATTTGGGTAATAAAAGAATGTAAAAAAATCCAAAATGAAAATTTAATGTATTTTTCAAAACAGTTTTTTCATGGCATTTCTCTTTGAAGATATATATATAATATATATATATATATATATATATATATATATATATATACATATATGTATATGTATATGTATATGTATATATATATATATATATAAATATATATATAATATATATAATATATATATATATATATATATATATATATATATATATATATATATATATATATATATATATATATATATATATATATATATATATATATATATATATATATATATTTATATATAATATATATATATATATATATATATATATATATATATATATATATATATATATATATATATATATATATATATATATATATATATATATATATATATATATATATATATATATATATATATATATATATATATATATATATATATATATATATATATATATATATATATATATATATATACATATACATATATATATATAATATATACATATATATATATATATACATACATATATATATATATGATATATAATATATATATATATATATATACATATATATATATATATATGTATATATATATATATATATACATATATATATATATATATATATATATATATATATATATATATATATATATTATATATATATATGTACGTAAGTAGTTGTTAGTAAGAACTACTGCAACACTTTCTAGTTAACTGATTTTATCAATGATCAAAATTTAACAACAAATTTTTCCTGCACCTATTTATACAATTCTTCCTTTTTAATAAATAAAAAATCAATTTTTTCAGAAATTAACTAATTTGTAAGTCTATTGACCTAAATATTAATATAAACTATATAACTCAAAATATTTTTTTAAACTTATTTGTAGCAAACATAGCACTAGAGAGAAAACATTCATTCTTTTCTCCTCGTACATCATTTACACATTGACGTATCATAGTTGAGGAAATGTATTTAAGAGACTTTTCTAAATCAAAACAGAAAAACGGAAATGTAATACTGTTTATTTTAAATTTCATTTCTCTCTATTCTTTTACATTACTTTTCGAGAATGTATTATGTTAAGTTGTTGTAAAAGTTAAGAACAAAGAGCTTTTCTTTTCTTTACTAGAAAACATCTAAATTTTATTCCATTTTTACATTGATCTGTTCAAAATAAAATAAATATAATGGTGTGACTTTATGGGTGTTTTTCTGTTTCTCAGTTTGTATGAAAACAACTCAATACAATATTCTACCCCAACCAAAATGCCTCTGTATTTGTCTATGGTTGACGGTAATAATACCGGATATACTGCTTTAGTTTCATGAGCATCATAGGGGTGTAGAGTTTGTACAGATGTGCAGAGGAGTTTTATATTAAATACATTAGACCTAATAATTTTGAGTTTTTCATTCCGAAAAATTATTAATTCAATTTTGTTGACTTTGTTTTGAAAGTCAAATTTTCCAGTTATAGTAATATAGAGGGTGACCAAGTTATTAGGGAGGGTTACTGAATTTTTTGTATTTTCTAACTTAACTGTATTTTTAAAACAAGTAGTTGGTATTTCGGCTCCGAGGTATATATTTGTTATTTATAAGAGTGTACATTGTAGAGATTATACAAAGGGTAATTTAAATAGACGAAACCATTTATTTTTTTAATGGATGTAATATATCAACTAGACATTTTCACGGATTCAAAATTAAAATATCTTTATTATATCTTACAAGCATTTCATAACAAACTAAACAAATGATTTGGCTGCAGGTAACTTTAAAGTGGGGAAGTTTCATTATGGAAACCCTGAATAATAAAATCAACAACTAACATTTTTCGTTGAAATCGTAAATATTCACTTTAGCAATTGCTAATTCTGTATTAAATTTTCAAGCAGACTATCCGGAACCAAATAAGCCTTTGAAATTCCATTTTCCCTTTAACGGTACAATCATTAGCTTACAACACACTGTTATTTATGTCGTATATATGATACAATTCTGTAGATTATAACAGAACAGCTTGCTGTGATGTGATTAAATTCTTACGTTTCAAAAATCTTTCTAATTGGTTTGGAATGTGTAACCTAAAGATTTGATATACCTAGGTTTATATTGAGATTTGGAAAGGCGTTGTAGCTCAGTCAACAAAGGCAGCTATATCAGAGTGTTGGAGACGGAAAAGAACCACTGTGTTCATTAATGGCGGCAGGAGAACCTCATAACTCAAATTGTAGAACCATTGTGTTTATTAATCACGGCTGGAGCACGTAAAATTGGTTCATGGACACAATATCCTCCAGATTCCTAAACGATACATTAAGAGGTAGACTTATTCTGTTTATTAATCACGGCTAAAGAACATCAAATTGGTTCATGGTCACATGTCCTCCCGATTCCTAAACGATACCTCAAGATGTAGAAACATTGTGTTTATTAATGGCGACTGGAGCTCGTAAATTTGGTTCATGGTCACAATATCCTCTTTATTCCTAAACGATACCTCAAAACATAGAACCATTGTCTTTATTAATCGTGGCTGGGGTACTTAAAATTGGTTAATGGTCATAAGTCCTCCCGATTCCAAAACGATACATCAAGAGGTAGAACCATTGTGTTTATAAATGGCTGCTGGAGCACGTAAAATTGGTTTTTGGTCACAATGTCTTCCCGATTCTTAAACGATACCTCAAGAGGTAGAACCATTGAGTTTATTAATCGTGGCTGGAGCACGTAAAATTGGTTCCTGGACACAATATCCTCCAGATTCCTAAACGATACATTAAGAAGTAGACTCATTCTGTTTATTAATCGCGGCTGAAGCACATCAAATTGGTTCATGGTCACATGTCCTCCCGATTCCTAAACGATACCTCAAGAGGTAGAACAAAATTGGTTCATGGTCACATTGTGTTTATTAATCGTGGCTGGAGCACGTTAAATTGATTCATGGTCACAATGCCCTGCCGATTCCTAAACGATACCTGAAGTGGTGGCAGACGAAGCCTGGGAGGCCTCTGCTTGGTCAAGGCTTCTAAATGACAAGAACCTATTTTGTCGGGGTTGCCTCAAGGAGACATATTAGAGTCCATATAGTATACCTATAATAAATTTGCCAACAAATACACATGGCTTACAAGTGGGGAATGCTATAAGAGCAAGTACCTCAGCATCATAAAAAATATTTTATTTTGGTAATAGTGCAATTCATCGTCGCATTACTATAAATAAACTAGATATAAACAAATTCTATTATCTAAAAATAACTTCATATCGTTCCAAAGAAATAAAAATGTAAGCTATATTCTAATTAGTTCTTTATTATTATAACTAAAAAAACAAAAACTTAAATCAATAACATAAAATAGTTCATTGAGATTCAGGAGTTTTATTTACTGATTTTTACCGGGGTAGTTAAGGCACGAAGATCCATTTATATTCTCTTAAAATGTAAAAACTTCGTTTAAAAAAGTTAATGAGTGCTTCATGAATGAACCTCATTAAAATATCCTTTAAGGAATTTTAAACCTGAAATTGAACAAAAAACTTATATTCACGCTCAAAAATTAGTTTGACGTGACAAAAAGTAAATATTTGAAAGGGTTTATTTTTTGTCGCCCTTAGGCAACAGTTACATTTTCATTAATATAATACTTCTTGAAATGTAGCTTTTTTTCCGTCCAAGTTATTTATTTATACTAATGAAAAACTATTTAAGTGGTAGATAAAAAATACATTACACGCATGAAAGATTGTGAGGAATGATATTAGATTACATTTTTGTTTGAAAACAAATGTATATATATTTAAAAAATTATCCCACTTTTTATTTTAGCACTATAGGTTACCTTAGGTTAAAGGTAACAGTTTTAAACTATTTACTTTACTGAGTGTTCGAAGAAAAAACCGTGATGAGATTTTGTTTTTAAAGTAATAATATAATGAAAAAAATTTCTACTTTTTAAAATTTTTCTTGGCTCTAAAGTTAAAGATGAAATAAGTCATCCCTTTACTTATATAAATGATATATGTATCTTATATGCGCAGTTTTACATCTAAATGAATCCTTATTAATTTTGACAAATGTCACCATTGAGCTTAATAATTTAATTAAAAGCTACCTACTTATTACGTACCAGTGACTTATACCAGGTCATGTTGAGATAATACAAAGAGTTAAGACACCAGATACAAACGAGCGAAGACTTACCGTTTTGCAGACTTTTTTTATTTATAAATTTAATTTTGCATCTGGTGACGCAAATAAAATATATTCAATCTCAATATGGAAATACCGTAAACCGCTGAAATATGGAAGCAACTCCCGCTGATGATGCAATCCTCAGATGGACAAAAAAAAAAGTTGAGCGTTCTCTGCCTCTGCTGAAGTACTCTTTGCTTCATCTTTCCTTCGAAGGCGCCTTCAAATGTGCTGAGCAAAAAATCCAAAAGCTTTTGTTGCCAAAGACTACTGACCCACGTTAGCCACTCCTCATGTCCAATGGGTTCGAAAGGGGAGGGGGGTCACTGACATTTCCCTCGTCCCTCTGTCAGTCTTCTGCGCTGACGTTGTCCAGCAGTGTAACTCGTTGTTATACTACTCTAATATAAGAACTCAATGGAAGAAAATGGAAGAATTCTTTCTGAATTTCAAAAGTGTTCACAAGGAACCTATTTTTTTTCTGACACATTATCAAATACACTACACAAAAAAAATTAAGGTAGCAAGCAAAGAAGTTAAAGAACCATGCGAGACATCCACGTATTGGCATAAAATTGATAGTACACACGTATCAATGCGATATACAGAAAAAAAGATGAAAAAATTTGTAATTAAGCTTAAATTCTCTGATAATATGAAAAGCATTAAAAGGTGATTTAGAGCAACAATTTGGTTACATGTAAACGATAAAAAAGTATTGTTTAGAAATGATGCAGGAGTTTTAATATGGAATGTGGTCTCCTCTAACAACTAAGACTGCTGCACACCTGTTTTCCATAGATGCGATGATGTTATAAGACTTTAGAAAATAATGTTCCACTCTTAAGAAGTTCGATCTTCAAGTCTCGGGGAGTAAAAGAAGACTTGATCTTGAATCAATGAGTCTCCCGAGCATGTCCCAAACATGCTCAATTGAATTTAGGTCAGAAGAGCACGCTAGCCATTCCATACGCTCTATTGTTTCAGTATCAAGCATGTTCTCCATAAGACGAGCTGAATGCAGTCTGGCATTATAATGCTGGGAAACAAACGAATCCACAATGGCTGCAGCATAGGTTAGGACATGAAGTCTCAGTATCTCGTTTGCATACCTTTGGGCAGTCAGAATATCGTTTCGAATCATATGCAGGTCAGTACGCCCCATTATGCTGATTGCACCCTATACCATCTGTGGCATAGCCACATTCTGTTTAAAAGGGTATGCCAGGAATTGCGGGCTTCCTGACCCCTTATTTTATGAAATGGTGTTAGTCCATTCCCAAGTCACCTTCAATCTTCCCGCACTGACCATCCGTTGGTTGCCGTTTTGTTCTCCCCTTCTTTCTACATTTGTCCAGCATGACCGTTTCTTAGCGTAAAATTTCTAGGCTGTTCTTCCTACCCACGTTGCATTTTGGTGATCGTCTTGGGTTCCCCTTGGAGGGATTTTTCCATTGACCATTCCAAGCCCGGTGTTGAGTTGGCAAAATTTTGGCCAAAATTGTGGGAGAGGTCACCCGCATTGTTTTCGTAGAAAAATTGTCTTTATTTTAGCCATTTTGCTTTTGGCGTCTTGTCAAAGGATGAGTATATTTTTGATAAAGTCAGCAAATAACAGAAGATAATAAATGTTCCTATAAGCCAAGGAACTCTTTTCTATTCTTCAATTTTCATTTATCACTGTTTTAAAATCGACTTAAAAGCTACCACATGAATACACTGAATTTGAGTCTGCCGCCGTATAGTTAAACCCGTTAAAGGTTATTGAGGTTTAACAGAGAAGTTCCACTGCTATCTTACATCTTCTATGAATAACAAGATTGCTTTATTCAACACCATAATCCTAAAATATCCAACTAGCTCGTCTGCATTGTGATCTTTCACGAACGAATGTGGGGTTATTTCGAGTGCCCATACCAAAACAAGTCAGATGTCACACTCCAGACTGAATCTTGCCTCGTCTGTAAACAGCACTACTCTCCAATCATGTTGCTCCCAATCTCGATGTTCATCTTCTTCGTAAATGTGCCATTTTTAAGAATTGGTTAACAGCCTCAGAGTTAAAAAATAGATTAATATAATGACAATATGTTAAATAAAACAATCTTATAACATCATATTTCAGGATATTGCAGAATTACTTATAAAAAATATAATCTACATAATAAGATTTCATAAATTTTCAGTGTTGTCTATTTCTTATTTAACCCATTCCCTGTTTTGCCCGTACGTTGTACGGGCACATGATTCATTTCGGGCCTTTACTGATTTGGCCTTACGGCTTACGGGCAATTTGATTTCTATTTCCCTTCCACTGTTTCGGCCAACCATTTTTCCAATTTTAGTAACAAATTATTCGTATAGATATGATATGATATGATAGTTAAGTAAATGATAGTTTGCAGTTTATTGTATTTTCTCTCTGATTGGTTCAAAATCGAGGGTTTTTTCGCATGTTTTGTATCAGAAGACGAATTGTAATCTTTCAGTGTATAGCTTTCTGGTTATATTTTACAAACCGCCTGATACTTTTATTGATGTTAGAGTTGAATAATATATTTTTACTTTTAAATAATGAATAATTCGAACTGTGACTCGGAATAAGAAACTGAATTATCTGTAAATGATAGTAGTGAAAGTTTACAAGATGACCTGGATAGCACTGACTCTGGTAGTAGTACAGATGGAATCAGTCAAGCAAGACAATTTTTTAAAATTAATTGTGATAATTCTTTGGATCCGCCTCCTAGATTTGCTTTCACTTGAATTAAAAAAATTAACTTGGATATGGATGAGACTAAAGGTAAACTTCAGTTCTATGATGCTTTCATAGAAAGAAAAAAAGTTTTAATAAATGCTTAAAAATATTAGAAATGTTAATTTTAATAACATATCTTTACTTAAAAATGTAAAATGAACAAAATAAAGCAATAAAAAAATGTGACATTTTTCTGACCGAATTTTCGAAAAAAATGAAACTGTCAAAGGGTTAAAATATTTGTACATAAAGTACTAGGTTTATGTTTTTGTTACAACATTAACTACAATAAACAGTATATAATAATATTAAATATTCCTTCATTTCGCTTAGAATAAAATAAACTTAAATGATGCAATTAAAATAATTAAGATTATTCTGTTACATAGTTATAAACGTTAAATACTTCATATAAAATTTAATATTTTGTTTAAAAGTAATCATTCTAAATAAAATTGTAAATTAAATAATTTTTTCGAACGAATATTTGCAAATAAATACGAACTAAAACAAAAAATATAAAGATTTAATGTCCAGCCTAATTCAATAAAAAATAATCATCTGAAACTATATCAATTTAATTGAATTAATTAACTGATTAATCATCCTTAATTTTCTTTTACGGATTGATAAACAAATATGCATAGGAAAGAAAAAAGATAAATTATGAAGATATGAGCAAAAGTAATTTACCAGGAAAGAAATTACAAATCAAATATAAATATGAGAGTTTAAAAAAATTTCTAAAGAATCAAAATTATTAATAGAAGCGACAATTTATAGAATAAATAAAACATATGTGTCTAAACATATCTATCAAACTAAAATCCACGTTTCCATGTCAGTTAAAGTAAACAGGTAGAATTTATTTGTTTTTCAACGTGTTATTTCATTTAATGTAAAAAAAACAGGCTTAAAGAATTTGCAACCATGTTTTAATGACATATAATATGACTGGCTATTTAATAATAACAAATAAAATAATTGCTGTGAGTCATGTAATAAAAATAAACTATAAAAATAAAAGCTAAAAATTTTTTTAAATATCGTTGTACTTGTTTAATATAAATACACATATATATGTATATATAGGTATGTAACCCATCAAAATGACACCAATAATTATGTATGTCCTATTGTTTTTACTTGCCCTGGCTACAGGGCAAAGAGAAGGCTTATCAGCTAACAGTAATAACAATGCAGTCGGGCCATTAAAAGAGACTATCAAAAGTCTAATTAAAATTTATTTTAGAGCTGCTACAACACATATCTTTACTAGTCAACGACAGACAAAATAAAGACACAAAAATCACTATTCATAAACAGGCGTGCATAAAACAGCGAATACATAAAGAATTTTCCGAAAGGACAAGAAACTTGCTCATCGAATTTAAGTGTTAAGATCTTACAAAAACACTGAGCCATTTGCCAACGACAGCTGGAGAACTAGTTGAATAGACAGACAATTTACAGCTAAAGGACGGAAAGCTTTGGGAAATGTATCAAAACAATATTAAGTCGAGAACGGTCCTTTGATTCACACATTCAGACGGTGGGAAAAAAATTTAAAGGAACTAGAATGGGAGAGAGGAGGTTTTTAAGGAAGTATTAAAGTTAAATAATTTTGAAATATATATATATATATATATATATATATATATATATATATATATATATATATATATATATATATATATATATATATATATATATATATGTATATATATATATATATATATATATATGTATATATATATGTATATATATATATATATATATATATATATATATATATATATATATATATATATATATATATATATATATATATATATATATATATATATATATATATATATATATATATATATATATATGTATATATATATATATATATATATATATATATATATGTATATATATATATATGTATATATATATATATATATATATATATATATATATATATATATATATATATATATATATATATATATATTATATATATATATATATATATATGTATATATATGTATATATATATATGTGTATATATATATATATATATATTTATATATATATGTATATATATATATATATATATATATATATATATATATATATATATATATATATATATGTATATATATATATATGTATATATATATATATATATATATATATATATATATATATATATATATGTATATATATATATATATATATATATATATATATATATATATATATATTATATATATATTATATGTATATATATATATATATATATATATATATATATATATATATATATATATATATATTATATATATATATATATATATATATATATATATATATATATATATATATATATATATATATATATATATATATATATTTATATATATATATATATATATATATATATATATATATATATATATATATATATATATATATATATATATATATATATATATATATATATATATATATATATATATATATATATGTATATATATATATATATATATATATATATATATATATATATATATATATATATATATATATATATATATATATATATATATATATATATATATATATATATATATTATATATATATATATATATAATATATATATATATATATATATATATATATATATATATATATATATATATATATATATAACTAATACGGATGCATGTATTTCTGTATCTATGCTATAATAAGCATTATTTTACAAAATTCAGTAGCGAAATAATATAAATTATTATATCTATTGTCGGATGCGAAGGATCTTATTCAGTAATACCAATATGTTAAATTAGTAAGAAAAAGCGCATAAATTTTAGAAAATTGTATGTACACGTAGTTAGGAGCAACCATTCACTTAATCAATGTTCTCCTTTTCTTTCTGTGTACTTCCGTGCACACACACATATACACACGCACGTATGTAACTTGCTGGACAATAACCAACATATATGCGATTTAATTTTTTTTAGATAAGACTGTAATAAATCATTTTAGGGTTCCCATATTCTATAAAATATAATATTAGTTAGAATATTTTTTCTTCGAAATTTAAGTAATTCAAAATGAAATATTAACAATTACTTGACACGGCCACACTCCAGTTTAAACACCCGGTTTCTATTTTGAGAGTATTTCTGTAGTATTTTATCCTTTGATTAATTGCATTTAGAGAAACTGCTTGTACTCTAATAGAATATTTTTCCTATCTATAAATATTTCATAAATAAACATAAATATTTATCTTTGTAAGTAAATTGTGGGGGCAATTTGTCATGTATTCATGTAAAAAAATAAGAAAAAATTCTGAGTTATTTGTTTGAGCGAATGTAGAGGTCAGTATATATAAAAAAAACATCGAAAAGTAAAAGTCATTTCATAGTTGGACAGAAATGTTTTCTGTTATCTATTTTTTTGTCTACTTGATGTTTATACGCTTATTGAATTAAACCATGGTAAATTGTTCAAAACTGTGCACTGATTTTTCCACCATTTTGTTTTTTAGAAGTCTGTTTTTTTCTTTTTGTTTGGATTTTTTATTTCAATGTATAATAAATTACTAAAATTATACCCTTTACATAATGAAAAATTCATAGTTTATTAATGAATTTAACTATTATTATACTTCACTACTGCATAAAGCCGCTGAAAATTTAAATATTCTATGTAATGCAAAATATTAAATATTTATAAAAAATGATTCAGAAAATACAGAAGAGTTACAAACGTGTAAAACTATATTAAGCTGAGCACATTTAAAAAAAGTAAATGACTAACTATACTTTACTATATTACCTTTATATCATCGGTATTGCAAGAACTATCTTAAACATGCCATAACCTAAACGTTTCCAATTATATTATTAATATTCTAATCTCCTATCTTTACAATAGTACTTATCAGGTTAAAATTGACGATGCCTACTCCTCCATTTACAATATTTATAACGGAGTCCCTCAAAGTACCATTCTCGGCCATTCTCATTAACAATTATCTACCATTCGCATTAATTTTTATATTAATGATATCCCCCAACTTGCTACCACGAATATTGCAATATACGCTGATGACACTGCCATCTTCGTCTCCAATAGTAACTATAAGTATGCAGGTTTTGTTATTAATAAACGCATTAAATTGATCGTTAGCCGGCTGAAAAAATGAAGAATTAAACTCAACACAGATAAATTTGAATCTGCTCTTTTCACAACCAAACGCCCTAGAACATATAATGATTACAGCATATACATTGAGGACATTTGTATCCCTTGGTCTAAAATTGTTAAATATCTAGGTGTCACCCTTGACAAGAATCTCTCTTGGGCCCCTCACATTAACAAAAGTAAATCTAAGTTTCAAGTTTCTAAATGTCTTTTTCCCCCTAAGTGCTCCAAACAGTAAATTAAGTACTAGTAATAAGCTGCTCATCTACAAATCTTATATTCAGCCTCAACTTACTTATGCGAGTGTTGCATGGTCATACGCGGCTGACTCACATCTAAAATCTGTTGCTGTGTCTCAAAACATTATTATCCGGCAAATCACTAATTCTCCCTGGTATTTAAGTAATAGGGAAATTCGTAAAGAAATTAATATTCCCTCTCTTCCAAATTTTCTTCAAAATCTTGCTTCTATGTTTAATAAAAATCTCAAATGATCATCTTATTGAACTATCTCAATATGACTACTCAAACTCTAATAATCGTAGAAAACCCATGACCATCTTAGCACAAGACTTCGAATAATTCCTATTCTCTAGTCAATCACTTTTCCATTAATTTGATTGGTTCTCCTAGGATACTGCCCCACTGCTATGTTTTTTTATCCCCCTTTCTCTTACTTCAAAATTCTGAAGCAGCTCTTCTCGTTGCCACATCTTAGTAGGTCATTTTCTAAGACTGCTAT
Organism: Pardosa pseudoannulata; assembly: GCA_032207245.1. Lineage (NCBI taxonomy): Eukaryota > Metazoa > Arthropoda > Arachnida > Araneae > Lycosidae > Pardosa > Pardosa pseudoannulata. Next base: position 177,893,836 of record CM063508.1, on the reverse strand, counting down.
TGGTCCTCATTCTCACTTCTGATTCGCTGAGATTTTCTCTTCTGAATCCTAATCTCGCACTCTCCGAATTTTGATTGTTCATCACTCCCGAATAATCAACTTGGGCATTCTGTGCTCATATCTCCATCTTCATCCGTTAATTAAAATAAAAACTTTATTGTAATTCCTAATTTAATTTTGCTGTACTTTCTTCTACAGAACTTAAACTATTTCCTTAACTTACATTCCATTGTGGAATTTTCTCCTTATCTTCTTATCATATTTTAAGTCCAATCAAAATCTCGAAATCTGGGTTTTCTTCTATACGAAGTATGTGAAAAAGTAACTAGACGTTATAAGACAGCTCTAAAAAAGTGGTATAATCTATGGCTCTAGAGTTATGCGTCTACGTATCACGCATAACATAGGTAATACATAATGAGTACATACGTAAATACGCACATACATGCAGTCATGAAGAGAAAACTAGTAATAAATAGATAAGGAACTGTCAAAATATGTACTTAAGTTTTCAGAATTTAAATTTTCTAGTAAGTGCAGGCAGAAAATTACACTTCAAATATTTAATCTTCAGTGAGTTGGGGTCCAAATAAATACAGGGTGTTTCATATTGAATGGGACAAAAAGAAAACGTGGTTTTGGATGTTGTAATTAATATATTTAGAAAATTCAAATTTACCTCAAAACTACATTTATCCAAGTTTCTACAGGTGTTCATATGTGCTCCTCCAGTGACACGACAAATGCCTACACGGTAATCAATCTTCTGCCACACTCGTGATAGCATATCCCCTGTGATGGAGTTCAACACTGTAATTATCCGCTGCTTCAGTTCCTCTAACTCCTGAGGAAGTGGACTAACAAACACCTTGTATTTAACGAAACCCCAGAGAAAAAAAATCAGAGGGTGTTAGACCTGGTGATGTCGACGGCCAATGAAGACATGTCAAATCCTGTGGCCCAGCACGGAAAATACAGCTATGGGGTAGACGTCCGTTCATGAACTCATGTACGTTTCTATTCTATTATGGGTAGCACCATCTTGCTGCAAAATGAAATCAGGAACAGCTTCCTCCAGCTGGGGAAACAACCACTCAGAGAGCATATCTTGGTAAATGTCCCCATTAATCGATTTTTCAGCAAAGAAAAATGAACCACAGAAATTGTCTTTGCACAACAATTACCAAGGAGATTTTGTCATATTCGAAAACGCAGTACGCTTTCTCCTGCATGGACGACATTTTGTTTAACAGCTCCCCTAGTGGCGAGTTCATCATACGATAATTTTTCCCTGTTGCCAAACAAAGCTTGTATAATTGTAGTTGCAGAATAAATTGGTTTCGACAGAATAAATCCATTACGGCAGTTACACTGTGCTATTATTTTTCTCCCATTCAATATGAAACACCCTGTATTTTCTTTGAAATTTGGGTCTTAGCATCGATTTTGATAATAATACTTTCTTTTACTAGGAAGTAAAAATAACCATAATGAATAAAACGGATAATTAAACGAAGCATATGCAATGAATCTACATTTTAAAGATTAAAAATTGATATAGGGAAAATAATATCATACCTTAAATTTTAAACAATTTTACCTATACTCATTGCATAAATTTTAAAGAGATAGATTATAATCGAAGCAAATCTGTTATTTCAAATAAGAATTTTCCGATCAACGTAAAATCCATATCCTTTCATTGTTATGTAGTTATTAAAACTCAGTAACCTATACTGTTTAACCTTAGTTCCCCCATGCTCCATCTGTCACTTATAAAACTTTGATAAAATATCTGATACTATGTTTCAACGCTCAAAATCCAGCTAAATTTTCGGAATAATTTGAAAGGGGATGAAGTACTTTGGCGGAGATTTAACTAGATAACGTGGAACTACTAAATATAATTTTCATTTTATGCCCATAAAAGCAATTTTGAATATAGTCGTTTGCATTAATATCTTATGTAATTCTGCGTATAGGGAAAATAGTATTAAAGAAAATACTGTTAGGATATATTTTTCTGCTCTGTTAGTACGTATGTACAGATATATGTAAGGATATTTTAACATAAACAAACCATTGAAATTACACTGGTGGGCAAAACTGAAGCAACAGGTGGTTTTTTGTCATAACTCCACGAGAAATTCATCTGATACATGACATTCCGAAATAAGGGATAGTATTATGTACTTAAAGAATGATGAAAGCATCGGTGCAAAAAAAGGAATACAATGCATATGGTATGAAATTAAGCAAAAACAAGCTTTATTGAACACATAGTATCGTGACTCGTGATTGTCTATCCAAGTGGAAGAACAACAAGCAGATGTTCTTTTATATGGAATAAGTTATCCTATAACTACAATGGTTGCTTCGCACCGTCTCTGGATACCCACAACCACCTGGTCCTACATTTATTGTGATAGGAGGGCCAAAGCATGTCTCCCCAAAGCATCCCATACATGTTCCATGGGATTTCAATCAGGGGAGTACGCTGGACAAAACATTCGAGTGATGTCTTCACTTTCCATAACACACACACACACACACACACACATATATATATATATATATACATATATATATACATATATATATATACATATATATTTATATATATATATATATGTATATATATATACATATATATATATACATATATATATATATATATATATTATATATATATATATATATATATATATATATATATATATATATATATATATATATATATATATATATATATATATATATATATATATATATATATATATATATATATATATATATATATATATATATATATAATATATATATATATATATATATATATATATATATATATATATATATGGACGTAGATGTTTTTAAATACATTTAATCTAAAAGCACTTTTGTCACAGTCATGACTGGTGATTAATTCAAAAACACTCTTCATCGAAATAAAGTTAGTTATATCAAGTGTTAAAATTTAGAGAATTTTCATTAACCTTTTTACTTTAGTTTAAACAGTTTTTGTTGCAAATTATAAAACAAGTGTCAGTAATACGAGATAATATATTAATATATATTCAGATTATTAGTTTGTAATAAGGAAAAACTTATTGTTTTGTAAGATTTCATTTTAATTTCTTTAAAATCGTGACTTACAAATAAAAACTTTTATGACATTTTGCCTTTTTTTATAATATTGGGCTAAATTGATTTATATTTGACTAAATCTAAGAAAAAAACTACAAATGATGTATATAGGGAATAACTATTAACTTTTTAATTTCTTCTTGTTTTTTTCTGGAAATCAATTTAGAATGCTTCGGATCATGAACTGCAAATGTTCGATTGAATAATTATTCTCAAATTCGGAAAAAACGCAATTACCCATTAAAAAGTAATTATTAATAAATAAAAAAAGAAAAGGGAAGTCATTCATTGAGCAGAATTTATTGTCTCTTCCTCTCTCTCTTTCCTAATTCAGTAGTAAGTGTTTTTACTAATAATAAACGGTAATAAAAAACAAAGCATGTAAGTTGCACTTTCAGGGATCAGCGATTTAGTTTCTGCCCTTGAATTTAAGATTGAAAAAATAACTTTTATCAATGGAATAAAAAGTTTATTCTTTAAATATCAGATAAATTCGAATATCCGTAAATTTCTTTTAATACTAAAAAAAGTTGGTGTCCCACATAATCTCACATAAAGCATATATAAAGCATTGCATTTTAAAAGATTAAATCTTAAAGAAATCTTAATTTGAAAGCAATCAATACAAAGATTATTCAAGGTTATTAGGCGATAGTTTGTCCACTGTTAAGTCTACATGCATTTAAGAAAAAGTTTTAGCTTTTAATTGTAGATCATGTTTGAGAAAGCGTTTGATTCAGATGATTAATAAATGCTGCATTGTGTTTTAAGCTTTCTAAACATTCAATATTTCTTCACAAAATTGCACTTTAAGCATTCCCTGTAGAATTTTTGATTTTTTGCATGTTTTTCAAATGCCCATAGATCATGTCTGAGAGAGTTTATGATGATTTCACATGATTGAGGAATTAAATTGCTGCATTTGTGTTTTAAGCTTTCTAACATGTTCAAGGTTCAATCTTGCCTCACAAAATTGCTGATATAGTTTAATTCTCATGAAAACAAAATCACTTGAATTATTCGCTGACAATGGTTTTAAATATATGCATTCTTCAAGAATTCCTTATTGAATTTTTGCACTATAAAGGTGATCCGATGACTGATGCATTTTTATAACAGATAAACGTGAATTTCCAAGACAAACAGTCTTGGAAATTCATATTTAGTTTTTCTGATGTTACGACTGCCAGACTTCATTGTTAGTTTATCCCTTTTTTTGTGATGTACTGAAAAAGCATACATTATATCGTGATAATTAAACTTAATTTAATGTTGTCTAGTTGAAACTATTGTTCTAAAGTTGCAAAATGTTTTGTAGGACATAATAAGAGATGATAATTTGTTTATTCAAATAAGAAATTCAAAAATTTCTCTAACAGATTTGATGATTGTATAAATTTAGTAAATATTTTCTCCAGTTAAACAACAAGAGATGTTCAACATGTCGGTCATTATTTTCAGCTACCATTTGAAATCGTATGATAGCATGTTCTGCAGTTGACCGCAGTGTACCCGGAGAAATGCTGTTTTTCCAATCAGGTATAGTTCTTTGTCTGAAGACTGATTAGAGTTAAATGTCCTCAATGACAAAAGCCAGAGTGGTGCTCCTCCATTATCCTTAATGTTAATGTTCTCTAAAATCCCTTTACAATTGAACATGTCATCAGCTGTCACTTTCTTAATGTGACGCATGGGTTAAGTTCTGATTGCCAGAACTATGGTTAAATATTTTTTAACGTGAGTAAATGTTGCCAAAATGTGTTTTTTTTTTATCAAAAACCACCCTCAGGTGCATAAATGTTTCACCTTTTTTTATTGGCTCAAACAAATTTCCATTCTATTAAAATGTACACACCAATGTGTATATTACACACCAATTAATGTGTTATACACCAATTTACAAATTTCTGAATAGTTCTGACTAAACACAACTTTAAACTAGGAACATTTATGGAAATTATGTATGTACCCAAATTAAAGCAATATGTAAATTTAGTTTATATAAATTAAATATTATTTTTAATTAAAAGTAGGCCCTTAAAAATATTAGATACAGAATTTTCAAAATTTTCCAAACCATAAAATTAACATTTCTGTAATAATATCTAATATAACATCGCAAGTAATCGCATACGGCACAAACATAGTTAATAATTATACATTTTAAACTTTGCTCTCACCCTATTTAAATCTACAGTTTATCAATAGATTTAATAAACTCTTTTATTATAGTAATACAAATTACTCAATGTTAATATTTTTATGTATTTGTATTCATTACATATATTTACATAAAAGTGTTCCCTTGTGTTCTATAAAGTAAAATTTTTAAAAATATCCAAAATGCTAAATTCCAAAATTCCCTAACTAGTAAGCTTTTATTTTAATATAAATATCAGATATAATCATTGTATTTAACTAATCAAATATCTCGATTATATTTGTATCCTAAAATTAAAGTAGTAATTTTTTTTCCAAAATTACTATTTCATTTCACTTGAAGTGTTTGCTATAATTTCATTTAATTCACCTTATTCTTCAACGAAATTGAGAAACATTTCTCTACCAAAACCAATTAAAAAATTGAGAAACAAAAGTGTTCCCATGTGTTCTATAAAGTAAAATTTTTAAAAATATTCAAAATTCTATATTCCAAAAATCCATAACTAGTAAATTTTTATTTGAGTATAAATACCAGGTGTAATCTATGTATTTCACTAACCAAATATCTAGATTTTATTTGTATTCTAAAATTAAACGAGTAAAAATTTCTCCAAGATTACAATTTCATTTCACTCGAAGAGTGGAATTTATTTCATTTAATTCAACTTACTCTTCAATGAAATTGAGAACCATTTCTCTGCAAAAACAAATTCATAAATTGAGAAATAAAAGTGTTCCCCTGTGTCTCTGTGTCCTATAAAGTAAAATTTTTAAAAATATCCAAAATGCTAAATTCCAAAATTCCCTAACTAGTAAGCTTTTATTTTAATATAAATATCAGATATAATCAATGTATTTAACTAATCAAATATCTCGATTATATTTGTATTCTAAATTTAAAGTAGTAAAAATTTCTCCAAAATTACTAATTCATTTCACTCGAAGTGCAGGCTTTAATTTCATTTAATTCAATGAAATTGAGAAACATTTCTCTAGCAAAACCAAACTAAAAATTGAGAAATAAAAGTTTTCCCATGTGTCCTATAAAGTAAAGTTTTTAAAAATACTCAAAATGCTACATTCCAAAAATCCTTAACTAGTAAACTTTTATGTTAATTTAAGTATTAGATGTAATCAATGTATTTTACTAATCAAATATCTGGATTATATTTGTATTCTAAAATTAAACTAGTAAATATTTCTCCAAAATTGCTATTTCATTTCACTCGAAGTGCAGGCTTTAATTTCATTTAATTTAACTTACTTTTCAACCAAATTGAGAAACATTTCTCTAACAAAACCAATTCAAAAATTGAGAAATAAAATTGTTCCCATGTGTCCTATAAAGTAAAATTTTTAAAAATACTCAAAATGCTATATTCCAAAAATCCCTAACTAGTAAACTTTTATTTGAATATAAATACCATACGTAATTAATGCATTTCACTAATCAAGTATCTCGATTATATTTGTATTCTAAAAGTAAACTAATAAAAATTTCTCAAAAATTACTATTTCATTTCACTGGAAGTGTGGGCTTCAATTTCATTTAATTCATCTTATTCTTCAACGAAATTGAGAAACATTTCTCTACTAAAACCAATTAAAAAATTGAGAAACAAAAGTGTTCCCATGTGTGTTATAAAGTAAAATTTTTAAAAATATTCAAAATTCTATATTCCAAAAATCCATAACTAGTAAAATTTTATTTTAATATAAATATCAGATGTTATGAATGTATTTCACTAATCAAATATCTCGATTATATTTGTATTCTAAAATTAAACTAGTAAAAATTTCTACAAAATTTCTATTTCATTTCACTGGAAGTGTGGGCTTCAATTTCATTTAATTCAACTTATTCTTCAACGAAATTGAGAAACATTTCTCTACTAAAACCAATCCAAAAATTGAGAAATAAAAGTGTTCCCATGTGTCTATAAAGTAAAATTTTTAAAAATACTCAAAATGCTATATTCCAAAAATTCTTAACTAGTAAACTTTTATTTTACTATAAATATAAGGTGTAATCAATGTATTTCACTAATCAAATATCTCGATTATATTTGTATTCTAAAATTAAACTAGTAAAAATTTCTCCAAAATTACTATTTCATTTCACTGAAGTGCGGGCTTTAATTTCATTTAATTCAACTTACTCTTCAACGAAATTGAGAAACATTTTTATACCTAAACCAATTCAAATATAAAGAAATAAAAGTGTTCCCATGTGTCATATAAAGTAAATTTTTAAAAATATTCAAAATGCTAAGTTCAAAAAATCTCTAACTAGTAGACTTTTATTGTAATTTAAATATCTTTTATAATTTAAATATCTTTTTAGTCTTTTATATAAATTTAAATATTAGATGTAATAAATGTATTTCACTAATCAAATATTTGGATTTTATTTGCATTCTAAAATTAAAGTAGTAAAAATTTCTCCAAAATTACCATTTAGTTTCACTCAAAGTGTGGGCTTTAATTTCATTTAATTCAACTTACTCTTCAACGAAATTGAGAAACATTTCTCTATCAAAACCAATTAAAAAATTGAGAAATAAAAGTGTTCCCTAGTGTGCTAGAAAGTAAAATTTTTAAAATATTCAAAATACTACATTCCAAAAATTCCTAACTAGTAAACATTTATTTTAATATAAATATTAGATGTAATCAATGTATTTCACTATTTAAATATCTCTATTACATTTGTATTCTAAAACTAAACTTGTAAAAATTTCTCTAAAATTACTACATCATTTCTATTGAAGTGCGGGCTTGAATTTCATTTAATTCAACTTACTCTTCAACGAAATTGAAAAACATTTCTCTTCCAAAACCAATTCAAAAATTTAGAAATCATTGTTATTATTAAGAAAATAGATATACACGTTTGTAATATATATTCATGGTCATTTCGTAAAGGAGAAATTATGCCAAGATTTCTCCCTTTTATGTGACTAACAGAGTTTAAAAGGATAGACTGTTTCCAGCCAATCCAAATTAAGGGATTTCATAAATTACGTAATATTATTTAATAACATACATACCACTAGATTCCCGGTAGCACAGAGAATGATTGAAACACATTACAGAACATAACGAGTTGTTGTAGCCTTTAAAATTGGAAACTTAATCCTTAAGCCATTGAAAAATTGATTTTAAGAGGTATTATTGGAGCCTTAGCTAAGCCTGAACGGTTGAATATCTATAATGAAAGGATTTATATAAAATATGTAGTTAGTGGAAATCATTATCTAATAGTTTTCAAAGTGGAAACATGCCTAGAATATAATAAAATTAACTATACGGTGGTGTGTCAAATCTAATGGAGTATTATGTGTGCCGTAATTCCAGAAGGCAGAAATTCTAACTTAAAATATCAATATGAAGTCACTCCAAAATACATAATTGTCTCGGCAATAACTTAGGTAAAAAATTATATGAATGATGTAAAAGGTTGAATTTATTCAAATCTTGTGGGTTTTCGTATTGTCTATTCTGACTTCTCATCAAAGAAATATTTCTTTAGCAATTGAGAATACGATATCCTTCCAGATAAAAGAATTGTTTTTCAAATAAGACATATGGTTAATTTAACCTATAATCAATATTTTATGATGCATGGTACATTTTCAGTTAAAAAAAATTATACTACTGTAAACATAGTAATTTGTTTAAGCGGTAGAATCCGTTAAAAAGAATATTTAGGAAAGTAAAGTCTGAGCAGTTTTATTAAATCAAAATGTAAATTTTTTAAATCATTTTAAAAGTGTTTGAAGCGTTACTAATGAAGTTATGGTCTTGATTGAAATAGGCACTAAGTATTCCATTTTCCTACTGTCTACCCAGCTGTCATTTCTTTTCAGTCTCTTTTACCAGCCTTGTTTTCTTTAAAATACTCTTCAGTGCTCCCCTTCTGCTTATTGTTGTAAAACATGGCAAGATCATAGAAATTGATAATTAGAGGGTACGCACTATATCTAAGACTCTTACATTTATATACAGGAATGTCAAGAAAAATCTTACACGAAATTCTTAAACATCATAATGTGGCATTTTTTAAAATATTTTCCGTGGCACCCTATGGTTTTCCAACTATCCTTTAGGACAGGAATGGACAAACCTTTTCGAGCACGGGACAGAAATTGAAAGAAAATAAGTTTGGCGGTAGAAAATAAATTTTTCTAAAATTATAAAAACAATATAAAATTATCTAACGGTTTAAATACGTTAGTGAGATGAATGAAAATTCGATTTCATTTTTAAAAGTTCCTTTTACTGAGGTTCGAAGTGAGATGTAGTGATTTTAAGGAACGATGGTAAATGCTTATCTGTCAGTCTACTTCTGAAATTATTCAGTCTAAGGTTCAAAGTTGAAAACACTTGTTCACGTATAAGAATCAAATATACCGCTGATTTTCTGGGCGTGAGATAATAAATTTGGGATACAATATTTAGGCAAAGTAGAAAAGAAGATGAATATGTAATGTATAAATGTATATTTCCTTTAATTTGCCTCAGACCGGCAAATTAAAATTATATCCCTGAGCCGGATAAAATATTCCGGAGGGCTGGAGTTATCCCGCTGACCGTGGTTTGCCCATTCCTGCTCTAGACAGTTATTTCTATCAAACCATTAAACTTTTTAACACAGTCTATAAATACGTTCTCTAATTTTTCCTGAATGATTTATAGAGAATTAATAATAGCAATGAAAATGCCAGAAATGCAACAAATGGAACAAAAAAGGGATAAGATAAGAAACATCATACTATTGCTTTTAAGTACTACATATATATTTTTATACTGTTTTATTGTGTTAAGTCTTTATTAGCGCGAGCAGCAATCTCCCAGGTTGAAAGGTGGAATTATTTTATTTATCTCAAGGTTTTCCCATGTAAGGATAATTCTTGAAAAGGTGGTAAGATTCTAGGATTTACCCTGCATTTGCACTGCTTTTTTACATAGGTATCTTATGGATCACGAGTACTTTGAATGTTGCCATATTTTGTGAACTGTGATTGATCAAAAACAGACTATTACAATTCTTGGTTTACAGCGTCCATATACATTTTTATAGTCAGAATGCTTCGTCTACACACTAATTCTGAAGAAAGTGAATATTTACTAAACTTTGTGAGGACTAAAATCCAGAGGTGCCGGTTTAGACAAACAGAAGCACATGAAAAATTTTGTTATGCAAGAAACTGCGTAGAATAAATCGGGGAAGAGGAAAAGCCGCTTGTCCTTTCATTTATAGTTCGGCAAAAAGAAGCAATGCATAGAATCAGAAGCAACCCCCTACTGACGATGATAAAAATTAAAGAGAATCACCAGCGTGGTATCATAAAAAAGTTTTACGCCCGTTTGAATAGGCTGCTACTTGCTAATTATAAAAGTTTAAAAAAATGTTAATGGTAAGTTCTTAATATTTTATCAGAAGTGGTTATTTTAAGTACTTCATTAAAAGTTATCATCTAATTTTAAATGTTACTCTCTAGAAATATATTTTAATAGAATTTATAATGGAATAAATCATAACTATTACAGAACTGTATACCTTCGATTAATCAACCAAATATTCCTCGTGTTTTAAATTTCACATTACTGACTAACTGTGCTTCAATTTCATCTAGTAACATGAACGGTGTACAAATCTTCTTAGCAACTAAAATGAATTGATTTTAGTGAAATATTTATGAGCATACAGTTCATTTTAGAATGTAAATTGAACCAAGTATCTATATACAAAATAAAGAATTTATATAGTATACAGATACTAGGTAACCCAGAATTTATATATTATATAAATAATCGCATTCATTCTAAACCGAAAATGAAATTCAGTAATAATGTTTATGACTGGAATTACAGTAGTGATTTGCTTTTAATATATTTCATATCATAGATTTAAATTGTAGTATTGGCCATTATAAATAATAAAATTCTATACAAATAACTTTATTAATCTATCGGGTTTTTTTTTTGTTATTATAAGTAATAGTAATGCATTCTTTTTTATTTTATTTTAAAATTTTCATTTAAAAAACAGCAGAACTTTTTACTTTAAAAAGTATCAAATAAAGGCTGTTGAAGCAAAAGTTTTAAAATTTGATAGTTACTCTGCCCTTAAGATTAGAAAAGAACTATAAAAGAAATGAACAAATCATTCAATTTATTCTAAACCTAATTCTAAAACTTTTTAATTTTTTGCATTTTGAAGAAATTAGTAACTTGTTTAGCTTTAATAGTTAAAAATGCGATAGTTACAATGTCAGCTTAAGATTAGAAAAAAAAAAAAAACTACAGAAGAAACGAACTAATCATTCAATTAATTTTTTTCTAAAATTTTTTTAAGTTTTTGGATTTTGAAGGAACTAGTAACTTGTTTAGCGTTAATAATAGAAAATAAGAAAAATCTGTGACACGTTTAAAAAATATAGTTTACACAAAATTAAATATTCAAGTTAAAATTCTCCCACACAAACAAAAGTATTAAAAAAATTGTTAATTTTTCTAATAATATGATCTTTTTCAATAAATTTTAAAATTTTTAATGTATATTTAGTTCACCTAATGTATTACCAATACATTAAATACATTTAATGACATTTTATAATAGATCAAGATGATAAATTTTATTTCAAAAAGGGTAAATCTTGAATTACCCTCTGCTTTGTTCGTAGCCTTCATTTTATACAAGTATGGTATATCGAAAAATATTTTTTAATATGTTTGTATACAATTTATTTTCGGTTATGCCATGACGTCACTGAAAATAACGAATATAATATGCAGTGTTTGCATAATTCTTGGTCAACCATGAACCAGTTATTTTATTTAAATGGATTATAAACTGAGAACCGTATATCTTAGTATCAATTTTAAAATCATTTCAAAGCTCCGAGAAAAGTGGTACTCGAAAAAAGTGTTAAACAGTTATTATTAAACAGATACTACGGATTCTTGTTTCTGACTAAACTAAACTGCCTAAGACTAAACTGCCAATTTTTTAGTATTCTATATATGTGAACCAATATTTGATCACAGTTTCCAATACTCCTCTTCTCCTTTCGTGGCATAAAAAAGTACTGTAACAGACTTACATAAAAAAGCTGTTTCTTCTCTGATGGAGACACTTACCACAGAAGAAGATCGGAAATGATTCCAATGACCTTAAGCTTCTGCCCTGGTTAGATATGTCGGGTCCGCCACCCTTTTTCTAGAGTAAGTTCATTGAACGATAAGCTAGACACATGAATCTATTCCTTATTTGGATTCCTATTTCCAATCCCAATCACTTGAAGAAATGGTCCAGGACGAAGTCGAAAAGGCCCTAGCACCGTTGGTGGTCAAACCTGCCGAAATCCAACGACTACCAACATTTATCACGAGGAGACCAATAGTTCATGTCCACAGATGAAAAACTGATCCATGAAAAACTGATCTTTGTCGAACAGCTGACAACAGACCAGTTTGTTTACCCTGTGAACCTCTTGAACATGTTGCCCAATAATGCAGGGAGAGAAAAACCGTTTTCGCTAATTTTCGAAATCGCTGGACTTCTATGAAATTGGCGAAAAAAAAAAGAAACTCGCAGACAAAACTTCATTTACGGTTCTACACCTAGTCCAATGAGAGGTCGGTTCCCAACACGCTGTTTCAGATCGTAGGAAACAGCTTTTATATACAGTCAGAATATTCTAGAAAAACCTACCTAAAACAGTAAAGAAAGTTTTAGAATCATTCAGATTTGGTACAAATAATAAATAGCATTAATTTAAATAAAAATTCCAGTCTGAAGATAAAATGCATTGACGGGACGTCGCATCAGGGTCAGACGAACTGTACTCCGATGCTCTATCAACCAAACTAAGGACAACAGTAGGAATTCTTGATTTTGCAACTATATATATATATATATATATATATATATTATACACACATATATATATACATATAAATATGTATGTATGTATGTATGTATGTATCTATGTGTGTATGTGTGAGAATATGTTATTTTAACCCTCAAACTAACTTAATTATAATTGTATTTCAAAATAAATTTTTGGCAATTCTATCCTTAAAATTCCAACCTTTGGCGAAACTTTTTTGTTTCCCTTCTCATTGTGGTAACCTTGGTGACTTTTGATACACCAATATTAGTTCCTGGTAATCTGAACCAGCCTTATACAACTCCTTTATGTAATATAGTACGTAATGAATGTGAAGTACTTAAATTTTACTAATTATTAAAATTCATATTCAGTGGCTCATTAGATCTCCACATAACAATAAATCCCATGTTACATGTTATAACTGAGACAACCGACATAGGCAAGGCGTCAGAATAACATCAACAATTCCAAATTGTCTTGTCATCATTTTTGGTCACTATTGCACCGTATCCAGCATAGATACTACTTATAATTTGTGGTGGATTTGGTGGTAAAATTCGAAATAAAAAATATTTAAAGTGAGTTACGAAAATCACGAATTACTATCGCGTTACGAAGCAAAACTATATTCGCTTACCGACAAATACGAATTTCCTGTCTGAATGCAAACTATGACGGTGAGAGAAATAAAATATCCAAATATAAAAGTTCCATTTATAAAAGAGTAAACCGACAAGCCGTAATGAATGCAAAGTACTTAAATTTTTACTAATTATTAAAATTCATATTCAGTGGCTCTCTAGCGCTCCAGAATAAATTCCATGTAACACGTTTTTACGGAGACAAGAGACTTAGGCAAGGTTTCAGAAAAATATCAACATTTCCAAAATTTCTTCTCATCATTTTTGGTTACACGATTGCACCGTATCCAGCATGGATACAATTTATAATTTGTGGTGGATTTACACCTGTTATAATAGTTTGAAATTTGAAATAAAAATATTTAAATTGAGTTACGAAGATCACGAATTACTATCGCTTTACGAAGCAAAACTATATTCGAGTACCGATAAATACGAATTTCCTGTTTGAGCGCAAACTATGACGGCCAGAGAAATAAAATATCCAAATATAAAAGTTCCATTTATAAAAGAGTAAACCGCCAAGCTGTTTCCACCGTTTAATTTTTAAAAGACCTGAATAATATTTCAATAAGCGGTCGACGAAATAAATTTATTCATATTCACACCGAGTAATCCACTTTTCCTGGAAAGCAAATACCCCCACCCCCTCGTTTTGTTTAGAAGCGGATAAGAAAATATTTTCTCATTCTCAAATTGTTTTTTATTTATGTATATAATTCCAAACGTAATGTCCCCGTACCCCTTTTTAACATGGGCCCATTATCATTCAGTATCCAATACTCGATACAAAACACTCAGCGATTCACCTCTTTTTCCATTAAATCCGAACTCTTTGAAAAGAAAACATCCCCATAACACACACACATACACATTGCCTCCATACACACACACACGGTTTAGGGGGACTCAGTGGCGCCGCCTTTACGCGACGTCTATGCGAGAGAGAGTTGCTTCCCCTCATCTTAACAACAGTCCGGCTCTATAGCTCTGTCCGGAAAGAGGTTGGAAAATTTCTCCCTCGTGTGCTGCCGGATACACACATACGATGCGGATTATGATCCGGAACACAGTACTGACGTTTCTAGCACTTCTCCACATTAAAGGTGAGTGCGGGAAAAAAAAGAAACAAAAGATCAATTGATCCCCGTTGTTGTGGGTGAAACTTTAAAGTTCTATTTTTTCAGTCAACTAGGATCTGAAGTTTGGAAAAAAGTTTTTCCCTCTTAACTTGGGGAAAATTATCAACTGATATGAATTTTTCATTAAATGATTGTTACAAAAGCGCTTTTACCCGTAGTTCACTCCCATTATTAATGGTGTTATATTTCACAGGAATATTTTAATACCTCTATTCTTTAAAAATATTTTATAAAAAAATTTTTTGTGCGATTAATATTCTAAATAAATAAATATATAGATTTTCACAATTAATATTTCTTGAAGAAATATTAATATTCAATAAATATTTTTTGAAGAATTCGCTCGATTTAAATGGATTTTATTTATTTAATCGTAAGTTGTTAGTTAAAATTTAAATTAAATTGCAAATAACACTTTCGCATTCAAACGTTTTATAAAATTCTATGCTTTTATAACAAAAATAATTTATTTTCCAAGAAATGTATAAAAATTTGAAAACATGTAAAATTATTGTAATTCTGAATTTAAAAAAATATCAACTGATATGAATTTTTCATTAAATGATTATTACAAAAGCGCTTTTTGCCGTAGTTCACTCCCATTATTAATGGTGTTATATTTGTCAGGAATATTTTAATATCTCTATTTTTTAAAAATATTTTATAAAAAAAAAATTGTGTGTGATGGATACTCAAAATTAATAAATATATAGATTATCACAATTAATATTTCTTGAAGAAATTCAATAAATATTTCTTGAAGAATTCGCTAGATTTAAATGGATTTTATTTATTTAATCAAAAGTTTTTTTTATTAAAATTTAAAGAACACTTTCGCATTCAAACGTTCTATAAAATTCTATGCTTTTTTAAACCTTTGTACTGTTTAACTGTTTTTACAAAAATAATTTTTTTCCTAGAAATGTTCAAATATTTAAAACTTTATACCGAAATCAAATTTTATAAAAAAAGTAAAGTAACTGTAATTCTAAATGTAAAAAATATCAACTGATAAGAATTTTTCATTAAATGATTTTCATTAAAAGCACTTTTACCGTAGTTCACTCCCATTATATATTATCCCATTATATTAATATTTACTGAATAAATATTAATATTCAATAAATATTTATTGAAGAATTCACTATATTTAAATGGATTTTATTTATTTAACCATAAGTTTTTTTATTAAAATTTAAATTAAATCACTTTCGCATTCAAACGCTCTATAAAATTCTGGGCTTTTTTTAAATCTTGCTACTGTTTAACTGTTTTTACAAAAATAAATTATTTTCCTAGAAATATTCAAAATTTTAAAACTCAATACCTAAATAAAATTTTATAAAAATATGTAAAATTACTGTAATACAAATGTAAAAAATTATCAACTGATATGAATTTTTCATTAAATGATTATTACAAAAGCGCTTTTCACCGTAGTTCACTCCCATTATTAATGGTGTTATACTTCACAGGAATATTTTAATACCTCTATTTTTTAAAAATATTTTATAAAAAAATATTTGTGAGATTGATACTCTAAATTAATAAATATATAGATTATCACAATTAATATTTCATGGAGAAATATTAATATTCAATAAATATTTCTTGAATAATTCGTTATATTTAAATGGATTTTATTTTTTAAATCGTAAGTATTTTATTAAAATTTAAATTAAATTGCGAATAACACTTTCGCATTCAAACGTTCTATAAAATTCTATGCTTTTATAACAAAAATAATTTATTTTCCTAGAAATGTTTAAAAATTTAAAAATCTATACCTAAATAAAATTTTATGAAAACATGTAAAATTATTGTAATTCTGAATGTAAAAAATTATCAACTGATATGAATTTTTATTAAATGATTATGGGATTTTTAATGAGGCTATAATGAAAACTAGAATTATTAATTTTGCATTAACAGTTTTTATAACATTTTTTTTTAATTTCGCTATGAATTTATTAAAAATAAACCTATTTTTATTTCAAAGAAAAATTTTAAAATCTACGGGCTTCATAATAGAAGTTTTGGTAAAAGTTTAAATATTAATGTAATTACAGTCCTTACATTTAGAATCTTCAAGAAAGCAAAACGCAAAATTTTCCTTTAATTCGAAACATTTAAATTCGCATTACTCCTCTCTACCTTTGATATTTTAATAGATTTCCTAGAAAATATTAAAAGTTTTAAGTAAGACTTACGCATTAAAAGTTTATCAGCATTGAGCTAATTTTGAATTTTTGCGATGCATTTCATGTTTGAACTGATGGAATTTCATTTTGTAGACAAGTGTAAGTTTATTTAAAAGGAATAATATTAATGAATGAATAATTTTAAAGGAATAAAAATATAAAAAATTTAATTATTATCATGACTGAGATTGATATTTAATCGTGAATTTTAATGAAGATTGAAGGTTTTATATTTCCATAAGAAGTACATTTATTAATTTTATTAATTTTATTTATAAAATTTAAGGAATTGAAAATTTTATATAATTATTAAAGGTTCTTTTCTATTGATTACATTTAATTAAATATATAAAAATAATTAACTAAAATTAATTTAATATAAAACAAACTTTGTTCTCTCAAAAATTTATTAAAAAAGTTATAATTTCTTTTGTAATCGTTTTTATTAGTACGGAGAAGTAAACTGAAAATTTTAGTGTCAAATGCAGAGTTGAAATTATCGTTATTACATTTTATTATTGGTATTATTAAATAAAATTTAAAAGAAAATTGAAGTAAGAAATTAGTATGGAAAGTTAAAAATTTCTTTTTATTAAATTTAGTTTCAACTTCCGGAATAGTGAAATTTATTTTCCAACTGCAGTTTCATACATTTTTATATATTATAAATAATTTTAATCTTATAACAAATGAAATATTTTTATAATCAATTATGATCCTTCTAAAAATGGAAATCCTAGGTTTTAATAGTGGTTATTCTTATTAGATTTATAATTGTTATTTCAAACGTTGTTTTATAAAATTAAAAATAAATCAAATATGAAAAATTTGTTACAAATCTTTAAAACTTTGTTAGCTATTTATTATATGGGCAAACATTACTTTATTAAATGAAAATTTAACTGCATTTACTTTTATAAATTATTATAATCATTCTCATGGTAGTTGAACTTAAACTATACATTTTAGCTGCAATCGCAGATTTTATATTAGGTCTTTGATAATCTTAAAATTTTCATTTTTGAAATTTTAATTCTCTTCATGATATGCTTGTTTTAAAAGACTTATTTAAATTTTTTTCCTTTAACTTATTATTGCTTACAACACTTCATTTATAAAAAACCTAAAACACAAGTAATAATATATATTTGTATATTTCAGTAAATTTAATTTTTTTAAAATATTAAAATTCCAACAATAAACTATTATTAATTGCTTCACTCACAAAGAAATAAAAACATTCCGTTTGGATATCGGGTCCTACAATTTATTTTTATATTTTTACAAAGAACTTTTTAATAGCTTTTGTACAAAAAATTAATTCTAAATCTCTTATTTTAACTTGAAATATGTATTTACTGTTTCAAAGATTTCATTTCTCAGAAATGTTTGTAAGAAATAGTTTCATTGTTACCTGATAACTTTAATTATCTCAATTTCATGAAAATAAAATAGTATTATAATTTTTCTCTTGATTAATACAGAAATAGAAAATGCATCTCTGGATAATAATACAACTCTCATTATATTCTCATTGTGATTCCTTGCGACTGTATTAAAATTTAATTAAAAGAAAATTTTAAATAAGACTTTCAAACTAAATGCTTTATGCAAAATCTCCCTTTTAAAGTTTTGCAACAGTTTCAGAAAGAGAAATAGTATTTTATCCTTCAGGAATATTTTAAAGTTCTGTTAATTCAAATTATTCAAAAATGAAGTTAATTTTATTGAAGGCAATAAGAATTGAATATTGAACTTCATTATTAAAGTGAAAGCTATTTTTTATGAACTTATATAAAAATTTAAAAAGGAGGTTCACCCTGAATAAGCATTAAAGTTATTTCCTTAAACAGTTAAAATTCTCTACAGTGTTACAGCATATACCAATAAAGTTTAATTTGTGATAACTATTTTTAAATTAAATACCTTCAAGGTTATGAACTCATATAAAAGTTTAAAAATAAGGTTAATCCTGATAAAGCATTAAAGGTATTTCCTTAACCCCTTCCCTGTTTTGCCCGTACGCCGTACGCGCAATCTGATTTCTATTTCGCTTCCACTTTTTCGGCCGTATTTTTTCCGATTTTAGTAACAAATTATTCGTATAGATATCCAGTAAATGATAGTTTGTAGTTTATTGTATTTTCTACTCTGATTGGTTCAAAACCTCAAGTTTTTTCGCATGTTTTGTATGAGAAGACGAATTGTTATCTTTCAGTATATAGCTTTCTGGTTATATTTTACTAATCGCCTGATAATTTTATTGATGTAAGAGTTCAATAATATATTTTTACTTTTAAATAATGGATAA
The DNA here is from genome assembly GCA_032207245.1 of Pardosa pseudoannulata. Lineage (NCBI taxonomy): Eukaryota > Metazoa > Arthropoda > Arachnida > Araneae > Lycosidae > Pardosa > Pardosa pseudoannulata. The sequence goes on along the minus strand of CM063508.1, from coordinate 177,874,330 downwards.
TTCAGAGCGTATGGAGCTAATTTCCTGTGAACTGTGACTCGGAATCAGGAACTGGATTATCTGTAAATGATAGTAGCGAAAGTTTACTAAATGAC
>CM063508.1:177864235-177869235 GCA_032207245.1 Pardosa pseudoannulata | reverse complement strand
TAGAGAATTGTACTTAAAAAATTTATTCCTGGAGAAGTTTTTATAAAATTTCTAATAAATGAAGAAAATTTAGTAACAAAATCGGGTTTTTTTCAAAAAGTCTCATTTTTTAATAAATTCAATTATTTCAATATTTTTTGATGCCATACTTGTCTTATACATTGGACTAGTGAATCATCTAAAATCTTTGCTTAATTTACATTTGGTAAATAATTTTCGTCCTTCAAAATCATACACATTGAATTTTTAACGAATTTTCATTATCTTTATATATAACTATGAATGTAACATCATTAAAAATTATCCAAATTTAGACATTTTAGGTCATTTACTAGTAAACACTATCAAAAGCATTCATAATAATTTTCAACAAAAACAATATTTACTTAAAACATTTGAAATTTTCAAAAATCTACCACAAGTATATATTTTTTATTTAAAAAATCCAAATTATATTTCAGAGAATGTCTTTGATAACTGTAATATGGAGATAATTACAGATTATTATATTTGTCGCCATTTGAAAGAATTTTTTCATATATATTAATTTTTAGTAATCCTTAAAATATACCATGGTAAAGCGATGGTATGGAATATCGTCACTTTACCCGCAGTGCCGTCAATTTGTGGAACTCCATCAAGAGAAAGATAGCAGTCACACATCAAAATCCACAGTAAAGTTCCTAAAAGAAATAGAACAAAAACCAGTATCAAGACCATACCCTTCACTGATATCCTTACTAAATCTACCGATGTATCACCTATGGATTTTTGTGCTTTCGGACTTTTAAAATCTGCATTTTCCAGACGTCGTACCACCACCCTTACAGGACACTGGAAAGCTGTTCAGGAGGAATGGGATAGAATACCTCCTCTGACACTTCAAAATACATTATTATCCTGAAAACGACGGTGTCGCAAGATAGTTCAGAATAAGGACTATTAAATAGAACATTTCAAACACAAGAATTTTATGTAATTTAGTTTCGTGACTACAATATACATCGTCTAAAAATGTGTGAACATCCTCTGTATATATATATATATATATATATATATATATATATATATATATATATATATATATATATATATATATATATATATATATATATATATATATATATATATATATATATATATATATATATATATATATATATATATATATATATATATATATATATATATATATATATATATATATATATATATATATATATATATATATATATACATATATATATATATATATATATATATATATTATATATATATATATATATATATATATATATATATATATATATATATATATATATATATATATATATATATATATATATATATATATATATATATATATATATATATATATATATATGTATATATATATATATATATATATATATATATATATATATATATATATATGTCAGGATTTTAAAATGTAGATTAATTTTAAGAGATTTTAATTAGGGATACTTTTACTTGAGAGTGACGTGGCGTGAGGAGTTAGCCACTGAAATACGACTCACGCGCAGTGATCTGAGCAGAGAGCAGTGTGCACATTCTGCAGACAGAGCTGTGGTTACCCGAAGCAGCTAAGCCTGACTTTGTTAGAAGTTGGACGCCAATGTGAGACGCCATTTAACTTGATCGTCGTGTAGTGTGGTTTGAGACTTGAATAAAGGATGAAAATGTACTCAGGACTCTAGTGTCGTTTAGGGATACGTGTCATATATATATATATATATATATATATATATATATATATATATATATATATATATATATATATAGTTAACGTGATAATCTTACTGCCTATTACTCATGAATAAGCCAAAATTATTTTTAATCACACGGGTATACTGGCAATGGGCAGATCCATATTTAGTAAACATTTAGTATACATTGTGCTATTATATATGCAAGGGATGATGCAATAATTCTGAGTAGTAAGATTAAGCTGGAAACATATCTTCCCTTGTGTAATTTCTAGCTACGTTCTTGGCATATTTATTTATGTATATGATATATATATTTATTTACACACTTATATTTTACGTAGATTATACATGCGTTAATTAAACTTATAATTCTATATCAAAAGAAGTATTTCATACATCTTGGAATGATAAAAGAAATAGGTAACTATTATTTTAACATTTTTTGATCAAATATCAGCAGATATATATGCAAGTAAAAATTATGCTAAACATATAATGTAAATATTCTAGCCATTTTTCACAAATATTTTTTCATAAGCAGTCGATCATAGTTCCAGTTACGATTTTCTCAAAAAAGAGATTTGATTGAGAACAGTTCATGAAGAGATATTACTAATTTGTAAATTCTTACTTTAAAAATTATATTTATAGATGTTTATATAAGTTCTTATAACATTTTTTCCTTGGGTACGCAGTACTACTCTTTTTACACTTTTTACAGTCTGAAAATATTGTTTAGAAATCTAGATAAAACTTATTGGCTAATTTTTATTTAGATTTCTAAACAAATACTTAGAAGTTTAATATATCATAGGAAATTTAGGTATCCCATAATGTTAACAGTATACTTTGTACAGAGTTTGAAATATTCTTAGTAATATTTAAATACTTTATTTTATATTTTCCAGTGCAAGAATACAGACATAAGTCAGGCAACTTAATGAAATCTAGATGCAACTAATTGGCTAATTTTTATTTATATTTTGAAACAAATGCTTAGAAGTTTAATACAACATAGAAAATGTATCCCATAGCAATAACAGTATACTTTGTACAGAGTTTGAAATATTCTTAGTAATATTTAAATACTTTATTTTATATTTTCCAGTGCAAGAATACAGACATAAGTCAGGCAACTTAATGTGAAACATGTATTTTTATATTATTTAGTATATGCACAAGTTTTTACACATTTAGTTATAAAGATATTTTCAAGTGCATCTAAGAATTAAGCCTTTTAACTATGAATACCTCTGGAAATGGATTATAATTATTCCGTTCGACTGTAAAGAAGTGTGTCTCCTAGTTCCTAACTAGTCAATGTATTCACATTTCGTCCGGAATCGATTATTTCCTGTCCGATGAGTTCTAAATTGTCTGACTAAAATGCCTTATTAATATTAACAATAACGCTAAAAACTGCTTCATGGGAGGGTAATTAAAGGTTTTAAATAATCAGGTAAATAAAGAAATAGATTATCGTATAACTAAACCATTTTAAAATTAAGCAACAAATTATCTCATGAAGAGGAACAAAAAGTTGTTATAGGTTTTATTCTCACTATACGTTTTAAGTATAATTCATACAAAAGTGTCCTCTTAAAAATACATTAAAGTTGTGAAGCAAAAAGTTTTGTTAGATATATTTAGGATTACTAATTTAATATAGTATATAGTGTATATATATATATATATATATAATATATATATTAAATAATATATATAATATAATCTGCTAGTTAATAATATATATACATTGCGTTTATTTGAAAGGATTTAAATAGATACATATAAACTGTTTCTGAAATGTTTTAATATAGTGTTTGAAATATATTTATATATATATAATTACAAATATTTTGTATATATATATATATATATATATATATATATATATATATATATATTTTATATATAGATATATATATATATATATATATAATATATATATATATATATATATATATATATATAATATATATATATATATATTATATATATATATATAATATATATATATATATATATATATATATATATATATATATATATATATATATATATATATATATATATATATATATATATATACATATATATATATATATATATATATATATATATATATATATATACATATATATATATATATATATATATATATATATATATATATATATATATATATATATATATATATATATATATATATATATATATATATATATATATATATATATATATATAAATATATATATATATTTATAATATATATATAAAATATTAAAGCAAACTAAAATTAATTACTCATGAAGACTAAATTAGTTTGTTTTCTAGATAATACAACTGTAAATATATAAAAAGAAAACTAAGCTGATCTACTCAGTGTATATTTTTAAAACAATCAAGACATTTTTATATTAATTTTAAAATGTTCTACATTAATTTTTCTAACTTTTATAGTAATCAATTAAGATGAATAAATTAATTTTATAAGTGTTGAAACAACCTGATTATATACTTAAAGGAAAAAAATTGAGCTCATATAATTTGATTATTACAGATAAAGATATAATTATAGTTAAAAATATAGCATAGTTTTATACTGTTCTAAATAAATAATTCTAATAATTTGCTTAATAAATTAATAATTTAATAGAATAAACAAGGCATACTAACATTCATGAATCTTTTTCAAGTGAGATTTTTAAATATAAAACAATTGTTCTACAAATATTTTTATATATTTTGTAAAGAAATGTACTTAAATCATTTTATTTCTACTACGTATTTTTTCTATAAAAATATAATTTATTGTTTATTAAAAGATGTATTATATATAAGTATCATAAAATAACTTTTGGTTAATAAATGATTCTTTTAAATTAAATATTTAAAAAATGCATTTAGATATTTCTACGTTAAGATAATATTTTTATTTTATATATGATATATGTTTTGTTTTGTTTATTTTAATTTTTTGTTTAACATAAATCCTTCCATGTGAAAAATATGAGCAGAATTTAAAGTATGCCTAAAGTTATTTCTTTACACCGCATTTGAAAAAATGCTCAATATTAAATATACTCAAAATGTTGGAGTGTTTTAAATATAAATATTACTATTTTTAAAGAATAAATTTACTTGATATCATTTGTATTTGCAGTTACATATTTATTTATTTGATAAAAAAGTTAATAAAGGTTTTATAAATATTGTGCATTGAAAAAAAAAAAAATATTGAATGTACTTACATTAATAGTATAACAT
>CM063508.1:177849235-177854235 GCA_032207245.1 Pardosa pseudoannulata | reverse complement strand
AATGTAATGGACGTTTATCGTCAGGCGTATATATTTCATTAAATTAGCTTTAATAATGACGTTCTTTTAAATTTACTTGAATATTAATTTTATTTTTACGATTACATGTATATATATTATTTATTACATCAATTATTTATTTTATTCAGTAAATTAATAACTATTACTCAGAACTAATTTTCCTAAATATTAGTAGTTTTTTTTTTGATATTTGGGGGGATGACTCTATAGCTTGTTTCACGATTTTGTTTAACACGTTCGACTCTCGAGATAGGCGTTTTGCACTTCATATAATTCTATTCCTATTATTAAATAATCCACTATTGAGTTATTCGATTGTGACTTGATGAATATTTGTAATCCATTTTTAAATCCATTTCACGGTTACTTTGAGATAAACTATCGGATTACAGCGGTACAGCTTTCCTTATCCTAATTTGTGGATGATATTATCTATACATTTAGATATAGAAAAATATTACAAGGGACGTTTATCATCAGGCGTAAATATTTCATTAAATTAGAAATAGAAGCTTTAATAAATGACGTTAGAACTTTCATGTATGTAAATTACTAACGCTTGATTTTACTATTTACCATTCACGTGGATGTTATTAATATTACATGAATTATTTATTATTGTTCAGTAAATTAATAAACTATTACTAATCAGATGTCATTTTCTTAAATTATTAGTAATTTTTTTAAAGTAGAGATATTGATATTTGGGTGTGAAATACTCTATAGCATTGTTTAGTATTCACGATTTTGTTGAACACGTTTGACTCTCCAGATAGGCATTTTACACATAAATTCTATTCATATTATTAAATAAACCATTATTGAGGGATTCGATTGTGATTTGCTGAATATTTGTAATCCATTTTTAAGTCCATTTTTCACGGTTACTTTGAGATAAACTATCGGATTACAGCCGTACAGCTTTCCTTATCCAAATTTGTGAATGACATTATATATACATTTAGATATTGAAAAATAATGTAATGGACGTTTATCGTCAGGAGTAAATATTTTATTAAATTAGAAATAGAAGCTTTAATAAATGACGTTTCAATTTTAATGTATGTAAATTACTGAATATTAATTTTATTATTTATCATTCACATGTATATATATTATAAATATTACATCAATTATTTATTATTATTCAGTAAATTAATAAACTATTACTGATTAGAAGTAATTTTCCTAAATTATTAGTAGTTTTTCTAAAGTAGAGATATTGATATTTGGGGGTGAAATACTCTATAGCAGTGTGTAGTTTTCACGATTTTGTTGAACGCGTTTGACTCTCGAGATAGGCGTTTTGCACTTAATAATTCTATTCATATTATTAAATAAACCGCAATTGAGTGATTTGATTGTGACTTGATGAATATTTGTAATCCATTTTTAAATCCATTTCACGGTTACTTTGAGATAAACTATCGGATAACAGATTTACAGCTTTCCTTATCCTAATTTGTGGATGATATTATCTATACATTTAGATATCGAAAAATATTACAAGGGACGTTTATTGTCAGGCGTAAATATTTCATTAAATTAGAAATAGAAGCTTTAATAAATGACGTTAGAACTTTCATGTATGTAAATTACTAACGCTTGATTTTACTATTTACCATTCACGTGGATGTTATTAATATTACATGAATTATTTATTATTATTCAGTAAATTAATAAACTATTACTGATCAGATGTAAATTTCCTAAATTATTAGTAGTTTTTTTAAAGTAGAGATATTGATATTTGGGGGTGAAATACTCTATAGCACTCTTTAGCTTTCACGATTTTGTTTAACACGTTCGACTCTCGAGATAGGCGTTTTGCACTTCATATAATTCTATTCATATTATTAAATAATCCACTATTGAGTGATTTGATTGTGACTTGCTGAATATTTGTAATCCATTTTTAAGTGTATTTACGGTTACTTTGAGATAAAACTATAGGATTGCATCTGTACAGCGTTCTTTATCCTAATTTGTGGATGACATCATCTATACATTTAGATATCGAAAAATACTACATGGGACGTTTATTATCAGGCGTAAATATTTCATTAAATTAGAAATAGAAACTTTAATAAATGACGTTAGAACTTTCATGTATGTAAATTACTACATCTTGATTTTACTATTTACCATTGACGTGGATATGTGTTATGAACATTACATGAATTATTTATTATTATTCAGTAAATTAATAAACTATTACTAATCAGATGTCATTTTCTTAAATTATTAGTATTTTTTTAAAGTAGAGATATTGATATTTGGGTGTGAAATACTCTATAGCATAATTGTTTATGTTTTTTTTAAATTTTACATATATTAAATAAGTTTAAAAATATGTATACATTCAAGTATTTACATAATATATAACTAGCTAATTTCAAACAACATTCTTTAATAAATAACGTTAGAAATTTAATATATGTAAATTACTTATGATAATTTAATATTACATCAATTTTTATCATTTCAGTAAATAATACATAACGAAATATGTCTATCATAATTATTAGTATTTTTTTAATAGAATATTGAATTTTCTGTAATAATTATTCATTATCAATTATTTCACATTTATTATATTTTTCTAAATTTATTATAAATATAAAAAATTACACTATGTATATTAAGTATTTACATGAATTTAATTTTTTATATATGTAAATTAAATAAAAATAGAAAAGAGTAATTCAGAATTTTTGTTAAATTTGATCATTGGTTTTAAAATAAAATTATAATTATATAAAAAAATAATAAAAATAATGAGTAAAATTTTGAAAAATCCATTTTAATGGAGATTGTATTCATATTAATAATATGAAAAAAAATAATGTGATATTTATTTCTATTTGAAATTTTTTTATTATATAACTTTACATGTAATATTGAAAATATGTGAACGTTTATCAAATATAATATTAAATATTGTAACATTTGTATTGTATCAACTTTATTTTGTAACGTATGAACCAATTAATATGCTGTTATTAAACAACAGTAGATTTTGTAAAATTTTAATTGAAAATTCCTTATTTTGAACTGATCAGACTATGTATTATATCTAATGAGAAAAATATGGGTTTATAATACCCATTAATCTACAAAGCATATACAACATACAGGAAAAATACCATAATTCTTCTAGTAAGTTTTCGGATATGAATTTTATTATATTATGAATATAATATTTGAAATGCTCCTCCTTGTCATTTTTAACTAATGTTTCTACAATTTTAATCTTATATGTTGTAGTGAATAATATTATAGCTTGTTATAAATATTATATATTTCAGAACGTCTGCGAATTCAGTATTCATATGAATTAAAAACAACAATTTTTAAAGAAAAATTGAATACTGGCTTAGTATTTTCGTTAAAGTTTTATGATAAAAGATTTATTGTCCGATATCAAAAAGTATTTTATAAATAAAAAGGATTACTTTATGTGTAAAAGGAATGCATAGGGATTTTTTCGTGTAGATAGAACATTAAAACAACAACCAATAAAGCTTAAAAATTAATACTTTACTTCAAATGTCTAAGAAATTTCACAGAAACATATTGCAAATGACAAAATGCAAATTGCAAATTAAATTTTACAATAGACTAAATAAAAAAGTCAATTTTTCATACCAACTGTTGGTATAGGACGTATTTAAAACAGATAGGAACATTCATGCTGTTAGCGAGATTCGAATGCTGAAATGTCGTATTAAGCTGATCAAGCACCAAATTTAGTGAAATTTAATTCTAGAATTTTGGCTATATCTTTTTCTCACTATACTCTGATTTACAACATAAATTTGATTTATGTTTCCTTAACATTTAAACCCTAACTTTTATAAGTCTGTAACAAAATTTTTTAAACAAAACGTTATTATATCTGTATTTGTGTTTACTAATATTGTTACAATTTGTATCTTTTCGTTTACAATAATTATTTCTCTCCTGTTCAGTTTTTCAAAGAGAAATATATGCAACTGGCAATATCCATCATGTTGAGTGATTTGACCCGTGTAGCAGTGATGCCAGATAATTTTAGCGGGTGTCACCTAAATCACTTAATTCGGTGACAAATCCCTTCGTCCGGCATCACTCCCGTGTAATAGATTGTCTGATGAAATCATTGTTGCATCATAATTTTGCTGTATTACGTTATACTTGTTACCAACTATTGAATTGTTCACACCTAGATTGCAGTTTCAAACGAATAATTTCAAATTGCAGTGGACATTCATGATACAATATTTTATTTAAAAATTGAGCAGGTATGTTTCTGTCGTAGGAACTCAATAAATTTAATATATTTCAAATTAAGTAAAAAAAAAGATAAAAGCGTTTTTTTTTTACCATAATTATAAGATAAGTTGGAAGACTTTTAAATACTTAATAGTTATTTTGTGGTGGTAGAAACAATTGTGTTATAATTATTTACTGTTAATTATTGTACATCTTCTAACATGTATGCTGTTATCAATTTCTATTAATTTCATACGATATTTACTTCAGTGAAAGCACTATCCAGTTACATAATATATTTTTTGTTAACCTTTCAGTACATAAAAATGCTTTGCACTTATCTATCTGCATATAGTCAGAGTAAAACTACTACACTAAATCCCTTCAGTAAAATTTAAAATTTTACGTCTACACTACGAAGATTGACCAGTTTCAAAAATATTAAAAATAATATATTTAGTTTGGTACTTTAATGCTTGTCTTCGCTGTATCCTTTAATTTTGAATTGTTTATTATATTGAAAGATAACAAATAAAAATCAGTATCAATATTAAGAGTAAATATATAATCATTAAATATAATATATATATATTATATATATATATATATATAATTATCTAATATTATCATTATCTATTTTTTTTTCTATTTTTCTCTCTGTTCATTTATATAAATTTATATATATATATATAATATATTTTATATATACTTTTATATATAAAATA
>CM063508.1:177841735-177844235 GCA_032207245.1 Pardosa pseudoannulata | reverse complement strand
ATCATCCTTAACTTTTATTTCAGAGACACATAATACTAGAACATATTATCCTCTCAACAAGTTAGTATTTCTTTAGCAATACCATGGTAGAAAATTTTTGAATACTATCTTTATAAAAAAAAATAAGATTTACTGTAAGTAAGCTATAAATCTAATTACATTCAATGCAAACACTTTTATTTCATATATTATTGTAGAATTAAAGTGGAAAGGTTAGCAAAATTATCAAGCATTTTTAGTGTACAGAAAACAGCTTCACTTACGTCAATTTGATTTTAATTATAAAGACAAAATACTAAAAAGAAAAAGCCTCCTATAGTAAAAGGACCGGCTTCTCTTCTATATTGTCACTAATGTTTTTGTACAAATAGATGTTTTTCTTTGAATGTCGTCAATAATTTTAATAACATATAAGTTGTTATGATTAATGTAGCAATCAATGACAATACACCAATCCTACATTTCAAAAATATAAATTTTAATTTCTCTTCCTGAGTGCTTTATATGTGACAATGCATTTTGTACTCTAAGTACACTGTCTACCAATAAGTATTTGGACACCTGCGATAGAAAATAAAAAGTAACTTTATTTAAAATCAATAGTTGGCAGAGCCTCCACAAGAGGCAATTTACAGAGTAAACCCTCCGGGGCATACTTTCCACAAGTCAATGTATTACAGCTAGTGGTATTGTCATCCACTCGACTTGGAGTAGACATGCAAGTTCCTTCACCGATTTTGGACGAGTAGTGCACCCCTTAATTCGTCGATCCAACTCGTCCCAGATGTTCTCGATAGGATTCAGGTCTAGACTCTGGGAAGGCCAGTCCGTTTGATAAACTCCATTGGCACCATACCAAGCCTTGTTTAACCTCGAAACATGACAGCTGGCATTGTCATCCTGAAAGTAACAGGGGTCCAACCCGTAAAACTGCCACAGCGTACGAAGCACATTGTAATCCAATATAGTGCAGTAGGCATCAGCGTTGAACTTACCATGAATGGTGACCAAGGGTCCCAGTCAGTACCAGGAGAAACACCCCCAAACCATAATTCCACTTCCGCCGAACTTGACTGATGACGCAATGCATTCTGGCAGAAGACGTTCTCAAGGAAGACCTGTAAGCACTAAAACATTTTAAATGTTGCACTTTTAGTGTCAGCTGGAAAAAGTTCTAGGACCAACATAAAGACATCAAACAGCTTACAAAAATCACCACGAGTCTGTGACCATAAAAATTTAAAACAGAGATGGCTTGAAACCAGACACTGAGAGCATGATTCTTAATTCTTGCGGGATATTTTTTCAGTTGTCATTCTTCTGTCGGTGTGTGTGTGTGTAATAGGTATTTTACCTACTAGAAACGTACGGTTTTAGAAATGGTGGATAAAAGACAGTCTTTAGGCCTGGAAAGAACACAACAAAAGTTAAAATTGAAGATGTAGAGTTTCTTTATACAATCCATGTTTGGTGTCTTGTCGGCAAATTCGATAGAGCCACATAGCTGACTGGTAGATCACCTGGGATAAAGAGGAGACATTTAGGTGTCCATGTTCACTACCCAAAAGTAAGCCCGAAGCAAATCTCCGTAAAGATTTCGGTTGGCTAATGGAAAATCTTGAAAAACGTATGCCTCGTAACAATGTTCAGACAGAAATGTTCGTAAGTCTTCCTATATAGAACTTCAACTGAACGGTGGCCGAATGGTAGAGAGCTGCTCTTCAGTACCGGAGTTTGCGAGTTCGAATCTCATTGATAGCAGAGATGTTCGTAGTCGTTTAGAAGCGGTTTCAGCAGTAGGTCCCATTGTCATTAGCTCTCAAGTAGCAAAAGGTTAGGCCGTAGTACACCAAACAAAGCAAACTACATTTAACTATGTGAATGTTTAATGCAGTTTAAGTTTATTTAATATTTTTTATGTATCGTATTTGTCCGTGTTTTCTTATAATGTTCCTGAATGTGTTCGTAATATATTAATGTATTTGTATTGCACTGTATATTATAATCTGCTGTGGATTGTACACTCGGGGACAACCCAAACATCTGAAAACGTTTTTAAAGTAAAAAAGATCCTTGTCGGTTCAGCCAATACTTAAATTAAAGTTTGTGAGATAGTCGTATACTAGAACGCTGCTTATGTTTACCGAAAGTTTTCGGATTCGTAACCGTTCGGAATCGGCTGTAAGCAGTAGTCTCATTAGTCCTCTTGAGAAAAACAATAGACCTTAGAACCAAACCGATCTACGTATATAGTAATACTTATAGAGTATTATAGAGAATATATTTGTATAGAGGTCAAAACTAAACCGATCTACGCCGAACGATGGCCAAATGGTAGAGCGCTGCTCTTCGGAACCGGAGTTCGTGAGTTCGAATCCCACTGCTGGCATGGATATTTGTAACCGTTCGGAATCGGCTTTACGCTGTAGGTCCCGGTCTCATTAGCCTTCGTGTGCAAAACAGTAGATCGTAGCGCTCCAAACCAAACCATTCTACTTAT
>CM063508.1:177794235-177836735 GCA_032207245.1 Pardosa pseudoannulata | reverse complement strand
TGCGTAATGAAGGGATCTGAGGGGAAGAGGAATGAAAGCTTACATATATTTTATAACTTAACCAGCGTAAAACCAACGTACATTTTCGAAAAGTTATAAAAAAATTTTATATACATATAATGATCAAATTTTTAATGAGTCAAATTGTCTCGGTCCGTAAATCTAGTGTTAAAAGCGTCTGGAACACGTAAAATAATTTGGAGATAACAAAGTCCTCCAAGTTTCTAAGCGATTTTTCTGGAGGTGTCAGGAAAAACCTGAAGCTGCTTGGACCTTGCTTTTAAATTACGCCACTTGAGGTTTAGTCATTTTTTAGCCCTCATGGTTCCTCGTTCAATTGAAGCTGCGTATTTTCCAAAGACATGTACCAATCTCATATTGCAATTAGGTTTTTGGACTTGGTGTTGGCTTTTCTACATCGGAAGGATAAGTAACAATAACAACAAAAAAAAAACGAATAGAATAAATTCCTGCTATTTTCTGCTCTTTTACTTATCGCGTTAGAAAACATATTATCTATAAAAACTAGAAAATGACAATGTAAACCATTCAGAAGATATTAAATAATAATAAATATATATCAAACGTATTTCGCCAAAGTAATTGAGAAGTATATTAACAGAAATTATTTATACCAAAGTTTAGATGAGATGACAATCTAATAATTTCAATTGTTTGTATGTAAAATGTCTGTAAGACAATAATACTATCTATTAATTTAAGAAAATTTTGTAATTTTTTAAAACATTTTAAAAACAAATATATATTTTTGATGAAACCTGCATCAACATGAATAAGGAGCTGTAATAAAATACTGTCAAAAGATGATACACAAAATTAAACAGTTCTAAGGAAAATGAGTAAATTAAGATAGAAATAAAACATAATGTATAAAATTTACTTATCCACATCTTTCAAGAAAAAGAAATTGTCTACTTTACTTTTATTTCTTCATAACTAACAAATTTTCTTAATTTCAATTATAAAAAAAAATCCAATATTTTGCAGCAGGAATGTATTGCAAAATATTTTCTCTAGCCATACATTTATTTATAAAAAAATTGTTTTCGGTGTCCCAAATTGTAAGTTAAAGTACTAAAAAGAAAAAAGATAAAAATAGGTTGCACATGGTATTGGCATAATTTATTTTAAGTTACCTTAAAAGCTTTTAAACGTTTTAGTTTTACAGCGTTTCTTGTCCGTTTTAAAAAGAAAAATTTCCTTTACAAAAACAAGTATCCAACCCCTAGGATTATGTATGTAGATTTTTCATAATTTTGTTCAGTCTAAAGTTATTTTTCTTTAGCATACCACTAATGCCGAATATTTTTCGATAAATGCTGCCTGGTGAAACATCACTGTCAGATAATGACCATGTGTGAACAATTTAGTGGATGTTGCTTGAAAAGTCTGCAGTAAATATTCCACAAAAGCAATGGCTTTGGTGAATTTTATACTGCTGTTTTTCTGGCTCACATGGGTTTTATATTTGAAAGCTACTGATTTTACACACGCGTACCCCAAAATATGTTTATACCTTTAATTCTATTATTAGATTTTGGAAATGTTAAGGCATTTATGATGAATATATATTGATTATATATGGACGAATATATATTAAATCCAAGTTATTACTGACTGCCACATATTAAAACATATGAAATTTAAACAATTTTAAATATTATAGGCTGTTTACATTAGGGATAAGCTGTCATATTAAAGATAACATGTTGCTACTTACAAAAAATACATTATTTTGGAACTGTAGTGCTTCTAGTAATATATATATATATAGATATATATATATATATATATATATAGAGAGAGAGAGAGAGAGATATTATATATATATATATATAGATATTATATATATATATATATATATATATATATATATATAGATATATATATATATATATATATATATATATATATATATATATATATATATATATTTATATATATATATATATATATATATATATATTAATATATATATAGTATATATATATATATATAGATACATAGTATAGATATATATAGATAGATATATATTTTATATATATATATATATTATATATATATATATATATATATATATATATATATTATATATATATATATATATTTATATATATATATATATATATATATATATATTTATATATATATATATATATATATTTATATATATATATATATATTTATATATATATATATATTATATATATATATATATTTATATATATAGTTATATAAATATATATATATATATATATATATATATATATATATATATATATATATATATATATATATATATATATATATATGTTATTACTGACTGCACATATTATATAAAAATATGGAATTTAATACAATTTTAAATATTATAGGCTGTTTACATTAGGGATAAGCTGTCATATTAAAGATCACATGTTGCTACTTACAAAAAATACATTATTTTGGAACTGTAGGGCTTCTAGTAATACTATTAGATATGACTGTTATTTTTATGACGTGACATCAGATTTATCATTTGCATTATCTGTTCAACATTCAAAATTTGCTTTGCTTCTCGAGGTAACTGTTTTCTGAGTGGAGCTTAATTATTTCCATCTGGCGGAAACTAACATAGATCATACCCATAGTATTCAAATATACATCGTTCTATAAGGAAACTTCTCTATATTTATTGTGTTTCTTATGTTTCAAGAAATAAACATTAAAAATTCAAAATTATTTTCTGCATACAGGTATTATTTGTCATAACGTAATAATAATAGCTAATAATAATAGAACTGTCATATAAGCATTTTTAAACTGCATATGAATCAAGGATATATTTTATTTAAAACTATGGTCTACATTTTTACTACAAGGGGCTAATAAGACAGGGTCATAAAGCTTAAAGCACATTTCGAAGAGCTACAAACATTAATGCAACATGCGGAAGTGTGTATAACATCTGTAAACATATTGCAGTTTTCCAGATTTGTAGATTGTTTGAGAATTAATAGTGGTAATGTACGTTATACTGAATACTTGTTATACGATGAGAGGTGCAATCAAAAATAAAGGTAACCAACTAGATGTTATAGTAGTGCTAAATTCAAAATTTCAGCATTTTACGACTGTATGTTTTTTAAGTATAACCTACAGCATTAGTATTAGTTATGTTGAATTTTTCAGTAAAAAGAATTGAGATTGCAATCAAAAGAAAAGGAGATCAAATAGACATTAAAATATTTCGTAACCTTTTCATCATTTGTGTTTAACAGTTTATAGATATGCGCGATACAGGAGGACGTAAATACGTACATAGATAAGAATTGTACTTTTCAATCCTTTAATAAATTGTTAGAATTGATATTTAAAGTTTCAAAATTGAAGTTTTTGTGTTTGTATATATAGAAGTAACACTAAAACATTCAGTCTGACATAGTTAAAATAAGTATTTTCGCTGATTGTGTTAATTATTTTTATATTGGGAGATTCGTTATATAAACTACATATTTTATTGAAAAGTAGAAAATTATATAAAAAAAGAATACTAAATACATTTTGTTTTAATTTATATGGCTAATTGTTTTTTGTTATTAGAGACACATGCGCAAGTGCTTGCATACAGACGTATGTACGTCTATAAAACTAATTAAAACTTTTAAAACTAAGGAATAAACAAAATGAATAAAATTCCATTCACCATACATACAGACGTCCTGTCAAAATATTTTTCGGAATGGTAAAATTGTGCAAAATCATTAAAATTTGAACACTGAAAATTTTTACTTTTACAATGTTTTCTTTATTTTGTACAATAAATTAAAAACTAGGATTATTTTGTAACACTTGTAAGCACCGTATTGTAAAACGAAGTTTTATAATAGATAATACAACTTGAAATGATTTTAGTTGAGAAATCTATCAAGAAAGCATATTTAAGTGCAAGGCTAGAAATAGCTTAAAATATGGATCCAAATAAAAATAAAAGATCTATATTAGCATATTAGTATGTGTGTATATAGAATTATAAATTCGATATCTTTTAAAACATTATCGTTTATAGATTTTAGCGATATCCCATGAATAAATATCCGCTGATATTATCGACTTACCAAAAACAGATGAATTTCTTTAAAGGAAGCTTTATTACAACTGGAGTTTTCTAATAGTTACTGCAGCATTGCATATGGATGAACTTTGTTTTAGGCAAACGACATCAACCTTTTCTTTTATTTCTTGATAGTTTTTATAGTACCACAACATGATGTTGTATATTATATATATATATATATATATATATAATTTAAAATATATATATATATATATATATATATATATATATATACACATATATATATATACATATATACATATATATATTATTTATATTATATATATATGTTATAACTCGTGCCTTTTGACAAGTTCTTTCGTAAATTTAACAATTTTAAATACAAATTCTTTCATCTGTTTATGTTTAATTTTCAAAAATTTTTAAAAGAAATCTATTACTATGGTAGCAGAGTGATCGTTTGGAAAATTAAAGGTATTTCAAACTTTATTTTAGTACCAAGTACCAATATCAAAGTCGTTAATCATCGATTATTTACTAAACATATGTAGAAAATTCTAGTTATGTTTGGTGAGATCGGGCATGATAATTCTATATGTATATGTTTCTGCCTTATTCTAAATATTTAAGCAAGAAATGTTTCATGGTTAGATAAATCACCAAATATAGAGTTAAGTTTGCGATTAAAATTAAAATGTGTTATTCATTTTCTATTACAGATATATTTGTTAATTATTAAAAATATTTCTTTAAAATACTCTGAATGTTAATTTAAAATGTTACATTAAACTCATCACTTTATTTGAAAATCATAAATGCTCGAAAGTTTTTATTAAAAAAAATTTATCTATGAGGTCAGTCCATTGTTTGCTTTTCTGCAACTAACACAATGCGTATCAATCCAATTAGAGATATGGATGTCCATAGTCATTTGACATTGATTAGAAATGACCAATGACTATGGATATGATTGATGATAGGAAATGTTTGATGATGATGATTGATGAAAATGATTGATGATTTGATTTTTCATTGAGTCTCTTCTAAAAGAAAAAAAAACCTACTCCTCTCTAAACAAATCCAACGCATAATTTACATTAAAGTGAGACATTTATACATATATGCATATTTATACAGACATGTACATATATGTTTAGATATGTATACATATATGTGTATGTGTGTGTGTGCTTAAACATTTCCAAACTTTTTCAAGTACAAAGTAATACATTATAAGCTGGTAGGACTATTTGATGAATGAATTTTTTTCTTTATTCTGTAAATAATATTCAAAATAAGAATTGGATTAGTAAGATTAATTATAATATTTAGAATATGTGATTGCTTTTTTGCTTCTTTTGATGTAGAGTTTTTACAAATGTTTGAATCAATATTTGTATAAAAAGCAAAATTTTGCTTTAAAAGTTAACTTAAATGTCATTTGATGCTCTGATACATATTTTATTCTTTATATTTTATCGTTATAATAACCATTAAAATTGAGAAATATAAAGTAAAATCGGACTTAATTTGAAAAAATTAAATAACTCAAATATTTCTAGGTAAGTAAGATTTATTTTTTTATTACTGCTCCAATTACTTATTTCTCCGACTTTATAAAAGGTAAGGTATAGCCATCTCGAATTAATTATATTCCAAATTTTGTAATGTGAAGAATGTTTTTAAGAATTCCAGTCACGTAAAAAAATCATAATCAACGTAAATTGGTAGAAAATTCTCAAAAAAAAGACAAAAAAAAAATACTGGGAATTAATCAGAAACACAAAAATGCATTTCCCTACCAATTTAAATATAAGAAATGAATTCAACAGAATATTCTGATTGAATTATTTTATCAGAAGAACAAAAAAATGCATTTCATAAATAAAAAAAATATAAGAAATGCGAATAATCGAGAAATTACTTTAATAATTATTGATTGCAAATCTTTTGAATCTGTATAAATAAATTTTATTGATATTTTATAAATATTTATATATATAAAAGAAAATATATTATATATGTATATATATATCGTATTTTATATATATATATATTATATATATATATATATATAAAATCTGAAATAATTAGTCTCTGTAGTGAAAACACTATTTATTTAATTTGGAATTGTTTCAGGCTCTTGCGTATTTGCATTTAGTCGTGGCGAAGAATGTATGAGTGTGTTGACATCATGACACGTTAACTGATTTCTCGCTTGATTAGTCATATCTGTAAAATATCTATGACGCATTTAAATGGTTACGCAATGGGTGTATTTCATTTATTTTATTATTATAAAAGAGTTCGCTTTTAAAATCGTTTATATATAATTTCTAAAAATCTTTCTATATATACACACACACACATATATATATGTATATGTGTGTGTGTGTGTGTGTGTAATGGTTAGTTTGATATGTACGCATGTAACAAAAGCAATTGTTAAAGCCTAAGAAAGTAAAACTGCAATAAAAATATTATTAAGAAAATATATTTATTTTATTTATCCACTAACTATTTTTTATTAATTTTCATATTTTTATAGAAATTTAATTTTTTTTAGTTAGATTACACTTTACGCTGTTCGTCAAAAATCTAAATATTTTTTTAGAATAATTTTGCAGATAATTTTTTTGAATTTTTATACCTTTCATTTATAACTTACATTTCGAATATTGTTTTGGCTTTGTTATTTCTCGTTTTGCATAACTGCCACTGAAAGATTTCAGTCTATAGAGAAAATGAAATTTGTCGATTTTTCATTTATCGTTCAGTTCTAATATGAATTGTTGATTCCAGTTGCTTTCGATTTACAACTCGCTTTGTATAGCTTTCATGAGAACTTTTGAAAAGTTTTCAGGAATTACCGGTCTGTGGATAAGTATGTAATGAGTAAATGAAACTAAATAAATACCATAAGTGCTACAGCGCTACCTATAGGTGGATTGTTTTATTAATTATTTTTATGTAATAATGTCAAGCCCATCATTTTAATTGTTTGAATTCCAAGTGTATCTCATTGGGCCAATAAAACGTATTTAGAGTCCTCAGAAGTGATTCTGAGGACTAATTCTGAAATAACCCTGTATATGTGTCTATACTTACAAGTGTATATGCAACCTGAAATGTAATTTCATTAAAAAAAACGAATGCTTCAATCAATAACTGTAATAGGCGAATAAATAAAATATAAAAAATATGAAAAAAATATATTTTATAAATTTACAAAAATTATTCTTATTATCTGTGATATTACATTGTTGACAGATCAGGTAATCATATCATTATGTACAGAGAATGATTACCTAACCAATGATTATGCTTGTTTTTTGTGCTATTTTATATACGATTTCTTATGCTTCTAAGTTTCTGTGACGCAGATATCCTTCCTCTCTTTGTTTGGAATAAAGGACTAAGAAATTGAAGCATAAAATCATGTACAATAATAATAAAAGACGAGATTCAGAGCTTGAGCTGGATTATTAATAAGAGAATATGTTTGCAAACCTGCGTCCAATAAACTCTTCTTATAATAAAATTAATTTGCATTTTTATATACTGCCTCTTTTTGAACCCAAAACTCGTCACGTCTATGTTTAGATCTTTATCAATAGTAATTGATCGATTTAACACTAGATTTATGGATGTTGGTGATATACCTATTTTTACTGAAGTGAGCCAATTTGACTCATACAAGAACATAGAAGTTTTTTGCAAAGAAATTAGTTCCAAATTAATTTAAATAAAATGTTTATTATAAAAAAATTCATGAAAAACATTTTTTACATCTAATATATGTTTTTGAAACCCTTACTCCGAAAACATTCCTATTAGATTTAGCACAATAGTTTCTACATATATTTCTTTTGCATGATTGTTGAAAATTCTTCCGTGCGTCAGTAGCATGAATTTCTCGTGTTCTCGACTTCTTTACTATATTTATTTTATACTATACTTTATATATTCAAAACTTTATATTTACTTTATACTATATTTATTACTATTTTATTTATTTTCATATACATTCTATGAGTCAAATTTATGAAAATTATATCACATTTGATAATGCGAAATGAAGGAATTAAGAGGAATGAAAGTTTATATATGTTTTATACTTACTAAAAACCAACGTATGTTTGAAAAGTGATATTAAATTTTATATATTTATAGTGATCAATTTAATGAGTCAAATTGACTCAGTCCGTAAATCTAGCGTTAAGCTGATAACCGTTTGAATAAATGTATCAATTAATATAAAGGAGAATTTTAAATTATTATTTATAATATAACTTTTGTAATTACAATGATGTTTCTAATTTGTCAATTGTATTTAAAAAAATAGAGACTCCCTGAAAACCGCATATTGGAGGATTAATTAGCAAATGTAACTACTTGTGATGCGATAAATAAATGGCAATACCTAAGGCAATATAAGTTTTGTAATTAGAATGATGTTTCTAACTTGTTAACTGTATTTTTAAAAAAATTAGAGACTTCCTGAAAACCGTATATTGGAGTATTAATTAGCAAATGTAACAACTTTTGACGTGGTAAATAAAACGCAATACATAAGTCAATATAACTTTTGTAATTACAATGATGTTTCTAACTTGTAAACTGTATTTAAAAAAATTAGAAAGAGACTTCCTCGAAAACCGTATATTGGTTGATTAATTAGTAAATGTAACTACTTTTGACGCGGTAAATAAAAGGCAATACATATGGCAATATAAATTTTGTAATTACAATGATGTTTCTAACTTGTAAACTTTATTTTTAGAAAGTTAGAAAGAAACTTCCTCGAAAATCGTATATAGAAGGATTAATTAGCAAATGTAACTTCTTATGACTCGGTAAAAAAGGCAATAAATAAGGCAATATAAGTTTTGTAATTACATTGATGTTTCTAACTTGTAAACTGTATTTTTAAAAAAAAATTAGACACTTCCTCGAAAACCGTATATTGGAGTATTAATTAGCAAATGAAAGCACTAGTGAAGCGGTAAATAAAGGGCAATACATAAGGCAATATAAGTTTTGTAATTACAATGATGTTTCTAACTTGTAAACTGTAGTTTTAAAAAAATAGAAAGAGACTTCCTCGAAAACCGCATATTGGAGGATTAATTAGCAAATGTAACTACTTGTGATGCGATAAATAAATGGCAATACCTAAGGCAATATAAGTTTTGTAATTAGAATGATGTTTCTAACTTGTAAACTTTATTTTTAGAAAGTTAGAAAGAAACTTCCTCGAAAATCGTATATAGAAAGATTAATTAGCAAATGTAACTACTTGTGAAGCTATAAATAAAAGGCAACACATAAGGCAATATAAGTTTTGTAATTAGAATGATGTTTCTAACTTGGTAAACTGTATTTAAAAAAAAAAAATTAGAGACTTCCTGAAAACCGTATATTCAAGTATTAATTAGCAAATGTAACAACTTTTGACGTGGTAAATAAAGGGCAATACATAAGGCAATATAAGTTTTGTAATTACAATGATGTTTCTAACTTGTAAACTGTAGTTTTAAAAAAATAGAAAGAGACTTCCTCGAAAACCGTATATTGGAGGATTAATTAGCAAATGTAACTACTTATGACACGGTAAATAAAAGGCAATAAATAATGCAATATAAGTTTTGTCATTTCAATGATGTTTCTAATTTTTAAAATATAATTTTAAAACAATTAGAGATTTTCTCGAACATCGTATATTGGAGGATTAATTATCAAATGTATCTACTTGCGACTCGGTAAATAAAATGCAATAAAATGTTGATAACGTACAGGAATGACTTGTAACCATTCTTAGTAAGAGATGAAACATTCATGGGAAGTTCCAAGAAATATGCAAGTTGTAAATTTATGGAATGATGGGTTATTCATGCAAGTATAAAAGGGTGAGGAATCGACCAAAGCGTGATTACTTTTGTGTAAGTAGAATATGTTATAAAAGTAATGAAGTGCATGGGGATGTTAACTGGAGTGCATTCTGAGGAAGACATTAAGATAGCTAAGAATTGTAGGAATACTTTGTGCAATGCATTTGCTTAGTCTCGTGTATAACATGTTGTATAGCTTGTATTGTCAGTATTTCATATTTAACAATTTTCCTGAAAATTTTCCAGATTTTATGATATAATATGAACTTGATATTTTTACGTCTTGTTTTTAATTTCGTATTTGCTTCCAGAAGCATCCTTCAAGGCAGTTTCGCAGAATTTTCTCGTTCATTTTAGATTTCTTCTGATATCAGTATCCAGATGAAATATATTTTTGTATGGTTCACTTTGTATCTACAACAAGTTTATAAGTAAAATAAAAATAGAGGTATTAAACACGACTGCTATACAAGAGTATCTTAACACTAGATTTATAGACCGAGCCAATTTGACTCATTATAAATTTTATCACTATAAATATACAAAACTTTAATATCACTTTTCAAAAACATGCATTGGTTTTCAGTTAAGTAATAAATTATATGCAAACTTTCATTCCTCTTCAGCGTAGATCCCTTCATTTCGCATTATCAAATATGGTATGAGTATTTTCAAGGTTGTGAGACAATTTGACTCATCGAATGGTTTAGCAGCTCTGTATAAAGAGACAACTAAAGTAAATATTTCACTAAAAGATTTTATTTTCCAATTGCCGTAAGAGCTAAAAAGTAAATATAGAGTAGAAATAGAGAACACTTCCATTCCAATGACAGAAATTCATGCTTTTGACGCACGGAAGAATTGTCAAGTTCAACAATCATGCAATAGAAACAGATGCAGATACCATTGTGCTAAATGGAATAGAAATGCTCGCAGAAAATGTGTTTCAAAAACAGATTTTATATGTAAAAAATGATTTCCATGAATTTTTTGATGATAAAAGTTTTATCTAATTTAATTTGGACCTAATTTCTAAACTATAAGTTCTGGAACTATATGTATGAGTGAAGCTGACTTACTTCAGTAAAAATAGGTATATGATCAACATCCATAAATCTAGGCCGAACGATGGCTGAAAGGTTAGAGTGCTATCCTTCGGAACCGGAGTTCGTGGGTTCGAATCCCACTAAGGCATGGATGTTCGTAGCCGGTCGGAATCGGCTTTAAGCAGTAGGTCCCGCTCTCATTAGCCCTCGTGTTGCAAAAAGTAGACCGTAGCACTCCAAAAACAAACCAAACCGTAAATCTAGTGTTAAATAGATATTATATTGAACTTATTTTAGCCCTTTTAAAATTTCTTCGAATGTATTACTAACGTACTCCTTGCTTGAAAATATTACTTGTTATAATTAAATGAGTTATAATTGCTTGAAATTTTGTAATTATATCATGCGATTTCATAAGAAAAAATGATGTAGTACTGAGATTGCCCTGTGTGCTATCTGCAGGTTTGAAGGCCGGTAAAATATTTTGTTCAAATTACAGATGAAATCACATGGTATTTCATTCACCATGGTATATATATATATATATATATATATATATATATATATATATATATATATATATATATATATATATATATATATATATATATATATATATATATATATATATATATATATATATATATATATATATATATATATATATATATGTATATGTATATATGTATATATATGTATATATATATATATATATATATATATATATATATATATATATATATATATATATATATATATATATATATATATATATATATATATATATATATATATATATATATATATATATATATGGTTGGTTGGTTGGTTGGGAGCATTACGGTCTACTTTTTGCAACACGAGGGCTAATGAGACCGGGACTTACTGTTTAAAGTTGATTCCGAACGGCTACGAACATCCATGCCTCACTGGAACTCGAACCCACGAACTCCGGTTCCGAAGGTCAGTGCCCTAACCATTCGGCCATCGTCGCTATCGTGCCGTCGTCGGTAATAGACTCGTAACCTGAGAGTTGAGGGTTTTGAGCTAAAAATGGCTAAATATCCGCCATGTTCATTAATGAGGTATGAGGTACACAAAAGCAGTTTGTCGTCACAGTTTCCTTTAAGCTCCCAAGCAATACCTCTGGAGTTAGTTAGTCAAGTTTGGGAGTCTTCTTCTTGGTTTCCTATTTTTAATAGTTCACCCACTTTAATTTTGTTATCTTAAGGAGTAATGTGTTGGCCACCTGTATGTATAAGATAGTCAAGAAGATACTGTGCATTTTTAAAAACTATAGAAAAGATGACGTTCGGCTGACGTCAAGATGATAAGTAATAATCTTTATAGAATATTTTACAAAATCAATAAAAAAAATGTTTGTATATATATATATATATATATATATATATATATATATATATATATATATATATATATATATATATATATATATATATATATATATATATATATATATATATATATATATATATTTATATATATATATATATATATAATATATATATTAAATATATATATATATATATATATATATATATATATATATGCATTCAGTTTGGAAGATATATATATATAATATAAAATAAAAATATAAATGCAAAGATATACTTAAATATATATATATATATATATATATATATATATATATATATATATATATATATATATATATATATATATATATATATATATATATATATATATATATATATATGCATTTATGTATATCTTTGCTTTCAGTTTGGAAGATAATTTTATAAAATAAAATATACCTATTTATGAAAGTGGAGAAAAAAATACAAGATCACGATGTTAAAATGAAAGAAAACTTAAATCTTACATTCACGATATTTTATGTTTTATATTCTATAAGGTGATTTCCTTTGGTATCAACAAAAAATGCAATACTCAGTTTGTAAAGACTATGTTTGGCG
This sequence comes from Pardosa pseudoannulata, assembly GCA_032207245.1. Lineage (NCBI taxonomy): Eukaryota > Metazoa > Arthropoda > Arachnida > Araneae > Lycosidae > Pardosa > Pardosa pseudoannulata. Next base: position 177,823,762 of record CM063508.1, on the reverse strand, counting down.
CAAACCTTTCTTTACAAATCTTGAAATTTAGTCTTAAAATAAGTTTGCCACTCTTTTACCTAATTTTCACACTGCGTGTCACTTCCAAAGCATCTTTCACAGCAGATTCCGATCTTTTCTGAGTACGTGTTACATACAGCTTTGTATAAATTTCCCTCCAGTGTTTTCAGAAAAAAAATTCTTATAGCTGTCTGACTAGATAACATATTTTTAGTAAACTTAACATAGCATCTATGAATAGTTCATGAATAAAATAGAGAAACCATAAGAAAGCCTGAGGGTAATCTAACATTTTATAGAGAAATTTGGTTTGAAGGTGACTATTAAGCATTCAGCGATTATTGTATTTTTCTTTTATAAAGAATTAATTATTATATAGGAATAATATTATTATATATAATGATGTTACAAAGAGGAAAAAAACCATTTTTCAAATATACCAGGTTCATATAGTTTTATTTAAAATATTTATTTTAAAGGAAATAGAGTATGTTTTTAAAAATTATACAGGTATTACCTTTAGTCTTACTTTTAGATAGTATTAGTTAATGATTATAGATATTTTCTGTCTGATATACATATTTCTAACCTTTTTTAAACTGGTTGCTTTAATTAGAAATATATATCTCCTATAAAATAAAACTATTTTTTCGTTTAGGCATACACACACACATACATATATATATATATATATATATATATATATATATATATATATATATATATATATATATATATATATATATATATATATATATATATATATATATATATATATATATATATATATATATATATATATATATATATATATATATATATATATATATATATATATATATAGGGAGATAGAGAGGTTTTTTGCTTCATCACAACGAAAGTTCATAAAGAAAACGTTATAAAATTCACAAAGAAAGTTTACCCCAACGTAAATTTTAAACATAAGTTATTAGATTAATATTAAAATATGAAAATAGGAGATTTAAATATTTTATAGATGTGACTAGTTAGACTAGTTAGCGTGACTAGAATTATGTACACACACACACACATATACATATATATATATATATATATACATATACACATATATATAAACATATATATATATACACACACACACATATATATATACATACATACATATATATATATATATATATATATATATATATATATATATATATATATACATAAAATGTCACTCTTTAACGAAAGTTGTTGTTTGTCTTATAACTCTGGAAAACTTTGGTTATCACAATAACAAAATTAATTTCTGCGTAACTGTGCTCCATATAATACATCTGTCTCTGTATAATACATATTTTTAGCTGGCATCTTCGCATCTTCAAGGACCTATATAAGCAAATGCAATATATTGTTTCGTCAGAATCGCAAAAGAAGGAATATTTAAATAGACACTACTTTTTATTTACAAATATTAGTATTCCTTTTATGCCTTAGGTACTGTTATGTTTTGCAATATGGAGAAACTATAGATTTTAAGTAGGTAGAATATTGTTTTAAGATGCACATATAAATACGTTGTTTAGTTTTACTCTAAAAATATCATTAGATGTATATGTATACACACACACACACACACACACACACACACACACACACATATATATATATATATATATATATATATATATATATATATATATATATATATATATATATATATATATATATATATATGTCTGTGTGTGTAATATTATAATCCCTTATTTACAACTTTTAATATTAATTTAATAAATTTTGTTCATAAAGTACGTTTGCGGTTTGCGCGGTCATTCTTATTTTTAATTACAGACAGGCTATAGACTTAATTCATCCTCTGTCTCTACTATTTTGACCAATAGTTACAGCGTTCTCTTTAAACATGTTTATTTTTTATTGTTCAATTGTGATTAGGGATTATTCGTAGTCTTTTTATCTAAGAAATTCCTATTTGAAAAGTGTGTGTGTGTAGGATCACATGGTCTTGGTGCATGATGTTGTAAAAGTGCTTACCTATTGTGTGGATTTTATGTATCTCACCAGAAATAAACTGTGATGTGATTTTGAATGAGTCTCTATACACATATATATATATACACATATATATATATATATATATATATATATATATATATATATATATATATATATATATATATATATATATATATATATATATATAACTGTAGCAGCATTATTTAGCAACGTCCAACAGCAAAAGATCTCTCAAAAAATGGTCGTGCGACCTTTTATAACTTTGAGGTTTCCCATGAGAAAAGGTTTTTGGTTTTGTTTTGGAAGGCTACGTTCTACGTTTTGCAACACCAGGGTTAATGTGATTGGCACCTAATTCTTAAAGCCGATTCCAAACGGCTACGAAATACATGCCGGAGTGGGATTCAAACCCATGAACTCCGGTTCCGAAGGCCAGCATCCTAACCATTCGGCCATTGTTCGGATTCCCCCCGTGATAAAAGGAATGTGCTTAATCAGCAACGTAGGTTGGCTAGTTAATTTAGCCAACATTAAGGACAAATGAGTTAAACACCAAGAGTCTACTAAGAAGATGACGAAATCTTGGATTTGGTCGTTTTTTAATATAGGAGTTAGTAATTTTAGTCTAGGACTAAAGTATTAAATTTTTAGATAACAGATATGTATGTTTGTGTAAAATTTACAGCGTATAAAATGTAGTCCTTAGTTTTCTTTCCTAATAATCAATCATTTTCGATATATCCCAACTTTTTTTTATAAATCTCGTAAAATATAAATTCTCACAATTCAGACATAAAAATAAGATTTAACTTTTTCTTTGTTTTTAACTGATCTTTAACTGTTAACATTTTTGCAATGCCATCTGTAACTTTGTTTTAGTCCTCCTGTTAGAAGCAGGTATTTTATCCCTCTTTTGTACTTCTCATCTTTGCTCAGGTATCGCTAAATTTTCGCATTTGAATAATTTTGCTACTCATTTACCTAATTTTCATTTCGCGTGTCACTCCGAAAGCATCCTTCACGGCAGATGTTGATTTCCCCTGCGCGCGTGTTACATCCCGCTTCGCATAATTTTCACTAAAGAGCTTCACTGGAAATTTACTTATATCAGCCTAGGGAGATAATGCATTTTCAGTGAGGTTAGCTGTGCATCTTTGATAAGTTTATGAATAAAATCGAGGAAACCCAAACTAGGCTTTGCTGCAACACATCAGACTTTTAAATATTGTATTTAAACTTGATCATAATGCGTTCAGGGAATAGTGCTTTCTCTCGGAATATGATACTTATTTTTTTCTGTAAAGTAAATAATATGGGACATATTTAACGTGTATATGTTGTCAAAACTGTACTTTGTTTTGAAAAATATATATTTCCATCATTAATAGCAAAGATATTTTGGATTGTATTTTTAGAATTATAGGTGGTGCTAAAATCTTAAAATGCATTTTATTTATGGAATGTATTTTACTCATATACATATACATTTTCAAAAGTATTATTTAATATTACAGAGTCCTTTTTTCAGTCACTAAATTCAAAACAAGAAAAGTCCTCCTAGCATATATAAGATCTAACTAATTTCGTAAATTACTGATTTGTAACAGAAAACTAATGCTAAATTTTATTATATTTAGGTTACATAGTGTAGGTATATATATATATATATATATATATATATATATATATATATATATATATATATATATATATATATATATATATATATATATATATATATATATATATATATATATATATATATATATATATATATATATATATAATTTCAAATTTTATAAGAGTGCAAAATTTAAATTTAAGTGTGATCGTTTGCAGTAAAAATGCTTTATAGAGTTTTTTGAGGTAAAAAGGAAAACATAGTTCATGTAAACGTACAAAAATATTTGAAATAAGATTTCTGTCCAAACCAGGGTCTTTATCTTGAAAGTGTGTTGGTTTATTGATGTTTATTTCTTAATTAGAAAAACTCTTAATTTTAGAAAATGGAGTTAAAGTTTTATAAAGAAACAATAATTATGCAGCAGTATGCAAAAATCTTAAATTAAAAAAATCTGACATTGTATATGTTACTTCCGTTTTTTATGTACACACACACATGTATATATATATATATATATATATATATATATATATATATATATATATATATATGTATATATATATATATATATATATGTGTGTGTGTGTGTGTGTGTGTGTGTGTGTGTGTGTGTACAATTATTTATGTTTGTTATGTGTTATATGAGTTTTCTTTAAATAAATGGAGTTATTTAACAATAGTAACCGGAAATATTTATTTTAACAGCAAAATAATTTTATGCCATCACATCTCTCTTGTTATTCTTCGATATTTTGTTTGCGCTGTGTTATCTCCTAATTAATCTTAAAGACCATGCAGATATTTTTTTACTCTTTATTTAAGATTCTATAAGCATGTATACTTAGAAATGTTCATTCAGTCTTCTTAACAGCAAAACGTATATATCAACCTATGATTTAATTTACATTTGATGTTTAGTTCATTGTGATGGTTGAGACATAAAAAAAAGAGTTAATTTGAAAAATACTTTAGTATTTATTACTGGAGATATTTTAATAAAAAATTAAAGTGACTGACATGAAATCTGAAATTATTTCATGAATAGTGTAGGTATATCTACAAAGAAAATCACATATTTTCCAATTTGATTTAAGTTTAACAATATTCAAAAGATTTCAAGAAAATTTAATGCAGTATTATAAATTCAAAATAGGCTTACTGTAAATGTTTACATTCTTATGAAGTAAGTAAAAACATAGTGGTAAATGTCTGGCGTACATAATCATTTCCTTATAGAAATATATTGGAATTTAAAAATACATGCTTAAACACCGGGATATAATCAGGATCAAATTATTGATAGTAACCGATCTAAGGTTATAAAAAGTCTTTTGAAAGTACCACAATTACCAGAACCATAGTAGTTCTGTCTGTAAAGCAGGGTTTTCGTATCTGGAGGGTAGTGGGATCGAAGCTCCAGCCTGCCATTGATCCACCGTCTTTATTAATGACCGTTGGTGCACGTGAAATAGATTCGTTGTCAAAATTTCTTCCAATTTTTTAAAAATGTTTTTCTTTGGGTGGCAGGCCAAGCATGTCGGAGGACATCTGATTGGTTTTTCTTTTAAATACGAGGATCCATTCTTGTGGTTTAGTCAGTCTTCAGTCCTCGTGATTCCTCCATGAAAATGAAGCTGTATATTACCCTTAGGTATGGAAAGTCATAAAATGTGACTTGGTTCAACTTGGTGATGAGTATCAGTAACAAGAACAACAGTTAAAGAATGCTTGTTAAAAGTATGTTGATAAAAAAAAAGCGGTTTTTATGACAGCTCCTCGTCTTTACCAGTCTACATTCGGGTATCACCCTCTTTCTGGTGTTAACAACAGTTAGAGAATGCTTGTTCAAAACGTATTGTTAAAAAAAGAGAAATGACAATTATTCGTCTTTACTCGTCTACATACGAGAATATCCCTCTTTCTTGTGTTAACAACAGTTAGAGAATGCTTGTTCAAAACGCGTTGTTAAAAAAAAGAGATCGGTTTGTACGACAGCTCCTTGTGTTTACAAGTTTACATACAGGAATCACCTTCTTTTTGTGTTAACAACAGTTACAGAATACTTTTTAAAAACGTGTTGTTAAAAAGAGAGAGCGGTTTGTTGACAGCTCCTCATCTTTACCAGTCTATATACGGGAATCACCCTCTTTCTGGTGTTAACAACAGTAAGAGAATACTTGTTAAAAACTTGTTAAGAAAAGAGAGAGGTTTGTTTGACAGCTCCTATTCTTTACCAGTCTACATACGAGAATCACCCTCTTTCTGGTGTTAACAACAGTTAGAGAATACTTGTTAAATAAACAGAGCGGTTTGTATGGCAACTCTTCGTCTTTACCAGTCTATATACGGGAATCACCCTCTTTCTGTTGTTTAGAGAAAAAAAAAACACATGTAGTTACAATACAAAAATGTAATAAATAAAACAAAATGAATATTACATTTTTAAATAATTCAATAATAACTTCTTCACTGTCACTCCGTATAATGTATACAGTACTCTTGTTTCATATTACATTGTTGCTCAGTAATCCGACATTTTAGAAGGGAATAATTTTCTCTTCCTAATTTTCATTTCGCGTGTCAATCGGTAGCAACTTCAACAGGAGATCTTCATTTCACCTGGTCCTGTGTTACATCTAACAGCGTATAATTTCCACTGAAGATTTTCACAAAAATTTTACTTATATTATTCTGGAGAAATTATGCATTTACAGTGAGCTTAATGAAACTTCTGCCAGCAGATACCATTATTCTATGAATAGCCTGAAATATGCAGAACTATGCCGTCGACAAACAAAGTTGCAGTTTTAAATATAAAACGTTGAATCTTAATATCTATGTTTGCATATGAATTTTCTGAAGACATAATAGTAACATTCTCGTATGGTGAAATAATATACATATTTTTGGTACACTCTTGAATTAAACATTGTAATGTGTTTTATACATGTAAGAGAAATAGTTCATGGTTAAATAGAGCTTTGAAATTCTAGGGATTTCTTTCAAAAATCATTACATTGTGTATCTTAAAAATATATGCCACAGAAAAAAAACATTTGACTACAATGTTTAAATTGAAAACAATTTATGTCTAAAATAGTCTACAAGTATATATTATATGCATACATTTATTTAAGTGTGCACATACATATACATCATTGTGTAAAGGTACTTATGCGAAAACAATTTATGATTAAAATAGTCTACATATATTTATATATTTTATATGCATACATTTATTTACATGTGTACATACATATACATTACTGTGTAAAAGTACTTATACAAAAACAATTTATGCCTAAAATAGTCTACACGTATGTATGTATTTTTATATGTATACATTTATTTATGTGTGTACATACGTATACATCATTCTGTAAAAGTACTTATGCGAAAGTTGCAGTACGTAAAGAAGAGTTGAGTGTTTACTTTTAATAGCATTGTCTGAAATACATCGTATATGGTTTATATAAGTTGGGTTACAATATAATGCCATGTTTCATCCTAATTGCATCCGAGCTTCCATTTTAGTATTATTTTTAATGAAGTAAGAACATTTAAAAATTTCGTTTAAACAAAACCTACATATAGCGAAGTTTATTCTCTATTTCATGAGTTCTTCTCTGTGATATGATAATTTTCTTCTATATTCTAAAAAATATTATCTGATATTTCATACATCACACATTAATGATCAGCAATTCTCTTGAACTGGATTTACCTGACGTCTGACTGACCAAAATCTACAAAATCAGCTATCCTTTTTTGCAGTACAGCAAACACACGTACTATGAAAAAAATGTTTTCAAACAAAACATTCAGACAAATAAACAACCTTCATCAGTAAGGACGTATACTATGATGTGTGCCTAAAATTAAACGTTGTAAAAAATACAATAATGTTATTAAAATTTAATGGTTTCAATATAATTTTAATACAGTGTATTTCGAAACAATGTTTGATAGTTAAAATACTTAATATTAATCAATACAAAAATGTGATTACTAGCATTTTTAATAGTATTTAGTGTTTATGAATTTAAAATGTGTTAATTGACTCAAATTGGATATCTAATCAGTGATCTTTCCATAAAATTATTTTTTTAGGGATTTAGCGACTTATTTAAATATAAGTTTGAATGCATTCTTGTAAGGTAATAGTCTAGTACAGGGGTGACCAACCCAAATTGGTTGGTGGGCCAAAAACAATTTACTGAACTGTGGTGGGCTGCACGAATAAAAATAAAATAACAAATTATTCAAACTTTATTATCGTGCAATATTCAAAATATGCATTTTTACAGCGGCAGCTGCGACTGTACATAAAATGTGTGTTATACATAATTCATAACTACAACGACAATAAACATTAACTATACTGTATTTATAATCATTCCCAACACCTTACCTTCCTTCCTAATCATGACGGTTAAAATATTGTTATTATATTTATACTATAAATATATATTATAGTTTATTCACGAGCACTACCACATGTATTATTTTAAAATGAATGTGAGATTTATTTTTGTATTTTACTAGAGATTTTGTTAATATCAACGGATAATGTAGTCGGCGGGCATCGTAGCTCATTGGTCATGTTTTTAGCAAGCATCCTACTGCGGCACATTGTTTTTACCAGGTTTAATTTGGAAAAGAATGATTTGCAGCGACAAGTAGTTCCAAATGCTGATATAATACTCATTGAAAATTGTCTTGAATTTGGAAATTTATCTTCAGCCATATATTTTTTATAATACTCAATCATTGAGTATTTGAAATATTTGTGTTAGTCTGTAACCTTAGTTGTTTAATGATATATGTGGAACCTAATATAAAAAAACGAAGAAAAACCCAAATTTGCTAAAAACAGCAGAAAACATTATGTACAGAAAAATTACAGATTATTTAAAAATTATTTTTTACACAAAATATTCAACATTTTAAATTTCTTACATAATAATGATTTTTATATGCATACATTTATTTACATGTGTACATACATGTACATTATTGTGTCAAAGTACTTATACAAAAACAATTTATGCCTAAAATAGTCTACATATATTTATATATTTTATATGCATAAATTTATTTACATGTGTACATACATATACATTACTGTGTAAAAGTACTTATACAAAAACAATTTATGCCTAAAATAGTCTACACGTATGTATGTATTTTTATATGTATACATTTATTTATGTGTGTACATACGTATACATCATTCTGTAAAAGTACTTATGCGAAAGTTGCAGTACGTAAAGAAGAGTTGAGTGTTTACTTTTAATAGCATTGTCTGAAATACATCGTATATGGTTTATATAAGTTGGGTTACAATATAATGCCATGTTTCATCCTAATTGCATCCGAGCTTCCATTTTAGTATTATTTTTAATGAAGTAAGAACATTTAAAAATTTCGTTTAAACAAAACCTACATATAGCGAAGTTTATTCTCTATTTCATGAGTTCTTCTCTGTGATATGATAATTTTCTTCTATATTCTAAAAAATATTATTTGATATTCCATACATCACACATTAATGATCAGCAATTCTCTTGAACTGGATTTACCTGACGTCTGACTGACCAAAATCTACAAAATCAGCTATCCTTTTTTGCAGTACAGCAAACACACGTACTATGAAAAAAATGTTTTCAAACAAAACATTCAGACAAATAAACAACCTTCATCAGTAAGGACGTATACTATGATGTGTGCCTAAAATTAAACGTTGTAAAAAATACAATAATGTTATTAAAATTTAATGGTTTCAATATAATTTTAATACAGTGTATTTCGGAACAATGTTTGATAGTTAAAATACGTAATATTAATCAATACAAAAATGTGATTACTAGCATTTTTAATAGTATTTAGTGTTTATGAATTTAAAATGTGTTAATTGACTCAAATTGGATATCTAATCAGTGATCTTTCCATAAAATTATTTTTTTAGGGATTTAGCGACTTATTTAAATATAAGTTTGAATGCATTCTTGTAAGGTAATAGTCTAGTACAGGGGTGACCAACCCAAATTGGTTGGTGGGCCAAAAACAATTTACTGAACTGTGGTGGGCTGCACGAATAAAAATAAAATAACAAATTATTCAAACTTTATTATCGTGCAATATTCAAAATATGCATTTTTACAGCGGCAGCTGCGACTGTACATAAAATGTGTGTTATACATAATTCATAACTACAACGACAATAAACATTAACTATACTGTATTTATAATCATTCCCAACACCTTACCTTCCTTCCTAATCATGACGGTTAAAATATTGTTATTATATTTATACTATAAATATATATTATAGTTTATTCACGAGCACTACCACATGTATTATTTTAAAATTAACGTGAGATTTGTTTTTGTATTTTACTAGAGATTTTATTAATATCAACGAATAATATAGTCGACGGGCATCGTAACTGATTTGTCATGTTTTTATCAAGCACCCTGCTGCGGCACTTTGTTTTTACCAGGTTTAATTTGGAAAAGAATGATTCGCAGTGATAAGTAGTTCCAAATACTGATATAATACACATTGCCAATTGTCTTAAATCTGGAAATTTATCTTCAACCATATATTTTTTATAATACTCAATCATTGAGTATTTGAAATGTTTGTGTTAGTCTGTAACATTAGTTGTTTAATGATATATGTGGAACCTAATATAAAAAAACGAAGAAAAACCCAAATTTGCTAAAAACAGCAGAAAACATTATGTACAGATATACGATGACATATATAAAATTACAGTTAAGCAAATTATTTAAAAATTATTTTTTACACAAAATATTCAACATTTTAAATTTCTTACATAATAATACTACATACTATATATGCATGTATAAATACATACATACATACATATATATATATATATATTTATTTATTTATATTGATATATTTATATATAGATATATATATATATATGTATGTATATATATATATATATATATATATATATATATATATATATATATATATATATATATATATATATATATATATAGACATATATATATACATATATATATATATATATACATATATATACATATATATATATATATATATATATATATATATACATATATATACATATATATATATACATATATATATATATACTTATACACATGCACACACACACAAATATATATATATATATATATGGTTACATAATAAATAAAAAAACAAGTAAGAATATATATAATTATGTTCATAACCTGGATTCCGTTTTTACATTATTCTGCTTACAAACAAGGTAATTATTGTTGTGTTTGGTTACAGTTAATAGATTCGTCATCTGCGCCAATTCCAGTACCCTCAACTGAATCTATGGCAGGAATTAAAAGATTACCAACCAATCAAACTACGTAGAATCGCTAGAATCTAAATCAAAATAAGTTCGGAAACGAGGTCTTGATTAGACTGAATATAATAATCTCAGATTTAGTAGGTTTAGTTAGTTTCCTATTACTCAAAGTAATTCTAACTGAATTCCTGAGCATTATGGTCCATGATGTATCTGCACATCATTTATGTTGGGGATGAATCCGAGGAACAATCATAATTTAATATCTTTATATAGCTCTGTTTGCTTATGAATGCCATTTCCCCGGATTTTACATGTGTAAGTGTATATATAAATAGACGTATTATACACATATGTATATATTATATATACATGTTTTTATACATATATGTAATGCTATTTCAGCCAGTCTAATAAATTTTATTTATAATTAAGAATTTCTTACATAACTGTTACTCATATAAGGATGTCAGTACGGTCTTATGTATAATAATTTTCAATTTTCTTATTGGCTACTTAAAAGTTTTCCAAATATTTAAAGTAATTTTTCATTCATTTAGTACCTAAACAGTTCAAAATTTAATATAGTAAAGGTGGGCCTCACCAAAGTTGTTTAATGACTAACCACAGTTAATTCATGGCGCTCACGAATGGTGGAACTCGATTCTCCATTTAAACAGAGATTAATCTCGGTTAGCAGTTAAACAACTTGTGAGACTGACCCTTAAACCCCGGCTCATATCTTTAGAATTTTTGGTCTCTTTTCTAACAAGATTCCGATATCTTACAGCAGACTTTAAACTTAATTTTGATTCTAATTTTTATATATGAATAGTCATACTCATATGTATATATGTATATCTATGTGTGTGTGTCTGTGTGTGTGTGTGCGTGTGTGTGTATAACATGGGTAAAAACAACCGCCGGTTACAAAGTGAAATTTAGTCCTTATTATTTTGAATTGCATGGGCTTACTGTGCAGTTAGAAGCCCAATTAATAAGCAGTCTTCAATCCATTATAAGAAAGTCCAACGTGAAACTTTCAGTTTATTGAATTCTGAGAAAAGATGAAGCTTACAATAGCCTTACAAACGCAGAAGTTAATGACGCATGAAGACATTTTCTATTAAAAAATCTGCCCCACAGCTAGAGATGAGACAAATTTTTTCATAAGAAAGAGCATCTTTGTCAGGAATATTAGCAGACAGGAATTTAGATCCTATGAAAAAGTGTACCATTTCATTGAGACCAATATATATATATATATATATATATATATATATATATATATATATATATATATATATATATATATATATATATATATATATATATATATTATATATATATATATATATATATATATATATATATATATATATATATATATATATATATATATATATATATATATATATATATATATATATATATATATATATATATATATATATATATATATATATATATATATATATATATATATATATATATATATATATATATATATATATATATATATATATATATATATATATATACATAATGTATGTTTTTTGCTTATGTTACAAATACAAATACACATACATATTTTTCTACAAACGATTTTTACACAGATGATTAAACTCAATTATGTAAACGTATTTTATTTGAAAATTAAGAAGTCAAATTTGTGCTTGAAATCGGTTAAATGTGGTTCACAGGAATAGTTCCTGTTTTAAGAGGACACATCATCTTCAAGCTTTTTAAAATTCAATATATGTTTGCTTTAATATTTTAAAAAAATTCCGGTATTTTAGAATCGTTTAAAACATACCCTATCGAAATGTTTGAATTAGAGGAATTCATTGTCTTTAATATCATAGCTTTTAATATAACCTTAAAAACTTTTGATGCCTTCTACAAAAAATGGGGTTTTTTCAACTTGTGTACACTGGAAAGAAAATTTTTTTCTAAATATTCATTTCAAATTTTAACAATAAATACCTTATAATCCTAAGATGAAACTCAACCTACCTTTTTCGTTCTTCTTTTTTTCTTTAGTATTCATAGTATTTAAAATAAACTTTTACATGGTATTTTAGCCTTTCTAAAATTCAATCCTCTGGTGTAATATTTATGATTCCTTTTAAAAATTTAAATAAGTTGATAATTACATCTAATAAGTTTTGTTTATAAAGTATCAAAAGTTATGAATGAAAACTATTTTGTTATTATAAGGCTGCTCAGAGTGTATCAGAAATATTTTTAAATGATTGAGACAAGTTCATACTTTTAACTTCTTACTTTAACAGATGTAGAAAATATTGTGCAAAATGTAATAGAAATGCTTGCTGAAAATATGTTTCAAAAACAGATTTTCTATTTAAAAAATGTTTTCCATGAAGTTTTGATAATAAACAATTCATTTAAACTAATTTGGATGTATTTTCTTTGCAAAAATAATCAAATTTCACATTGGCCCACTTCAGTGAAAATAGGTATATAATCAACTTCCGTAAATCTAGCTTTAAAGAACTATATTAGAATGATTTTGGGGCTTAAGAATTTCTTTCATATTAAAGAAGAATGCAATTAAAATATAAAGTAAACTAAATGTATATTTTCAAAAATAGTAATGTATGAGAATTGTCAAGTTTGGTTTGGAGTGCTACGGTCTACTTTCAGCAACGCGAGGGTTAAAGAGATCGAGACCTACAGCTTAAAACCGATTACGGATATCCATGCCACAATGGGATTCGAACCCATGAACTCCGGTGTCGAAGGCCAGAACCCTAACCAATTGGCCATCGTTCGGCATGAGAATTGTAAGAAATCTTAACTTTTACTTGTTTGTAATTTCAAATTTGATAAATTTCAAATTTGATCCAGAGTATCAATAGTATTTTATTGTATGCAGAAAATTCTTATTAATGTAATGCAATTTATAAAACTGAACGTTGTTCTGTATCATTGTAGTTATAATATTTTCAAATTGAAATTATTTCAATCTTTGTGGATTATTCTTTATTATTCTTAAAGAAATGAAACTGTGTTACAGAAGTCAGAAAATACTGTGGGATAGTAAATATTAAATATTATAACTGATATTATTACTAGTTAAATTTAATGATTTCTTTAATTTTATAACTATTATAAAATTACTGTACATGACGTTGTTCTTATATAACATTGTTTTTTATATTTTTAGAAACAAAGTAAATTCAGCAAAACTAATTAAATAAAAATAGAGAGCAAATGCTTAAAATCCCATGTATTTACGATGATAATTACAGAAGATATGATAAAGGAAAAGAAACTGTGTTACAAAAGTCAGAAAATACTGTGGAATAGTAAATATTAAATATTATAACTGATATTATTACTAGTTAAATTTAATGAGGTCTTTAATTTTATAACCATTATAAAATTACTGTACATGAACAGCTCAAAATTATAGATTATATAGCTATTTTTTTTATTTTGAGAAACAAAGTAAATTCAGCAAAACTAATTAAATAGAAATAGAGAACAAATGTTTAAAATCCCATGTATTTACGATGATAATTACAGAAGATTTGATAAAGGAGAAAATTAAGAAAAAATCCTTTATTCAAAGCTGCTTAAAGTTGATATGTACCCTTAAACAGAAACAAGAGCTATTTCCAAAATAGCTTTTCTTCCTTTATCAGATTCCTACTCTTTTTCAAAAAAAAAAACAATACTTGGCTCTTTTAATTATTATAAGATTTGTATCTCTCGACATTAAAATTAAGATGAATGCATTTTCAAATAAACTGAGTTTTAAATTTGCAGTTTGCCAGTTTCAAAAGAACAGAAAAAACAGTGCTACGCTATCCTTGTGAATTTGTTTTGTAAGGTAATGAAAATTACTAAGATGCTTATGAAAAAAAATCTCGTTACTTATGAATAGTCCTCAATATTTCGTTAAAATGACAAATTAAAATTAATAATTTTCTAGTATGCATTCATTCATTTAATTCATCGAGTTCTGTTATTCGTTACATAAAAAGGCAACGAATAATTTAACAATTGTAAATTATGAATTGATTAATATTTGTAATCAGTATCTATTCTTTGCCAGATTCGAATCTTCTACAATTAGTCATTAAGAAACACGTTGTGATAACTAGTTAAAAGTTTTAATTTTGACAAATGTTTAAACTATAAAATAAAGTGATTAATAATTTAACTGCTGTAGGAAGTTTTGTATGGTATAGAGATGGTTTTATATTTTGAAATAATAAAATTACTGTACACCATTATTAAAAATGTAGCTTTAATAATTATTTATTTACGATTTTTCAAAATCTAATAGTTTTACTATCTTTGAAATTTTTCATAATTTTAAGGTGTTTGTATATAGTAATTTTATAACAGTTTTAAAATTAAAGACCTTATTAAAATTAACTAGTAATAATAGCAGTTATAATATTTAATTTTTACTACTTCACAGTAATTTTTGTCTTTTGTAACACAACTTCATTCCTATTTTTTCATTATCATTTCTATCATTGAAATTTTTAATAATTTTAAGATGTTTATGTGAAATAATTTTATAACGGTTTAAAAAATAAAGACATCATTAAAATTAACTAGTAATAATAGCAGTTATAATATTTAATTTTTACTATTCCACAGTATTTTCTGGCTTTTGTAAAACACAATTTTATTTCTTCAAGGCGTATAATGAATAATTCACAAAAAATTGCATTCATTTTAATTTGAAAATATTATAACTACACTCATAGAGAACAGCTTTCAGTTTTATAAATTGCATTACATTAATAACAATTTTTGCATAAAATAAAATACTATTTATACTCTAAATTCGATTTTTATGTTTATAAAATTTCAAATTACAAACAAGTAAAATATAAGTTTTTGAAAACTCTCGTACCCTATTATTTTGGAAAATATAGATTTAATTTACTTTATATTTTAATTGTTATCTTCTTTAATTTAAAAGAAATTTTTAAGCCCCCAAACTCCTTCCAATATAGATCTTTAATGTATGTCCTAAAACCAGTTAAAGGTTTATGCCCGTTTTTTATAAAATGATTATTTCAAATTTATCTTTTAAACCATATACCTTTATCTAGAACAGTAAGAGTGATTATTTTCTACTGTAAATCACTTGATTTTTTTCTGAATTCTTAAAATAGGGATTTGAATTTAGTACGTTATAATAAATAAAGATTTTCTTTACTCACAAATACCTAATATATTATTATTTATATAATATTTTATATTATATAATATTTTTTTTAATTTTTTTTTTAAATAAATATAAAATTTTAAGTTTTTAATATAATTTTAAAATTTTTTATTACTATATAATTATATATTTATTATTTAAAAATATTTTTTTCATATTATTTATTGTATATTTTAATTATATATTTTAATATATATTATATATATTATATAATTTTTAATTTTTTTTATAAAATATAAAACATTTTTATTTTACTAATTTATAATATAATGTATACTATAATATATAGTATATATATAAAATATATAATATTTATATATATATATATATATATATATATATATATATATTTATATTTAAATATATATATATATATATATGTATATGTATATTTATATATATATATATATATATATATATATAATATATATATGTATATATATATATATATATATATATATATATATATATATATATAATATATATATATATATATATATATATATATATATATATATATATTATATATATATATATTATATATATATATATATATATATATATATATATATATATATATATATATATATATATATTATATATATATTATATATATATATATATATTAAATAATAATTATATATATATATAATATAATATATATAATATATATATATATATATATATATACATATATATACAATATATATTTACATATAATATACAAATATATATATATATATATATATATACATATATATATATATATATATATATATATATATATATATATATATATATAAATATATATATATTATATACATATATATATACATAATATATATATACATATATATATATACATATATTATATAATTTATATATATATATATATTTATATATATTCTATATAAAATTTTATATATATATATATATAAATATATATATATATATATATATTATATTTTATACTATATATATAAATATATACATAAATATATATTTATATATATATTATATATATATATATATATATATATTATATATATATATATAATATATATATATATATATATACAAGCATGAATTTGATTTCATTACTGAGATACAAGTAAAATAGTTAACATAATTTGCGCTTTATAGAATTTTTAGAAAATTTTGTTATTAAGTTTCTTTTTAGTATTGATTTCAAATTATATAACATGAGAATGGGTATGATTCAAGCATGCGCAAAAGAAAGAGTTCTCAGGTATTCATTTTCTACAGTCAATTCAATTTTTCAAATCTTAATTTAGCAAACTTTTATTTATAATGAAAAACTAACTTTTCTTCGGTAAGTTTCGTAATATGTTGATTTAAGCTTTGTAATTTATCTGGGAAATTCTAAATAATAAGTAATATTTTGCCAAGGTTTAAAGAAACGTACATATATGTTTTGCATATTAGATGTGTTTCTTACAAAAACATGCAAACTTTGAAAATATTCAGATAAATATAGTTAAAAGTTATAACTCATTTATGATAATTAACATGCAGTTATAGGAAAAATATTTTCTCTTTCAATATATCGCAGGTCCTTTATGGTCACACGTATCCAAAGCTTCACAGAGTTAAGTATTTTTTTAGAAGTGAACATTTAGTACACCAATTATGAAATAATTTTTAGATTAAAAAATGTCTAAATTCCAAGGTATCTTAACATGTTTGGTATTCAGTGTACAGGGTGTCCCAAAACGACAGCATAAACTCTGCACAGCTAGATTCATCGTTGGTAGTACATAAAAACTGCCGACAGAAGCGTTTCTGTACAATCCATAGTTCATGAAAAAATTAGAAAAACAAAGTATGACGTCACTTCCGGTACAAGAAAAAAACACTTTATTGGACATATCCCCAACAGTAATTGCATATTGAAGGAGGAGGAAATAAATGAAGAGAACAACAAATATATCTTTCCAGGCATAAATATTTAATGTAAAATTCGTAGGAATTTGCTTTACATCTCTCAACATCTGGAGTGAAAATGAAGTGAACAGCTTACAATACAAAATGGCAGAATGACTAGAATAATGTCTCGAGATGCCATCAGGAAAAAAGGAAAAGTCAGAATTGAAATAGCTGCATTTAATTTTGCACGAGGTAATATTTTGAGTTACGACGCCGCAATATCTTTCCAGACGAAAATGTTTAAACTTTCACCGCGCATATTGCGTCATGCATGCGACGGCGCCATGGAATGACGTTAAGCCGCCGTTGAACTGGTATTTAAAAGTCTGCATCTAGCTACTACCGGTATTCTTCGTATAGTGCATTGCATTCCGTTCTTGACTACTACAACATGTACCTCATGTATGGCCGATGTAATGGAAATGCGTTATGAACTATTAGAGAGTATGCCCGTGCATATATTGCTGTGTATATGTTGAATAAAGTGTTTTTTCTTGCACCGGAACTGACGTCATACTTTGTTTTTCGTATTTTTCTCGTAAACTACGGATCGTCCAGGAACGCTTTTTTTGGGCGGTTCCTATGTACTTCCAAAAAGGAATCTTGCTGTGCAGTGATTATGCGGTCAATTTGGGACACCCTGTATATCTAGATTTTAACATTATATATATATATATATATATATATATATATATATATATAGTATATATATATATATATATATATATATATATATATATAATGTGTGTGTGTTTTTTTACTTAGGAAGGTAAAACTTCTATACTCTTCTAAGAAAAATTTTCATTTATTTTTATAATATAATATATATACACATCACCTTTCCTATTTTTAAATTACATTTTATATTATATTTTATAATAATTTCAAATAATGTAGAAAATCATGTGTAAAAAATATAGAATAAGAGAAAAGAATGTAGAAAAATATCTAGAGAAAAAAACCTACATATTTTTGCATAGCTTTGAAACACATTTTTGTTTAACTTGCAGCTTTCACTTTATTGCATATTTCAGTGGCTTTAAGTGAATACCAATAATGACCGAGGAAAAATCGTGGCAGTCATAAAATTTGTTTGATGGGCAACGTTATATTTATTTTAATGACTAAATATTCGTTACTCAAATTACCATATTCGAATATTGTGTAAAAGTATTAAATGAAACTTACCTCACATGCACATTAATTCTGCTTATTAAACGAAAACCGAACACTAAAAGCAATTTAAAGCACATTGATTTTTAAGTTATTTTTATCGATACGATCTACGATGAAATATCAAAAATGGCCGTAAATATTCTACGCTTATCTGCATTTTTGAGATTCTTGTATAATATTGGCATATGAATTAATGTGATTATTAATTTTAAAGATAGAAACCTATTAGATTTGAACTTTCTATTTTAAGAAATGCATCTGAAATTTGTTTATTAAAAAAATCTTTGTATAGAAAAACTAAGTTCTCTCTAGATTTTTATGTATCAACTGTAGTAAAAATAGTAGATAAAAATAAGGGATTTGAAATGCTCCAAATTACGATTTGTACGTTCCCCTTTATAGTTTTTGTTTATTCTATTTGACTTCAAATGAATATCTCCTTATCTTTAGTCGAAATATCAAAAACATATCTTAATCGTAATAAAATTCAACTTTAAGGCATCGACAATTTTAATAATTTGTCCTTCCTGATAACATGAATAATTTAAAAAATAAAGTTTATGAGAGTGGGAATGCTATATGAAAATGCAGCAAATTAAAACAAATAAGTGCATAAACTCTTTGAATAAACGTAATCCTATTTTAAAATAATTTTTTAAATATAACTTTTGGCAGAACGATGGCCGAATGGTTAGGTCGAATGGTTGGCTGACTTTTTCGAACCAGAGTTCGTGGGTTCGAATCCCACTGTGGCATGGATATAGCTCGGAATCGGCTTTAAGCAGTAGGTCCCGGTCTCATTATCCCCGGTGTTGCAAAAAGTAGACAGCGCTCCAAACCAAACCAAACACTTAAGTTTTGCTTACCATTGCAATCTACTTACCCATGAAATCTACTTATCTACTTACATATCTAAATAATACGAACCAGTTCAGTTTGTAAAGGCAGATATCTCGAAACCAGTGGGTATCGGGATCAATGCTCGAACTGGACAAAGATCTTTGATGTCCATTAATGACAGCCTTAGTATATGAAATAGGCTCGTTCTTCAAGTTCACAAACGACACCTCTGAAGGTGACAGGTCAAGTCTGAGGTCTTCCGCGTAGTTTCTGTATCTTAATGACAATAGCATATTTTTTTAGGTTAAGTCAGTCTTCCAGCCGATGGGGGGGGGGGTGGGGGGGGTGGGGGGGGGGGGGGGTGGGGGGGGGGGGGAGGGGGGGGGGGGGGGGGGGGGGGGGGGGGGGGGGGGGGGGGGGGGGGGGAGTTGGGGGGGGGGGGGGGGGGGGGGGGGGGGGGGGGGGGGCGTCATTCCCTCGCTCAAAGTGAAGCTGTATACTATCTTTTAGCCATAAACTAGCCTTAGACCTTTCTATTGCGACGGGTTCTATGGACCTGGTGTTTACTTTCGTACACGGTTCAGTCCCAATGTTTTTCAATTTCCCAAACGTCAACTCTGGAGGTGAAAGGCCAAGTCTGAGGTCTTCCGCGTAGTTTCTGTATCTTAATGACAATAGCATATTTTTTTAGGTTAAGTCAGTCTTCAGCCGTCGTGATTCCTCGCTTAAAGTGAAGCTGCATATTATCTTTTATCCATAAACCAGCTTTAGACCTTTCCATTGAGACGGGTTCTATGGACATTACACTTTCGTACACCAGTGGGATAAGTAACAACAACAACTAAAGTATGACGAAATAAATTAAATCAAGGATTGAGCAAAACAATTTCTCTGTTAAAATGGAAAATTTGTCCAGAGCACTTGACTATCAGTTCAGTCACCTACATCGTTTCATCATTCTTTTTTACTTTCCGATTGTGTTAAATATTTTTAACTGATGGACCTAAGCCATATCCTGTATTTCTATACGACGAGGAAATAAGTACCTTATTATGCGAACATAGAATGAAACATCCAAAAATCATACACAATCCAGAAATATTAAATTAAATTACAATGCTTAATTTAGACTTTATTTCCATTGCGAAATAATAAATATGTTGAAATTTAAATTATTTGTATAAATTTGTTCTCTACACACTGATTTTCGAAGTTAACTTCCTCCTCGTTATGACGCTTTTCAGGAACTCGATGAGTATTGCTGTAATATTTAGAATACATACCAGCCGGATGCAAGTAATGAAACATTTTTTTGTATATGTTATTATTCTTGGATCAGCAGATCTGTATTGCATATTTCGGAATACGTGAGCCGAACAGTTGAAATTTATATAAAACTATTAAACTAAATTACGTGTTAAATTGAAGTCTGTTTTATATATATGCAGATTTATATATTTGGATATCTATTACAATTTTAGAAATATGAGTCAAATTTATGACATATAGCATGTAATTGCTTTGAAATCGCCTAGGGTAGCTGCTGGAGAGTTCTGTATGCGACTATAGGTCTATTGTACCCAAACACAAAGAATTGTAATAAAACAGAAAAAAATTAAGAAAATAAACATCAAATAATATTTTTTTATCTACACTTGGAAGTAGCGGAATCGATATTGAAATAAGAGGAAAAAAATTCTTCGCCTGCATTTTCACTTGATTCATAGTCAGGGTCGTTACTAATATACCTTTAGGAGTAAGTCCCGGTCTTATTAGCCCTCGTGTTGTAAAAAAGTAGACCATAGTTCTCCAATCCAAATTCGCAACTTGTAACTCGAGGGTTACGCATTTGAGGCTCGAGACAGCATAAGATACGCTTATTCGTTAATTATGAAATGAAAACGTGCACTATGTTTGTTGTCTCAATGTCATTCAAGTTTTCAAATAATACATCTAAGGTTGGCAAAGCAAACCTGGGGGTCTTGTGCTTGCTTCCTGCTTTAAATTACGAGGACTCTAAGAAGGGCTTTCATCCTAGCGGTGTTCGTAAAAAAAAAGAAAAAAAGAACACTTTACCTTAATTCATGAAGACTCTGGCTCACATGCTTGGTTCGTCCTAGTGACATTGGAAAGAACACGAAAACAGGGGAAAATTAAATTATAAAAAGTAACAAAACGAAATAATACAACTATATATCTTTATTTATTCAAGACTGCCATATTTGAATAAATTTACACGAATAAAGTGTGACTTATGCATGTCATCCATTGATTCCGTTTGCAAAGATAAATTTCAAATTATTCCTGCGCTTACCATTTAAATAATGTTTTAAAAAACTTTCTGTGGAATTAGTAATATTAAAAATTAAAAACATTCTTTATACCCCTTGGAAATGAAAGAAGCCAATGATGTGTTGTATTTTTGTTTACTATTATTTGTAAACAACAAAAAAAAGATAAGCTTTGCAATGAAAAGTAATTAAATGCTTTGGAGATATGATTTTGGAATAATAATTAGTTTCGGATGTACGTTTTATTTACTTTTGTATTTATTTGTTGTTGAGATTTCGTATCTTCGAAAATATTTTTTAATGATGCATTATTCTTGCGCAGTGCGTGATACCGGAGTACAAAATATATTTTAATGGATTTGCATACATTCTGAATTCATCTAGATATTAATTCAGATGAAAAAGCTATAAAATTTCCGATATGCTTTAACCTTTTTCTGTTTTTTATTATTTTATCTAAATATAAATTGCTGGAATCATAAGCGTTTAATAAAAATATAGAATAGCATTTATTTTTTTATTATTTATTTTACATTTTTTAGTTTTTTTTATTAGAAACAGTTTCATGGCAATGCAAATTAGAGAACGAAATTTCATTATTTATGTATTCTGAATAATTAATTATATCTAATGCATGAGATCAAAAAGATTTTTAAATTAATCATATTATAATGTATATAATCGATGTAATTATTACTACAACATGAATGTTACTAATTACTTTAAATCCATTTTCCGTAAGAAGTTGTTTGCCTTAATGCATTTTTGAAACACTTCGTGCACAGTTAAAATATTTTACACTTTTAATACTTATCAATTATTTATTTTTAGCTTGTACAAGAAAATTTCGTTAAAATAAATATGTTAATACTAGAACATCCGTCGGTGTCATCTTATAACGTATATAATCAATGAAATTATTACTACAATATGAATGGTATTAATTACCTTAAATGCATCTTCCTTAAGAAGTTGTTTGCCTTAATGCATATTAGAACTTTGTTCACAGTTAAAATATTTTACATTTTTAATATTTATTATTTGTCGACATTTTAGCCTGTAAAAAAAAATTTCTTTAAAATAAATTTCTTAATACTAGAACATCCGTTGGTGTCGATTGGACAACGGTGCTTTTTAGTTTGTTCTCCTTTCCGCATTTTTGCTTGGAATTTGAAAGTTTTTGGTTCGAAAGTTTTAATTCTTTTCCATGTTGGTTATACACAAAAAAGTTTGTGGTTTTAGGTAATTTTCTGTTTCAAAATTTTATGATTCTAGGTTAATTAAGTAAGATTTTTCAACTAACTAAATATATCTAGAACGTATTTGTATCGCTTGACTAAGCAATTTCTCATTATAAACAGGTGTCGTTTAACAACAAATACCTCACTAATTAAATACCTGTACCGAGGTACTTTCCTACGATGGTCAGCACGTGCATACACAGCTGTGGGAGAAATTTCCAAGAAGAATTTAGATGCAATTGTTGATTTCGAGTTTGAGAGACCCCTGCGGAGAAGTTATAGATCACTTAATGGCACAAGCGTAGAGGTCAATCACACACAGAGATGTAACTGTGAGTTATGGAGGCAGCGGCTAACAATAATGTCAGCTTTCACAAAGGGGGCTATTTTAATGAACCCTGCCCTCCCGAAGGGTTGCAGATGTGGGAAAATTTCCCCAAACAGGTGATTGGCAAAGAAGAAAAAGGGGTGATAAAATGGAGGTGATGAGTTGGGAAAGAGAGTTAAGAAATAGGATCGAAGTCGGGATTCAAGAGTTGCTGGACATCAAAATCCCAAGCCCTGCTTGCCAGCACCGACGTCCGGTGCGCCCGAACGCCTGGACCGACACACCGTATGAGGAGAGCCCCTGTCTGCTCCCCTGGGCCTTTACTGGAGTTAAACAAATTTAACATTTTCATAACGTTTATTTAGGCCTCAGTTAGTAATTCAATATTTTGATTAAGGGAAAACGCATAACTACAGAGAATAGTAATAATTATAGTCTAAATATGAATATAAAATATATAATTGCTGATTATGTTATATGGTGATCAAGTATATCAATTTGTAAATAGTGTACAGAATAAATGTCTTAATCTAAATATAAGGTATCATATTTTTACTGTGTTTCCCCTTTGTAAACGAACACTTGTGTTAGTGTTGTAAGTACATTACAATAAATTAATTTGTTGCCGTGACCAGGATCTATAACTTCTCCTCAGGAGTCTCTCAAACTCGAAGTCAACAATTGCATCTAAATTCTTCTTGGAAATATCTCCCACAGCTGTGCATGCTCGTACTGACCATCGTGGAAAAGTACCAGTACTATTGCACATTTGTTAACCTTAACTGCAGTGTTATTGGGTTCACAGTGGAAAATAATCAATTATACTAAAACTGTTGTGTCTAAGTGTTTCGTTACATAACATTTGCCTTTCTGTTCATAAAAAAGTAAAAAATTAAAAAAAAAAAGTTCGATTTTCAAACATTGAGCAGAGCAAACACCTTGAAACTATGGATCGAAAAAAAAGGTCTAAGCCCTGTTGAAATTGCTAATATTTCCCTAGAGCTTTCTCAGAAGTAATCGGATGAATCGGTGAACTGTAATATTCTAATTTAGATTGATTATGCATATAACGATAACATTATGCCTTATCACATTAAAAAATTGCATTATCACAAAATATGCCCTTTTTGCTTATTATGTGAATATTTATAAATACTTTTTTATTTCATTTTACAAGATAACTTAATTTCGTTTGTTATAACTTTTTTATGATATAAGGGGCCATAATATATGATAATTGCATGAAATAATATTAAAAATTCTTAAAACAAAACTCTGCGTAACAGTAATCTTGAAATTATTTAGTAATTAGAATTATTTTATATTTTTTTATATCGTGGTGTCTAAACGATACATGTGGACGTTTAAAGGTAATCGAATGCCAAACGTTCTATTGTTAAATAAAATCCTTTATAAGCGACTAAACTCTTAATTCTGAACTAGAAAAAACTAATATACGAAGTTCGTAAGGAGAGTTAGATGTTTTAATATAATACTTTATGTACATTCTAATATTATAAAACAGCTAAAAATTATAAAAGATAGTTCAAATACGTAAATTAAGGACGATATCAGTGATACCCTAATCTCCTTTTCATGTGCTCGTAAGAGTCATCAAAATATATGAATATTGAGAAAAAAATGTTTTAAAAATTCATAATAGAAGTCATTTTTTATAAATTATGACACATATCTGTGCTCATTTTTTTAACGTTTTTCAAATAAAAGTAGAATTGTTTAATTAAAGAATAAAGCATTCCTAGAAATTAGAAAAATACAATTCGTTGAACAGCACAAAAAAAAACTGACAATTTTTACTGAACTGTATTGAACACTGAACAATGAATTCTAATACAGTGTATAACCTACACATTTTCTTACTTTTCCGGGCATACACTTGAACTTATTTTAGTAAGTAAGTTTCAATATCGTAGAGCCGTTGAAATTTGGTATATTTTAGTTAAGTGATAAAACATGTGTAAATATTGCAGACAATATTTAAATAATTTAAAATAAGAAATGATTAAATGAGATGGTTTAAGTATGACGTCATAATGGCAGAAAAAAATTTTATTTTCATTTCTACTTATGTGATAAATTGATAAATTTAATCCCCTGCTCTAAACCGGGGAAAAGAGGGCTTAAAATCATGGCATTAAACGATCGAAAATAGGGGAAGGTGGGATTTCGTACGTTTTAAAGACGACAATAATTTTCTCTGATATTAAGACTATTTATACCGATATATTTAAAAATCGATGGATAATTAGGAGACGATAAACTTTACACGCTTTGAATTTTGCTAAACCTAACTGAAGAATCCAATATGGATTCCTTTATCCAACCACTTCATAAATGCGTCCAACCGCTTCATAAATGCGAGGACTGACAGACAGATAACTTAGGCTGTTATTATATAGGGAATTGTTTCTGTACTCACTTAAATAGTGCTTTGAAAGTAGGTTTCATTTCTGCTTCTAATATAGAATATTTTGTGATTTTTACAGTTAACTAACTCTCTCTCTCTGTATACACACACACACACACACACACACACACACACACACACACACATATATATATATATATTATATATATATATATATATATATATATATATTTAATATATATATATATATATATATATATATATATAATATATATATATATATATATATATAATAGATATATTATATATAATACAAAGATATATATATATATATATATATATATATATATATATATATATATATATAGGACATATAATATATATATATATATATAATATATATATAAATATATATAAAATAAATATATATATATATATAATATATATATATATATATATATATATATATATATATATATATATAATCTACAATGGAGAAAAAAATTAAAAAGAGCCTCATATACATTTCCTCGAAATAAATTTCTATGAGCCCTGAACACTGAGAAACATTTTTGTACAACTGTATAAAATATGGTCTGTATTTGACAGATATGCATTTAGTTCCAAAGAAGAAGTATAAAGAAACGAAAATATTCTTTTTCTTTGGTTTTGATTTTAAGACTTCAATATTTTGACCAACAAAGAAACAGCATTTTTTTTCATAGTTTATACTTTATTTTTTTTCTGAAAACGGGGAAAAAGGGACAATTTCTACTCTTATTCAAGAAATATTTCCAGGTTTTTGTTGCAAAACACAGACGTTTATGTCTAAATTCCATTGTATTATCGTACAAACTGTCAAGATGGCAGATAGGTTGAATTTATATTTACTTGTCTAGCGCTAAAACGGGCAGCCTCTTATTATTGTGAAAGGATCTGGATGCATTTTTTATCCCTCCTAATGTATACGTGCGTACATTTTTATACATGACGTAAAATTTAATTTTTTTCCCTTCATAAGTAATTGAACGTGCATACAGAACATGAATTATTAATGATACGGTTAGTATAATAAAACATATTTATAGATGAGGGCTTCTAGACACACTATAAAATAAATTTAAACTATTTCTATTTTCTTCTTTTTAGGTTTTTCTTTAATTTTGTAATAAATGATTAAATTATATTAAAACAAACGATATATTTTATTTTATTGCAGAATAGATGATAATTCCTAAATTTTTAAATTTCTTAATTGGTTTTATTTTTTTTAAATTGTTCTACATTTTCGAGGCTAGAGAAGACTGTGACCTTTCTTTTCATGCTTCGCTTGAGGACACTTGAGGACTACCTATTACGTACAAGGTCAAACGTATTTAAGGACTTTTATTTAGTGTATGACAAGTGAAGATTTGACTTCATACATTTAAAAAGACATTTTAAAAAGTTTTTAAATAATTCTCTTTGGATTTTTTTACATATTTTAGAGTTTTGGTATTTAGCCCAAATGTCGTCTAGTTCTAGAAATTACAAACATAACACAGTTTTTGTATTTATAATTTTACATAAACCATTTCGAGTATATATTTTTCTTACAAAAACAATGGTAGCCGAACGATGGCTGATTGGTTAGGGTGTTGGCCGTCGGTACCGGAGTTCATAGGTTCGAATCCACTGTGGCATGAATGTTCGTAGCCGTTTAAAATTGGCTTTAAGCTGTAGGTCCCAGTCTCATTAGCCCTCCTGTTTCAAAAAGTAGACCGTAGCTCGCCAAACCAAACCAAACTAAACAATGGACCCCGTAGTCTAGCAGTCCGACTGTGATTATAAAATACAATTTTCTCACACGTGTGACCATATCTTATAAATTTATTAAATAAATAAATTTTACTGATGAAAATTTATAAATTGAGTTGACATACTGCCCATAACCTGGAATATTAAAAGCAGTTTTTATAATGAGAAAATTTGTAATGGGACAAAGTAGGTTTGATTTGGTTTTGAGAGCTACGGTTGGTTTTGTTATCCATGGGCTTTTGGTTCGCGTGGTTCGCTCCACCCTCATTAATTCCGTAGTCGAGAGGTCCGCTAAGCGTAGAGTTGTTTGTCCGAATTCTCAGCTTTTTAGTGCTACTCTTCTGCATTTTCCACTTGTTGGCGGCTGCTGCGCTATGGGCTCGCCGCGAACGTCGATGGGTCGTACTGCGGTGAGGTAGTCTCATATTTGTGATCTGCCCACCGCAGTCGGACTCAGCCAAGAGGGCCTAGCGACTATAGTGGCCCAGATTTTGGCGCATAATTGTTACACGTAGGCTAATGAGTTCGAGACGCCTGGCCCTCTCTTACACTTTCTGAACCAGCTGTCATTACTTCTGATAGAAAACACTGTCTTTATGCCATTGTTTCCATTTTTACCACCACTATTATTTGAAAAACATTAAAATAACTAATGACTTATTTATCTATGTTTGTAAATTATCCGCATAATTTACCCCTTCTCAAGACTGCAACATGTTAAATTATCAGATGCATGATTGTCTCTTGCCTGTGTTATTTTGTTTAGAGCGCTACCGGTTTATCGCTTCACTTAATGAGGGTTAATGAGAAAGGAACCTACTTATTAAATCCGATCCAGAACGGATACGAACATCCATGCCAGGAGCGGGTCTACATTCCACGAAATCCGGTACTGAAGAGTATCGTGCTACCCCATTGACCATTGTGCATCTGAACAAGTTAGATTTGTTTTAATAAGAAGCTCTAGGTACTTTTACAGTTTCTATTACGTGTAGCAGAAATATATGATAACTATTTCTTATAAACACTCTAGTGTGTAAATACCGTTTTGGAAAACAATAAATCCTCAATAAATTCATAATTTTGAATACTATATTTTATACAAAATATATTTTCTAACTTAACATACTGATTTTAATAGTATGGCATTTTAATTGAATTTAACATTTTATACAGTTTTAAAGACATAAAGAAAGTACATGAATAAAATTTGAGTCATTGACCATTATGATTTAATTTATGTAAATAAATCTAGAGAATCTTTCAAATAAAACTCACTAAATAAACCTAAATTCAAAGTTTCGTAAATATTTATATGACATCACTTTTATG
>CM063508.1:177774235-177786735 GCA_032207245.1 Pardosa pseudoannulata | reverse complement strand
CTATTAGCCATAATGTGGAGAGGTGTAAATTCAGAAACAGTAAATTCCTATACTAAGCTTGAAAATCATAAAATCGAATATCGATTGAAATGAAAAAATTATAGATAATATCATATTTGAAAACTTATATCTTCATTAAAAAGAAAGAATCGTTTCAAAAAAGCATAAAATTTCTACAAACCATTTCTTGATTGTCCTCAAAGAAGGACTCTTAGCGTTAATGAGCTAATATTAGTTTGGTTTGCTTTCGAACGCTACAGTCTATAATATCATTGCATGAGAGCTAACGAGACCAGGAACTACTGCTTAAAAACGATTACAAACACCTACGAACATCCATGCCTGCAGAAGTATTCAAACTCAAACTTATTAACAAGACTAGAATCAAATAAACATAAGTTAAAATATATATTTGTATACCAAAAATACATACATATGAATAAAATATAACTTGATCAATTGTATTTGAACTAAAATATGTACAATGGTAAATAACATATTCTCTATAGAAATTTAAATTTTAAACTAGGTCATATCAGCTTTAAAACAAACAGCGGAATCTAAATGTAGAAGCAAGATAATTGCGTCATCAGAAAAACATGGCTCCAAGAATAAAAAATTAATGCATCGATATAAAATCTAAAGTAAAGTAAGTGTAGTAAACAGCTGGCTCCTTACTTGACATATGTTTTAAAATATGCACCAGATGTTAGATAACAAAATTATAAACTCGCACCAGGCAAATAGTTTAAAGTTAAAGTGTAAAGCTGATTTGTCGATCAATCTCTAAGTCTGTTTATTTTTGTTTATATTATCAGAAGTTTTTCTCGGCAAATGTAAACATAAAATATCTTATATTTTGATCCTAGTATAAAAATAGGTTAAAATTTTCTGTTATCTGTTTTTCTTCCACATTAATTGAGATTGATAATAAAATATACTTTGATACATTGTTTTCTATCCATATTCTATCCGAAAACAATAAACAAGATTCGAAACTTGCAAAAACCAGAGCTTTGTTTGAAAATCAATGTATATACAATTGAATCATTGAAATTAAGCTAAAGTAAATAACCAGAAACATTATTGTTGCAAATATGTAATACAGTGTTTAATGTTGAAGACATTAAGAATATACTTTATAATTAATTTATAAGTTTAATGTAAGAAATAGATTTATAATATTATTTTTTACTTAAATAAAGATATGATTATTGTCTCAAATAAGTAAAAATTTCATAAGACTATTATTATTAAGGCGCTGTATAGGTGCACATCATTTTAGATATTTTGTCAATAGCAATTGCTTTAGCTTCATACTAAGTAAAGTAGATTTGCTCCGGTTTGAAGTGTTACGGACTGCTGTTTGGCTACACGAGGGTTAATAAGACCAATACTTACTGCTGAAAGCCGATTCTGAAAGACTGACATACATGCCAATAGCATGACTCGAACCCATGCAGTGTTCTACCGATTCGGTCGGACTCAGTAAAATTGTTTTGCTCAAGGAAGTTCT
Source organism: Pardosa pseudoannulata (assembly GCA_032207245.1). Lineage (NCBI taxonomy): Eukaryota > Metazoa > Arthropoda > Arachnida > Araneae > Lycosidae > Pardosa > Pardosa pseudoannulata. Next base: position 177,785,219 of record CM063508.1, on the reverse strand, counting down.
TCAAAGGGACCTAACTTTACCACCTTCTTAATATTTTCCTAAACAACTCATCGTCAGTTTTTTTTCATTAAACAATTTAAACTTAATCATACAGAGAATGTGTTTATAACCCCCATGAAACTGCTTAAAAGAAAATCTATGACATATTCAATATACTCCATTAGCACATGGTGCGTGTAGACAGTTGCTGGTGTAAGGTGAGAAATAATACAGATCATCAAATATTGCCACATTGAAAAGGAGGGGTCTTTAGAGTCTTCATAACAGAATGGTCATCACACTAGACTCATGATGAAGGAATCGTGAGTTCGAACTTCACTAGCGACGATAGGGTTTTAAAAAATTCGTGTTAATATTTATTTCTTTTATTTCGTGTTCCAAGAGATTCTGGGCCTTTCTTTAGTTCACTAGAAAAGTATTGAGGAATATTTGCCATTTCTCTGTGTTACGCAGTAAATCTTTCATCGCCTTCCCAGACAGATTTTAGGCAGTTTTCATGCTGATATAAAAGCCAAAGATCTCTCAGTCAAGGATAATTCTGAGTTCAGAGTTGTGCAGAGCTTGTAATTGTACTTCGCTGTTTGAGTTGAGTTAATAAATTAGATTGGATCTTAAACGAATGGATCATTTTTCCACTGATCTAAGTTCCTTTTTACTCTTAAGAATTCAGACTAACTTGATGGTTTGCAGGGAACAGAATGCGGCTTGCAACTAGCTGTGAAGACGACTTTTAATAGTAAATTGGTGGTTTTGTGATCACCCCCTTCTCTTATCTCTCGAGAGAAACATATCGTTTTCTTAGATCCTAAATAAAAGTTAGGTTCCATGTTGGACTTGTAGCTGGGCAAGTAAAAAGAATAGGGTCTAAATTCATAATTTCTTGCAACCGTTTAAATCCTGCAAACCTATAAGTTATTATTCTTTCACTTCAAGAGAGATGCATGATTCTGTCAGAAATCTTTTGATTACTTCTGCATCACATTAAAAAGTAAATTACCTGTTTTGCACGCCGAATGACTGTATCTGAATATTAACATCGTATTTCTAATAAACGACTGTGATTACAAGATGGAAAATGTAGTTTTGAATCAGCAATCATAAACTAAAAGCTATTTTGTGGCTAATAACATGCATCTCTGCAGAAGAAATCATAAATAATAGGCATGCAATATGATAGTAATTAGAAATGACAGTATTAGCGAAAAATACATACCAGCGAAAAATGTCACTTATCGCAGAAATCGAAATGTGATTAGGCATGCCTGTAACGTCTCGACAAGGAAAATTTTGGGACTGGAGTTAAATATTTAGATGCGTGTATTTCATTTCAGAATAGAAACGACTGCAAAATCTTCTATATTACTCAAGAAATAACTATTCTATATCTGAAATGAAATTAACAATGGGGCAGATAATCTAACATAATAAAACACCTTAAATTATGTTTATAACCTTGGGTAATATTTATCAGCTATTTATAAGTTTATATTTTTATTTTAAGTCTGATCTTAATGTCTTGCCACGATATATCTTAATAGCGGATTTTACAATTAAAAAAAACCCTCTTAGGTCTTAAACAAAAAAATTATAGTCTATTAATTATAGTATAATTTAATTATAGTCTAATAGCAATAATTATAAATTAATTATAATCTAATAGCATATAGCATCGTTAAAGGACTTCTAGAACGCTAACTTAATGAATTTTCGTCGAAAAGTGTATCTGGAATTCTCTGGTGAGTTGTGTTTTTATTAGTTCGTTGCTCAGCATTTTAATTAGATGAACGTGCAATATAATAATTTATAACAATTTAATTAGATGAACGTGCAAGTCTTATCATCTAAGTTTGGGTGTTATAGAATGAGATGTTAAACGCAGTGCTAACATTTTTCAAATTTCAGTGAAATAAAAACTATGTACGACTGTAACTAAGTCTAGTCCCTGTTAAACAACTTTCTGCTAGTTTCTGAATCTTCAAGTGCACTTATATCTTCATAAACAACTTATCGGGATATCTTTGGCATAGTGAGTGACTAAAGCTATATAAATTTATATGTATAATCCAAGAATGACACTCAAGAGCCAAAATATTATGATCACCCCTACATTTTTCAATGAACTCGCCTCGATGACGTGGAAGGTACGTGATCAGGGGAAGTGCTGAATACCTGTTAATGGTCTGGCCGCCTAACTCACCTGATCTCAATCCGATAGAACGCATTTGGGATTTCATGTGACGGCAGCTCAGAGTTCAAAGATCACCCATTCGCAATATCTCGGATTTGTGTAACCGTTGCATAAACATCTGATACAATCTGTCTCCGGCCGTCTACCAAGGACTTGTGACATCCATGCCAAGACGGGTTGAAGCTGTGTTGCGCGTCAAAGGTGGGCCAACTCTACTGGCAGGTGAACATAATGTTTTGGCTCTTGATTGTATATAACTGCTGGACACATTTGAAATTACAGAAAGTAATCTTTTTACTTTCCCAGGCTACTGGGCAAGGAGAAGCCTCAATAACTAGATTATTTAAGTAAATTGCAGTTGAACCATTTTGGTAAAAAGAACAGACACAGTTCTTAGCGAAGCTTAAACTTTATTAACTATTTGCTAAACCTGATATCTTTACCATCCATGGCAGACAAGAGAAAGACACGAAAAACACTCGAACAGAGGTGTACCGAAGAGAGAAGACAAACAGAATTGCTGGCATCAGCTGCAAAGCATATTGAATTAACAGAGAATTTATATCTATTTTAAAGATTGCTTTGGGAAATGTATTTGAAGAATTTTAAATCTAGGACAATGATTTCGTTAGGCCATTTTGAGGCTGTGAAAATAGTTTTTAAGAAATTAGAATGGGAGCGAGGATGTTTTTAAGGAAATATTAAAGTGGAATAATTTTGATATATTCCATATATATGTAATGATATTTTTATCACTTTCGTTTCCTGTTCTGATTATCAGATAATTACTTTCTTGCAGCATTAGCGAATGTTCTCGAATGTTTCCTAGTAGGATCCTTCCGGTTCCATACCTAAAAAGAGAGTTCTGACAATAAAGTTAAACCATCTACTTGACGTGTAGTGATAACTAATTGTCCGACACCTAAAGGTATTTGAAAACAGTTAGTGGGCTTGATAGTTGAGTTGGCAAGATGAATATACGATGATAGTTTTATTTTCGAGTGTCTTTATTTCGTTGTCATTCTCCTCTCAAGGTTTCACGACTTCAGGGCAGCAATAACTCTCCTTTGAGAAGAGGCAAAAAGCGTTTCATTTCATATATATTGTAACGAATTCTCATTACATTAAATTTCCAGATACAGGCTTATCTACTACCGTAAGAAAAACGGTATAAGGCAGAAATAGCAAATGTGCCTTTTGTGAGAAATAGCACTGAGCTCCTCTTTACCTAGTAAAAGTATGTTGTTTCACTCAGAATAGGATGCTGAATAAAGGATTCTTAACACCGAGGACCATCAAAATCATTCTGTCTGAGGAATTCATTAGGATGCTGGTGAAGTGTTTTCAGAATTTGTTTCAATGGCATCCCGAAGAAAGAGTCTCACAGGACAAAAATCCTCTACATTTTAAGGGAAAAAGCAATACTTTCCTACCTTTAACTACAAAGGTTTGTCCAGAGACATCGATTAATGATCGGCGAGATTGCCGCCGATTACTGCAAACTCCCCTTGGAACCAGGCTTACACCTGTCCGGTTATAGTTCTACAAAGCGATTCCTCACCACGTCATCATCCAATTGTTCGATCAGCTGAAATGGAAATCTGCGGGCAGACAAAGATATAAAAAGAACGGAGTTCATAGCAGATTGTGAATTTTTGACCGATCGAGTCTCCTATGAACTCCTCGGCTGATAGCGTCGAGGTGAGAGACTGAGAGTGTCCCCCCTCCCCCCTTTTTTTTCTTGATGGTAACGATCATCATTTCATTTGTAAATATTGATCGTTTTCCTCTGTCTTCATCATAACTTTAACAATTGGTGTTTCAAATTTAAGCCTCCGTTACCTCTTTTCGAGCATAGTCTGAAGACGCTACAATATATATATATATATATATATATATATATATATATATATATGCACCCAGTTTCATTTGCTATAAGTGTTGTTTGTTTCTTTATATTGTTTTATATCTTTAAAATATTTCTATATAAAAAAACGAAATTATGCAATTTCAGTATCTTTGTCTATATAACGCATTATATTATAGATATATTATTCTCTTTCGTAAACTTTCTTAAAAAGCTTGGTGAATTCTATTTTCTAATTTTAATTAAGAATTAAAGTAACAATGAAATAAAAAAAAATTAGCTTTCATTTTAAGCAAAGATCTTTAAATATATCATAGCTATTTTATGACATATGTATATATATATAGAATATGATCTAAAAATTAATTTTATTTTTAAATATTTTGACGGGATATGCATTCGAATCACGACATTCCTTCACTCTAGCCAAGCTATCGCGAAATAAAAAATGGAAATTCAAATAAATAGAAAAAAATGATTTAATATTCTTATTAATATTCAATCAGAAAAATACTTCTTTCTTATGGAGGAGAAAAAATTAATATACTCTTTCAGAAGACCAAGAGGGAAAAAAACTTAATTACAAATTCCCCAAAAAGTCTTTATTGATTTCCCCCTGCACTTAATTAAGAGCTTAAATGTTATACGAAAAATGTCAGCGAATCGACAAATATCATGATATTAATCCATCATAATACGCATTTACTGCTGAGTAGGGTTAGTTAAGAGAATAAAAATTATTTATTATGTGATATATATTTATTCAGTTCTCCGTTCATCATCGTAATGAGTTAGAGAAATATTTTCTACATTAATATTACATAAGCTATATCTGCTTAGGATGAATAATATAATAATTAGTTTGATTTATCAAGACATCTATATATTTTTATTCATAATTCATGTCCTTTAATAATACTTGGTCCGAGACAGGATTTAGATGAAAAAAAATAAGTATTTGGCTCATTTACGAATTGAGCTTGTAAAGGTAATTATAATACGTTTTCCTTTTAAGATGAAATTGCTTAATATGAATCAGTTATAAATTAATTAAGGTTCCTATAATGCATCTGTGTAATTATGGATATAATAAGCTCTCTATATCTCGGGTAAATTGCTATCATAAACTGTTTGCGCACGAAATGTCTTATAATACGAAATGGAAATATATATATATATATATATATATATATATATATATATATATATATATATATATAATATATATATATATATATATATATATATATATATATATATATATATATATATATATATATATATATATATATATATATATATATATATATATATATATATATATATATATATATATATATATATATATATATATATATATATATATATATATATATATATATGCTGTCTACCAATAAGTATTTGGACACCTATGCAAATGAAGATATCTGCGGTCCTGAGGTACGTCACGGCCTCCGCTGGTATACATCGTGTAGAAAACAGTATCGGCATTAGTCGCATGCAAGATGTCGCACAGTTCTGAGCTTTCTGATTTCGAAAAGGGTATAATTATCAGGTATCACAAATGTGGCTGATCCTTAAGGGACATATCTAGCGATCTAAAGTACCCAAAATTGAAATTGGCTTACGTAATTAAGAAGTGGAAGGTGAGAAATGATTGTCGGAATGCGCCCCGAGTCGGCAGACCAACTAAACTGGGAGACAGAGACCGACGAGTGCTGTCCAGAAAAATTCGGAACAACCTCATCCGCGATGGCCCTCATCCGCGAGGAGTTTCAACAGGCATCCGGGAGTATTGTTTTAATGAATACATCTGTTAGGAAGCACATCTGCTTTGTTTTCATGGCCGTGCTGCCCATAAGCATTTGATCACAAAGTCCAACCAAGATGCTCGGTTAATGTGGTGCAAAGCACATCGAATTTGGACCGTAGATCAGTGGAAACGGGTTCTTTGGAGCGAGGAATCAAGATCACCCTTTACCGCTCGGATGGCAGGGTCTGGGTCGATGCCTACTCCACTATTTTGGATGACAATGTGCTTCTTACGTTATGGCAGTTTAAGGGTTGGATACCTTTTAGTTTCAGGATGACAATGACAGTTGTCATCGACTGGATTGGCCTGCCGAGAGCCGAGACCTGAACCCTGTCGAGAACCTCTGGGACGAGTTGGATCTCCGAATTAAGGGGTACATTACCCGTCCAAAATCGGTGAAGAAACTCCAAGCCGAGTGGAAGACAATAACAGTAGCTTGTTCTACGAACTATATTTTGAATAAATAGTTTTTTCTTTTCTATCACAGGTTTAAATACTTATGGTGTGAATACATATATATACATATATATATATACACACATATATAATTATACATACATATATTATATATATATATATATATATATATATATATATAATATATATATATATATTATTATATATATATATATATATATATATATATAAATATATATATATATACATATAATATACTATATATATAAATATACATATATATATATATATATACATATATATATAATATATATATATATATATATATATATATATATATATATATATATTTATATATATATACATAATATATATATATACATATACATATAAATATACATATATACATATACAATATACATATGTATGTGCTTATATTAAAATATATATTTAATAACACAGAATAATATTTTGACATTTTGGTAGTAAATAAATTATACAACATGAAATGTTTTGTTTGATTCCGTAATAGTGAAATAATTTTAGGTTTAAAAAAATATCATTTTTCATTTTGCTAATTATAATTACTACACAGGCTTACTTTGATTTGTAAAGCGCAAATAAAAAGTAGTAATGTAAACTGAATCCTTACTAGATTTTTGACGTCATTCTGAAATCATAAATGGCATTCCCTTTTTTTACTAACCTTTTTTAGCTTTTCAGTGTTTTTTCGGTTTATTTTTATTTTAAAAATAATTTCTACAGTAGATCAACATACACTATAAAGCACATTATTTAAGCTCATTTTCCCTTGTTTTACAAAAGATTAGACCATACAGTGCAACATCAACCAAACCTAAAACTAGAAAATGAGAGTGCATCATTCGATTCTAGAAAAATTTCTAGTATTATTCGAATTCTAGTTCTAATACTATACTGCAGTTAAATATTTGAGAACTTTTGGAATGTTTCCTAAACCAAATAAAATACTCCGTGACAAAAAAGATATTCACATTGGGAGAGAGATTATTAGGCTGGACTATATCTATGGACGAAATTATTTTTTTAAATACGAAAACAAATTGATGAAGGCACAAAAAATTAAATGATGTAAGAAACGAAACACTTAAAATATTACATTCCTACTTTTTATGTTTGTATCACAGTCCTATATACATCGTTTAAAGTTCTCTATATTTTATTTATTTGTTGTATTACCTTTAACAATGTGTATTTTTGCACTATGATAAATTATTTAATTTTATTTCCTTATAAATCATTAATTACATTTTATATATACATTTATTTTTTATGTTTTGACAAATATATTTAATTTTAATAAAAATTAAATATATATAGATGGTATATAAATTTATCCCCTTTATTAATTTAAAGTATGAAATAATTTTTTTTTTAGTAAAAGTAGTGTAATAAGTTTTATTCTATATCAGAAATATGATTTTGTGGAATAAAAATTAGTCTTTATGTTAAAAGAGAGCAGTTTTAAAAGGCAGTAATTGTAATAGTAATAAACACAAATTATTTTACTAATAATAAGTTACTAATATACTGTACTGGAAATCTAAATTTTATCTTACGTTTTTCATTAGGTAAAAATAAAGAAATATCGGGATAAGTTTGCTTTTATTTGATTTAAACTACTACATATATTTAAATATAGAAAATTGTTATTTATAATAACATTTCACACTTGTAAAGGGAACATAAGCAAAAAAGCAGTAAATAGAGTGGGGTATTTAATAGATCGAAATCGTAAAAGCAGTTAATTTTTTTAAATGACTACATCACAGAAAATGCATTTTGATTAACTAAGCATATTCAGATAAAAGTGCAATTAAATTATTACAAATAACCCTTATCTTGGTCAAGCGAATAAAAAAGTATTTTATTTCCAAACAAATAAATAACATCCTATAAATAAGCGCTATTTGTTAAATAGGAAAGAAACAAAATAAATTTAAGCCATAAACAAGGTTTGAAAATTTATTTACAACTATACGCTAATTTTAAAAGCATAATAAAGGGAGAAAAGAAAGAAAAAAAAAACGGAAGATACGAATCAGATGAGTTTCAAAAACAACCAAGAAAAGTTGAAAGAACTCTTCTTTTATCAGTCACAAGGTGGAAAATCTAATTATTTGAATGGTCAATTCTCGTTTTTCGTAGCTTGATAGATGCGCGGGAGCTTAATGGATTTCTTCAATGGTCCATAATCACGGCATCCAATGTAATTTTGTTGTCTGATGTAACGCTCCTTAAAAACTCGAAATTTTATGTACTAGAAAAATAAACAGCCGTGTTTTTGACGGTTTAATCAATCCGGGTTGTAAAACAAAGACTTATGCGTAATAGTTACATTTAAAAAACCTCTTATGGGGGTTTCTATTAAAACTTTATTGCTACTTATAGGATAGATAGTATTTAATTAACAAGTATTTAATTGATACACATAGTGTTATATGTATCTTTTAAAATAGTATTTTCTTCATATTAAGCTATTAACTCCCGAACTAATTTTGCTAAACATTGATAAATTAACACATTGATAAATATATATTGATTATAGTGAAAAAGTGTTTATAGGGACACATCACTTCTAAAGCTTCAAAAATGTTTTTTTTAATTATATATTTTTAAAAACACTTTACATTTTTGAATACTTTAAAACGATCTAGATTGAAAAAATTTTAATTCGAAATCTTAAAACTATATAATTTTCCCATTTAATATAATAGCTTTTAACCAAACTATAAAAATGTTCATTGTATTTTACTGAGAATGATGATTTATCAAATTGCGTGCACTGTAATAAAAAAATGGTTGAAGATATTTATTTAAAATACATTTTACAGCTACGGTAAATTTATACTTATTCTTTGTTGTTTATTTCATTTAGTATTTATAATATTTGAAATGGAATTTTTAAACATTATTTTAGATTTTAAAATATCGAAATCCCTGGTGTAATATTTCTGAACCTTTTTTTCAGAAATTTAAATAGGTGGAGAATTATTGAGACCATCAATAATTAAAGTAGAGGTTTTACAGAGTACCTAGTAGTGTGGAATATTTAACTTTAACCTGCAAACAGATCAAAACTTTATTTGGAGGATCAATACAGAGTTGCCAAATGATAAATTTTTCACATTGGTATCACTTAAGAACCGATGGGTGATTGAGAAGTACAGAGGTATAATTTCGTTCTTACATCTAAGCTGTGAGTAATAACGCTTTGCCTAAGTAAAAGGTTTATTAATCTGTACCTTGACGCAAAGGTAACAGGAAGCATATTTAATCGAATTCGTTCCGTGTCTTCGACAGCCCTTGACAGGTGGACTCCATACACTAAACCATTTCTTTTTTTAATATGTGCATGCTAGGGTTCTTTCATATTTGGAGTAATACCATTACCACAAACATCCTTCATCATCACTATTTCAATTGTATGCACCTTAAACCACTATGAGCCATCCCCCCGCCTCTATAAAGTGGCAATGTCTTGCAGTGGTCCAACATGGGCGATAGTGAAGAAGATCCATGCAAACTAAACATTTTTTAGATTACAATACATACTTTACTTCGTACAAAGAAGTAAAAAAAAAAAGTTTTGTAATGACAGATATATATACTGTTATTGGCTCCTTGGCTAAGTTTAGGGAGACTAAATTTTGGATCCTCATTTCGAGACTTGGCGACATTTATTGCCGACTCCCTTTATCTGGATTTTACTAGAAGCTTATGGAAATTTCCAGAAACCAGAAAGCTATATAAAGGGACCGTGAGTTCTCATTAAAGTCAGTCCTCGCTCAGATCTGGGGAAAGTAGGACCTGTGTTAATGCTCTCCGTATTGCTCTGAAAAAGTTCGCCAAAAGGCTGCTAAGTTTTACCGTTGTAAATGTTAACCGTTGTAACCGTTAACCGTTGTAAATGTTATTCATTTGGCTCGTTAATAAATTGTTACCGTTTTTATGTTAGCCAAAGTCTATTCAATCAACGATACTAACACATGAAAACAACAGACTGTAAAATAAAGTTTTACAATATGTGTAGAATTTCTACATGAGTTCAGTTGGTGCCAAAAAATTAACTTCATGAGTAAAGTTTGAAAAAAAAACAGTATCTCGAATCTAATGTAAAAAGTACAAATAGTATAAAATATTTGAAAATTGGGAGATCATTGATATAACTAGTATCTAATTTCACTAAAGAGGAGTACAATCTTTCCAAGTAAACATAAAATTACATAACTTATTTTTAATTTTCATCAAGTAATAAAGTTAGATGTTAATATTCTAAGATTCAAGTATAAAAACAACAAAAAAAATCAACGGAATTAAGGAGAAACTTTGCAGCTGTAAAACAAAATCACATTTATTGATAGGAAAGAAGGTATGTTCTTAAATGTGAGTTAATTTGGGGTAACTTTCGGTTAATTAAGGTAATGCATTGATGCATAAAAAATAATATGCAAAAAAAACATTTTTGGTACACCATCATATTGTGATAGTCATAGATGTTATATCACCATTATAATTTAACGAAATTTTAAATTTAGATGAATTTCTGCAGCAATTGAACAAAAGAAATTCAAAAACGTATTTACTAAAGATAAAAAATGGAAATATTATTGTTACAAATCTTTAGTTTTTTTTCGCATGTAAGATTTAAACTATTCGA
>CM063508.1:177766735-177769235 GCA_032207245.1 Pardosa pseudoannulata | reverse complement strand
CTAAAGATATAAAAGGAAAAGTACTTAAAAAAATGATGTTTAGTTTATCTCCCGAAGTTCAGTAGCATGATGCGGAAAAGATGATAAATTAGATCGAAACATAATATTTCCGCTGTTTTCTTTCTCAGAGTATGAAAATCAAACACCCGAAAGTTTATCCATTACATGTAATGTTACTGCCCATTTTCTCCCCTTGTTTTCTTAGTAAGTAGGAAAATCTGATTATATCAATCGTGGGTTTGGAGTTTTCATGGTCTAAGGAATATTTTCTATTCTTAAAGTGTTTAGCAAAACTTTCGTAATCTATGTGGTCACGTAATTTTACCAACGCAGCAATCTTGAAAGAATGCTTCTTCTGTAAAGAATGGTTTTATTTATTTTTTGTTTGTTTTATGGTTTCCTTTACGTGAGTTTAAATATTGACATGTGTAAGAGAATTAATTAATATTTAAAAATTCCAGTGACATTCTTAGTTTAGCAGGATATAAATTATTTTATTAGTTTTATTAAGAAGGAGTTGTAAATTATAATTATGTAATTTTGATAAGGTTAACTATCTTTCGATACTTAAAATTTTTATCATATATCCGTTTATTGATTAATTAATCTTAAAATAAAATGTTTTGCTCCTATTAGAATTAATATTTTTGTAGTTTTTTAATAAACCTTTAACTTAAAGTGGCAAAATTAAATAAATTTTTAACAATTTGTTAATTAACATAACAGGGATTCAAATAAAATTTGAAATTGCCTTACCCTTAAGTTAACTTTTCAAATAAGTACATTACTAGTTACCATTTTATATCATATTCAAAATAAAAATATATTTTATTTTGCAAACGAAAATTTATACATATATCTGATATTTTAAAATTTAAAAAAGATTCAGAACCTAAAATCTAAAAAAATACATTTGTGTTGTTATAAAATAAAATGTATTATACTTTTCACTACAAATACAGAAAACAGATATACAAAAATTTTCAATCACATTCTTGCTTTAGCAGTACATAAATTATTTCATTAGTTTCATTAAGAATTAGCAGTAAATTATAATTATGTAATTTTGATAACACCATTAACTATCTTTCGATACTTAAAATGTGTATCATAATAAACATTTATTTAATTCATCGTAAAATATGTTGTTAAAATATTTTGTTCATATTAGAATTTATATTTTACTAGTTTTTTAATAAAGCTTTAACTTAAAATGACAAAATTAAATATTATTTATAGTATTTTGTTAAATAACATAACAGTTATTGAAATAAAATTTGAAATTTTATTACCATTAAGTTAACTTTTGAAATATGTATATTACAAGTTAAAATTTCAAATCAAATTCAAAATATTAATATATTTCATTCTGCAAACGAAAATTTATACATATATCTGATATTTTAAAAATTTATAACGATTAAGAATATAGAAATTAAAAAAAAATACATTTTTGTTGATATAAAATAAAATGTATTACACTTTTCACTACAAATACATAAAACAGATACATAAAAATTTTCAATCACACTCATTCTTTAACAGTACATAAGTTATTTCATTAGTTTCATTAAAAAGGAGCAGTAAAATATAATTACGTAATTTTGATAACACCATTATCTATCTTTCGATATTTAAATTTGTATCATAATAAACTTTTTTAATTCATCATAAAATATGTTGTTAAAATATTTTGTTCCTATTAGAATTAATATTTTACTAGTTTTAAATAAACTTAATAAATAAATATTTTACTAGTTTTTAATTAACTTAAAATGACAAAATTAAACTATTTCGTTAATTAACATAACAGGTATTCAAATAAAATTTGAAATTGCCTTACCCTTAAGTTAACTTTTCAACTAAGTACATTACTAGTTAAAATTTCATATCATATTCAAAATAAAAATATATTTCACTTTGTAAACTAAAATTTATACATATATCTGATATTTTAAAATTTTAAAAAGTTTAAGAATCTAGAAATAAAAAAATGCATTTATGTTGTTATAAAATAAAATGTATTACACTTTTCACAACAAATACACAAAACAAATACATAAAAATTTTCAATCACACTCTTGCTTTAGCAGTATATAAATTATTTCATTCGTATCAATAAGAAGGAACAGTAAATTATAATTATGTAATTTTGATAACACCATTAACTATCTTTCGATACTTATTTTTTTTTTATCATAACAGCAGTTTTTTGATTCATCATAAAATAAAATGTATTGTTCCTATTAGAATTAATATTTTACAAGTTTAAAATAAATTTAATAAATTAATATTTTACTAGTTTTTTAATTAACTTAAAATAAATTTAAATATTTTACTATTTTGTTAATTAACATAACAATAAATAAAATTTGAAACTATTTTATTAATTAACATAATAGGTATTCAAATTAAGTTTTAAATTTCCTTACCCTTAGTTAACTTTTCAAATAAGTACATTAGTAGTTAAAATATCATATCTTATTCAAAATAAAAATAT
>CM063508.1:177744235-177759235 GCA_032207245.1 Pardosa pseudoannulata | reverse complement strand
GGGCTTGTCTACTCTCTTTCAATGTGCTCGTCTTTGCTTCTCAGCGCCGTAAAAAATGCAGGTGTCCATGTACCACCAACTCAAGTCTTGAGTATAGTATTAAAATGGGTAAGTAAATCATGTGTAAAGCAAAAGCGCAATATTCAGCTGTTGTAAAGAAATTATCTTGTTCTTTACGAGTACAGTGACTTTTACTGAACTTGGCTTCCTCAACTATAATAAATATATCCATGGATAAATATATCCATAGAAACTCTTCAATTTTTCATTTTCAAAATACTTATATCTTTTTCAGATTCCTCCACCCATGTAGTTGAGATCTTTTCCACCTGACATACCAGAGAAGTGTTAAAAATGAAAAATTTTACTTACAATGCTGTCTAAACTTCTGTAGACATGGCCAAGTCATCTTAACCTATTACTTCAGCTGATTTGAGATATTATCCTTTAAAGTCAGTATAATGCAAAGCTATATTGAGTTCGTCAGGATACTCTCTCTTGTACTGGGCTAAGGATAGCTCTGAGGATTCTTCTCTCGAAGATCATCAGAACTCAGTGTCTATATTAGAAATCCAAGTTTCACACGTATAATGCAGGAAAAGTAAAATGAGTGTCTTATAGATTCTTTATTTAGTTTTCCGACTGATTTAATTAAATCTAACTGTTTTCTCAGTCCGAAGAAACATCTTTTATCTATTTTACTTTTGTTCTCAAATTCTTCTCGGAACTTATTTTTAGTCCTTACTAATTGTGTCAAGGTATTTAAATTCATTAATTTTTTTTGAAGATGTGGCCTTTAATGCCCAGAAGTAATTTACAGTTGAGGCTGGAAATTCCCTAAATTTAGTTTTATCTTCTTTGATGATGATTCCTATATTTGTGGCAGATGTGATAAGGAATTGAAAACTTCTCTCTCACTGGCCTTTATAACAATCGAAAAGTATCTATGTCATGTACATATCCCAGCAATTGAAGTTATCTATTCCATAGAATATAACTTTGGTATCCTACTATCTCCAATATACTTCTCCAATGCTAAATTAAAAAGTATGTAGGCAATGTTATCCTCTTGACACTGGATTTTCTCTGTTCAAAAGGTTCAGATATGGGGCTTTAGATTTTAACCCCTCATTTTATATTCTAAGTGTAGATTTAATTTCATTAACAAGCTTGGAATTTCAAACTTATCCATTGCCTCAAGCACTTTATCCCTCTTTATACTGCAAATCTTAAACAACCTTAAGATCTATAAATAAGTGAAAAGTATCATTATTATTTAAGATTTGCCTTAAAGTATGAATTTGATCTGTAGAATATCTTGATCCACCTTGGTAGTCTACTTCTCCTTGTTATCAAAAGAGTCAGTTGAGAGTAGATATTTATAAGGCAAGTTGGAGAAAAATGTATATGCCTTATTGACTATTTTGATGCCCCTACACTTATCGCATTCAAGTTAGTCTCCTTTCTTAAAAGTGAGGTATACAGAGCCTTTTCCCTATTTAATGAATAATTTCTATATCCCTAATCTTGAATTTTTATGGCATTTATGAGATCCGGTACTTGGAAAGAAATAATATTTACCTATACATTAAAGCAATATAATTATATATTTTTTATCCTCAGATGCAATAGGATAATCATAACAAAATTTTATCACTATATTTTCACTATTTTTGTAAGATTTGTCGTAAAGTATGAATTTGGTCTGTAAAATATCTTGATGAACGTTGATTGTCTACTACTCTTTCTTATCAAAATAGTTGAGAGTACATATTGATGAGGAAAGTTGGAGAAAAATTTATATGTCGTATTGACTATTTTGATGCTCCTATAATTATTGTATTCAAGTTGCTCTGGTTTCATAAAAGTGAGGTATATAATGCTTTTTCCCAATTTACTGGGTAAGAGAATTACTTACGCTGACCCAAACTAGTATGTCCATACAGCAGTTGAAAAACTGAAGACTGATCACCACGACAGATACAGAGCTGCAGCTGACCTACGCGAGGCCCGATATGGTTCGAAGCTTAATGTGGTCAAACCCAGTAAGGAACAAGCACTACAGAAGCAAGTTCTGCTCTACCAGGGAAGACGTAGAGGGAAATATCACTCAGGCACCCCGGGTTCTTGAAGCCCGAATACTCATAAAGGAGAAGTATCCCTGGGCACATAATGGGGGACATTTAATATTTAATTTCTATATCCATAATCATGAATATTCTATGGTATTTATGAGATCCGGTACTTGGAAAGAAATAATATATACGTATATATTAATGCAATATAATTATGTAATTTTTATCCTCAGAAGTAATAGGATAATCATAACAGAATTGAATCACTATATTTTCACTATTACTAACGTTTAAAAGCACATAGTCACTTAACCTAATTATTTTCTATAATTTAGTATAGAAAAATATCTGGTGTTGCAGGGTACTTGCCCCTGCCTATGCATTTAGTGCATACACATACACTTAAATATTAACTTATAAAATACGTTCCGTATAACATTCTCTGTATTCCGTACAATTATTGTTAGCACCCGTATACTGGTATTTTTATTTGCATACATCTACAAAACAGTACACACTCTTACCATTAATCCAGAATTCTCCTAATTACTTTCACTGAGATGTTTGTGGTAGATGTGGAATCATCATTCTCCTAGAAAAAGTATTTCCCTCTATTTATGTACTTAACTATAGAGAAATGAGATGTTTCCATACAGAAGTTATGTCCATAAAATAATATAAAAACATAAGACCGAAACTCAAATAAAGGTATTCTCAGCGATATGTAAATTTTTTACACATTTAAGATCCAATCTATATTTTTATTATAAAATCATTATGTTTACTGGTGATAATATGTTAAATTTTTAAATACTAAGGACTTATAACCGTCCTTACAGATATCTTGAAATTAAGTATTTTTTCGTAGTATTTTATTGATTTTGTATTTCATATTTTGATACATTAGTAATTGTATAATGAAATAATCTTATTACGAATCCAATGCAAATATTTGATAAAAAATCATTTATTGTTGAGAATTCAAAAATCTCAAAATATTAACACAATCAAAACATAATTTTATCTTATCTATTTTAATACATTAAAAATATTTATGATTATGAGTTAATTTTAAATTTCGAATATACCATGAATAAGATGTCTAAAATTTCTTAAGAATTAATTGAGAGAAAAAAAAACAGAAATTTCAGACAAAATAAATTTGTATTATTAAAATTATGTTATGCTATATAAATATAACGTTAATTTCTCTTTTCCAAATTACTTTTGCAAACATTTATTTTAGATTTTGTTAATTTCAAAGAAGTATAATTATTATTAAGTTATAGATTTATATTTTGCAGTTAATGAGAATATATCATTTGTCTTATGAATTATTTACATATATCTGTAAAAACTGTAATTTCTAAGAAAGGCATTTTTAAAAATTAATGTACTGGGAGTAAAATATTACACTATTTTCAGTTTTACAAAAATAATTTCTGATATCATTCATTTCGTCGTGGAACTTGTTAATTTGAAAGAAATATAGTATGTGACTGTAAATAATGATCTAACAAAGGTTGACGTAAAGAATGAAAATTACAGAAGTAACTGAAATTAACGTAATACAAATATTACATTATTTTCAGTTTCACAAAAATAATTTTTGGTGTAATTTATTTTATATTATATAATAAACGTAAGTTATTAATTTGAAAGAATTAAAGGAAAGAGATGAGCACTTGGGACATTTCAATTATGTAAGATGCCTGAAAATATTTGAAAGATGAAATTTCAAAATAAAATAATTAGGTGAATTTAAGAAAACTAAATAATTTGTTTCATTTTAAACTATTCTTTTTTTATATTTCTGATTCAAAATTTTTTCCTGTGTATAAATATATGGATGTCATTATTAATAATATCTACATTAAAATGGAAAATTTAAAAAAAGTAGCCTCAAAACAGTTGTCTTTCAAACACAAATGAAAGATTCTGGAACAGCAGGATGGTGGAGTAAATGTTTCTCATAATTCGTATAATTATTCAGTGAATTTTGACCTACCAATGTCACTCTTTAAGCAGCTGCATACTTCTTTGTTTATTTATATCGGCAATCCGAAATTATTTTCACAATTATCACTGACACATTGGGTCCGTCTCGTTAATGTCTTTCAAGACTTGATATGCTACGACTTCATATGACATACGATAATTAAAGGCGTTCAAGGCTTTAAAGATAATGGAGAAACTGGATTCTATGGGACGAGCCAGAGGTATCTAACAGTACGCATAAAAATGACGAGTGAAAAGTAAACAGCTAAAAGAGTAAAGATAAGATAGAAGGATAAATTCGGAATTTCTAAACGCAATAAACTACAGAGTAGAAAGTTTGGGGATAGGAAACAGAAAAATGTTTTTATGGCCAGGGACAGAAAATTTGGAGTGATTAGTTTTCTATTTTTGAGAGATAAATTTGAGATTGGGAGAACCAATGAAATTTCAGAGATTCAACCAATTGAAATTCAGGGACTTGCAAGAATCGACAAGTACAATTTCAGTGGACTGCAAAGGTTCAAATGAGTATGAAATTTCGACTCCAGGTTGTAAATACTTTGTGAATTTCATTCCGTGTACTCAGGTAGATAGTAACTATGCAACGGATAGAGGTGCACGAACGATATGCTCAGATGTGAGTATTTGAGAGAGGACGTGTAATTGGGCTCAAAGAAGACGTTGGTCTAATCAGCTAATCGCTCGACATATGGGTAGAATCGATACCACTATTAGACGATGCTGGCATGAATGGGTGAATCATGGCCGAACACAGAGTCAAAAAAGTACCGGTAGACCTAGAAAAACGACAATGTGAGGACCGAGAAACAGTCAGAATCTCACTCACATCCCCAGAAGTATCATTATTATCGATTATACGTACAACTAATGCTTCAGTGACAGCAAGGACCATTTCTAGGCTGCTCACATAAAGGAGTCTAAGGTCACGGTGCCTCTTGCGCCGACTACCATTGTCCTCTGTACACAACAAGTTCGTTTGAAGTGATTTGGGGTCATTCAAACTGGAGTAGAATAGTCTTTTAGGGGGTGAGTCCTGCTTTGAACTGAGCCTCGATGACCAGCGAAGACGTGTCTCGAGATGAAGTTTGGGAATCTTAACTGACTGTATTTCAGCATACAAACAATAGTGATGGTCTGGATTGCCATTTCATTAAAAAGTAGGACTCCTTTGTTTGTCCTCCGTGGTACCTTTACAGCACAACGGTACGTCAAAGTTCTACGTACCATTGTGTTGCACTTCATATAACGCCATCATGGGTTTACATTTCAGCAAGATAATGTCCTACCCGACATTGCCTGTGTTTTTACTGCTTGTCTTCGTGTCTGCCTAATGCAACCTTGGCCAACATGTTGCTGGATCTCCCTCCTATTGACCCTGTTTGGAGCATTATATGCAGGGCCCTCCTGCCATCAGGGGTTTTTCTTGATCTTACGCGACAGTTGGACAGAATTTGACACAATATCCCCTAGTAGATCACCCGCCACTTCTACCAATCAATTCCAAGCCGAATAACCTCTTGCATAAGGGCCATAGGTGGACAAACGCGTTTTTGAGTTTTCACTTTGTGAAGCTCTATCACTTGAATAAATCATTCACTTTCTCTCAAATAGTAATTATTTGTTTTTCTGTATATGTACATAACATCTACCAACTTTTGTTAAATTCCGATAAAGCCTGTTTGCTGTTTTTAAGAGTGTATTTTAATGCAGTAAATGTGTCTACCAAAGCGTATCTGTTGTTTCCAATTGGATTTGATGTGAGAGAGTTGTTGATTATGCTGTTGTTGCTTTCCTCATTTTCAGTCATAGTATATGACGGTACCTTATTGCAATGCAATTAAGTTGTTTCTCACTGCGTTTCTGTTGTATGTAATTGATATTACTATAAGAAAGTAACTGGTTTGTCGGGTTAAATGCTACAGTCTACTTCCACGAATTCTAATGGGGCTCATGAGAGAATATTAAACCGACAAAATATATTTACTTTTGGGGTATGTTTTTACTAAAGAGCTTTTTACTGTGAAAACAACTGGAATCCTCTATTAGAACACTTTTACATCATACTTACTATTCTGTTAGAAAAAAAATTCTAAACGTTTGAAATGGACAGCGAAACTATTTTAGGCCTAATGACAGTCCGACATGCTACCATGCACTTTATTCCGTAACCGTAAAGGAAAAACATCTGCTTTGAACATACAATTGTTGTAAACAAAAAATTGAAGCAAACAAGTGACATAAAAGTAGTTTGTAATGACATTCGCAATACAGCACTTGCTTTGAAGTTAGCTCACGTTATTTAGAACTATTGTACTGTCGAAAAATTGTACATTGGGGTATACTATTTTACCTGATATGTGAAAGTTAATTCTTTTAGATGATTGTGGCTATTTTATTTTTTAGAGGTTTCTTATTGTATTTGTTGTTAAATAAAACTCTAAAATTTTAAACATGGTAGTAGAAAATATGCTGTTTAAAATTATAGAAAAAAATATTTTATTTCTGTTATTTCCTTGTGGTGACCCCGGAAGGTCTGTATCAAAATAGTGGAAGGTCAGAACCAAGATGTCTCAATTTTAGATTTTACTGTATACTTTCCTATCATGCTTCGTTTATTTTCCTTTTTTTGTTAACATTTAGTTATTGTATCTTGTTTTCTGTACAACTATATTATTTAAAAGCACTATTTCTTTTAAAAAACTCTTCAAAATTTTTCAAAGTAGAAAAATAATTTAAGACATTATTTCGATTTCCCTAAATTTTGATGACTATTTCTAGATATTATAAAAGAAATGCATTTGTAAAAATTGTTGAAATTATGACTTTTTTTATCTTTAAGATTTTTGAAAATCAAAACTAATGTAGTTAAAATATTATAAATGTCAGAAAGCTAAATATACACTTTTTATACCTTTATTTTGAAACTTTTTACTATTAAACTAACCTTTATTTTTTTAATTACCCTCAACATTTTAGTACAAATCGTATATAATCGATATTTAAAATTATGAACCATTTTTTGTTGTTACCTTTTTATTCTAATCTTAAATATATTTTTCTTCTATTCAGAAAGTTCTTAATTTACTAACTGCTGTCTATGATTTTATAATAACAACTATTATTTTCTTAATATCTTACAGTAAATATTAAAGTTTTTACTATTAAATTAAACTTTATTTTTTTAATTACCCACATCAATTTTACTACACATCGAATATAAACAATATTTAAAATTATGAACCATTTTTTTGTTATCTTTTTATTCTAATTACAAATATATTTTTCTTCTATTCTGAAAATTTCTCATTTACTGACTGCTGTCTATGATTTTAGAATAAACGACTATTGTTTTCTTAATATCTTACTGTAAATATTAAACTTTTTACTATTAAACTCACCCTTATTTTTTTTAATTATCCACATCCATTTGAGTACACATCGAATGTAAACAATATTTAAAATTATGAACCATTTTTTTGTTATCCTTTTATTCAAATTACAAATATATTTTTCTTCTATTTAGTAAGTTCTTAATTTACTAACTACTGTCTAGGATTTTAGAATAACGACTATTGTTTTCTTAATATCTTACAGTAAATATTAAAGTTTTTACTATTAAACTTACCTTTATTTTTTTTTATTATTGACCCACATCAATTTTAGTACACATCGACTATAAACAATATTTAAAATTATGAACCATTTTTTGTTGTTATCTTTTTATTCTAATATTAAATATATTTTTCTTCTATTCAGGAAATTCTTAAAGTACTAACTGATGGGTATGAGTTTAGAATAACGACTATTGTTTTCTTAATATCTTACTATTAATATTAAACTTTTTACTAGTAAAGTAACCTTTATTGTTTTAATTACTGTAACAATAGGTTATATATTTGTCGGTTCTTAGCCCTCGTGTTGCAAATAGTAGACCGTAGCACTCCAAACCAAACCAACATTCAGTTCAGATTTTATTTACCTCTTACCGTGAGTCATCGTCAAAGACATACCAGAACAGGACGGGTTTGAACTAGAAATAAACTTCGGACTTCTCCCAACCAATAGAAGGGTCCGTTGCTTTGAGGGATTCTGACCCCACGCCATTCTGGAGTGGACCCCCTGTTTTTTCTCCGCGGGAAAGTCTGATTTTTAGAGGACTAAGTTGTGGCCAGAGGAGAGCAGAAGGTGAACGCTGCTGGCATCCGCGGCTTGCGGGATAGACCTTTTGAGAAAAATCATCGCCATATTGTTTTTTAGGGCAGTCGCCGACTCGAGAGCAGTCTTCGATGTCTACAAATGATAAATTGATTCCAGTTGTATTCCTTAGGCATTTATTTAATTGTATAAATTCATTTAATCAAGACTTATTTGTCCATGTGTTTATTAATGAGTTTTAATTTCTTCTTTCTCAAACACTAGGCCAACGTAACATTATTTTTACGTTTACCCACATCAATTTTACTACAAATCTACTATAAACAATACATAAAATAATGAACTATTTCTTGTTATTATCTTTTTATACTAGTCTTAATCCCTTCCCCTTACGGTCACAGCTTTCGGGCCTTTACTAATTTGCCCGTACGGCGTACGGGCAATCTGATTTCTATTTCGCTAGCACTGTTTCGGCCGTATTTTTTCCAATTTTAGTAACAAATTATTCGTACAGATGAAGTAAATGATAGTTTCCAGTTTATTGTATTTTCTACTCTGATTGGTTCAAAAGCGCGGTTTTTTTCGCATGTTTTGTTTCAGAAGACGAATTGCTATCTTTCAGTGTATAGCTTTCTGGTTATATTTTACTAACCGGCTGATAATTTTATTGGTGTAAGAGTTGAATAATATATTTTTACTTTTAAATAAAGGAAAATTCAGAGCGTATGGAGCTAATTTCCTGTGATTCGAACTGTGACTCGGAATCAGAAACTGAATTATCTGTAAATGATAGTAGTGAAAGTTTACTAGATGACCTGGATAATAGTGACTCTGGTAGTAGTACAGATGGAATCAGTCAAGCAAGGCAAATTTTTGAAATTAATTATGATAGTCCTTCGGATCCACCTTTTAGATTTGTTTTCACTGGAATTCCAAAAATTAACTTGGATATCGATGAGACTAAAGGTAAACTTCAGTTCTATGATGCTTTCATACAAAGAAAAGAAATTGTAATAAATGCTTTAAAATATTAGAAATGTTAATTTTAACAACATATCTTTACTTAAAAATGTAAAATAAACAAAAAAATTCAATAAAAATGTGACATTTTTTTGACAGAATACTGGAAAAAAATGAAACTATCAAAGGGTTAAATATATTTTTCTTCTATTCAGAAAGTAAATTTCCTAATTTACTAACTGCTGTCTATGATTTTAGAATAATCACTATACCTTTCTTAATATTTCACTGTAAATATTAATATAGAGACATCTTATGCTTTCACATACACTTACCCAATTCTATTTAAGATTGACCCCGAAATCTGTTAGAAGATATTCAGTACGGAACTTCAGTACGTAGCAGAGAAATAAGAAACATAATTGGTATTTCTGGCGTCGACAGGATTCAGAGTCATTTATTTCGAGGGGGATATTTAACCTTTCTAGGTCTTTATATATGTTTTACCAATGATTTCTGATAATTTCGATATATGAAGTCATTACCGCATGGACTGGTATATATTTCTTGTATACTATATTGACTGACGTCAGGAAAAAACGCAATAACTCACTTTTTTCCATTAACTAGGAATAACACTTTTGTGTCTTTCAAGTAATTTTTCTATCATTAATAACAGTTTATTTTCTCAGAGAAGTAATACTGTCATATGAAGAGTAAATAGAAAAAGTAAAACGGCATTTTTACCCGTAATCGATACTCTTCATGTTTTTTCTTACACGGAATACTTTCTGCACGAAGCATTTGTTAAAAGCCATTTAGAATATCTGCTCATGCAAAACACTCGAAAAATTGTTCGTTAATTATAGGTATGAAAAATTTCTCGGAACATCGTGAAGTAATTTTTTTTTTCCTAATTTCTTTTTTAGGACATTAATGTGGCATACCAGATTTTTTTAGAAGCTCCGGATCTGGATATTGCAACTCTTATTTAGGGAAATAAATATTTTTAAGAAACATTCATTTCTCGATGTCAAAAATTTCTTTAGTAGATTGAACCACACCAGATAATATTAAAGTACAAAAATTAAAAGGTATAAGTAATTTGATGAAAGTTATGGAGATTCAAATAATCAGCAAAATATTTATTATTGATTCAGGATACAGTTTCATCTGAACACTTCGCGTGCTGGCAACGTATTTTTACGTCTTTTTGCAGTCTGTCACTGGAGGGCGGGTCACGTAAAAATACGTATTTAGTAGATTTGTGGTAGATACCCGCTAACCACTACAAGTTTACTAAATATGTATAATTATAAGAATGTGTTACATTATATGCGTATTGTTTGCGTTGATATGCAACGCTTTGCAATTTTTATTTCAGCTAGTTATAATTGTCGAGTGACTCGGTCTTCTGTTGCGTTATTTCGTCTTCAATCTAATTCCTAGCTCCAGAACGTACAAATCGTGTTTTGTCGATTTGATATATATATATATATATATATATATATATATATATATATATATATATATATATATATATATATATATATATATATATATTCCTTTTTTATAAATTAATTATTAATATAATTATATTATTTATACAGTTATATTATGAATATGGTTATATTATTAATCATTGAGTGCAATAATTTATATTATATATTAGTAGTTCATTAATATTAAAATTGCATTTAGTAAAAAAAAATTTATAATATGGAAATCATAATGTTTTCCACAAAATTCTGTGTTTTTGTCCAAAATTATTATATACATTTAGGGAAACACATTACGCAAGATTTTTCATTGCCTTTTAGGTTCATACAAATACATATGATATTCTTTTTTATAAATTAGTTATTAATATAATTATACTATTTATACTATTATATTATGAATATGATTATATTATTAATAATTGAGTATAATAATTTATATTATATGGTAGTATTTTATTAATATTAATACTGGATTTAGTAAAATTGTATAATATTGAAATTGTACTGTTTTTCACAAAATTATGTGTTTTTGTCCAAAATTATTATATACATTTAGTGAAACAGATTATGTAACATTTTGCATTGCCTTTTAGGTTTATACAAATACATATATTTTTTTTATAAATTAATTTTTAATATAATTATACCATTTATACAACTATATTATAAATAGGATTATATTATTAATCCATTGAGTGCAATAATTTTGTATTATGTATTAGTAGTTCATTAATATTAAAATTGTATGTAGTAAAAAAATGTATAATATTGAAATTATATTGTTTTACACAAAATTATGTGTTTTTGTCCAAAATTATTATACACATTTAGTGACCCAGATTGTGTAAGATTTAGCACTGTCTTTTAGGTTCATACAAATACATATATTCATTTTTTATAAAGTGATTATTAATATAATTATATTATTTATACAATTATATTAAGAATATGTTTATATTATTAATCCTTGATAACAATAATTTCTTTATATGTTAGTATTTCATTAATATTAAAATTGTATTTAATAAAAAAAATGTATAATATTGAAATTATATTGTTTTTCACAAATTATGTGTTTTTGTTCAAAATTATTATATACATTTAGTGACACAGATTATACAAGATTTTGCACTGTCTTTTAGGTTTATACAAATACATATATTGTTTTTTTATAAATAATTATACTATTATTAAATTATTATTATAAATTATTATTATAAATTATTATACTATTATTTTTAATATAATTATGATATTTATAAAATTATATCATGAATAGGAGTATATTATTAATCCTTGATAACAATAATTTATATTATATATTAGTATTTCATTAATATTAAAATTGTATTTAGTAAAAAATGTATAATATTGAAATTATATTATTTTTCGCAAAATTATGTGTTTTTTCAATAAAATATCAATGAAATAATGAGAGATGTGGGCTCACTGTAGTTTAAGACACTCCCCCTTCTCCCCCCCAAAAAAAAATAATGAAACAACTTTTTTCAAATAACTTTATAAATTCTGTTAAAATAACAAATATTTGTATAAGTAAGATCATCTGTTGTGACAAAATTTAACAAGCGAATTATTAAAATGCAAATTTCTGTTTTATTATTGTTTTTTGCCAGTGAACTATCTCTGACGATTTTCTGGAAGCTGCTTCGATATTTAATTATGTAATTAAGTTGCACTCCATTCCAGTTACCTCCCGGTAAAATATTTACGCTCAAGTACGCTTATTTTCAATGTATAGCTTTTGATGTGTGAAAGAGCAATTTACTGCGCTTTGAGAACAGATTGACCCATTAAATTTATAACTTTACACGCCATTTCAGCGAAGTTTTAAATTATTTATAAACTTTCGACATTCCGGTTTGTTCTGCATCAAAAATGCAAGCGTAGATACTAAAACCAATCACATTAGGTACAATTATGCAGTATAATTGTGTAGAAAGTTTTATAATTTGCTTGATTAAGTGTTTGATTAACTTTATAATATTATACCTCGTAAATTATAGCTGACATTGTGCAAGGAATAATTTGAAGACGTGATTTAGAAACTTTAAAACTCGAGTCAGACATATTTAAATACTTAGGCCTTTAAATTGTTTTAGGGAATCCAAATAGAATGTCACCTTCATCTACCATTATTACAGTATAAAAACGGTGGCAGAGGGAAATGTATTCAAAAATAAAATATATATTATACATATGTTATCACATTTTATCCCTTTTGGTTCTGGTTTTATCTTTCGGGTATTCCTTTCTAGAAACCCTAGCAAATGCTCACGAATTATCCTGTGGATTCCTTCCTGTTGCATAGCTAAAAATAGATTTCTGAAGCTTAACACTTCGCTTGCGGAAATATATTTTTACGTTTTTTTTTGCATTCTATCACTGGAGTACGCGTCACGTAAAAATAAGTAATAGATTTGTGGTGGGTACCCGCTACCCACCACAAATCTACTAAATACATATAATTATATGTATGTGTGACATTATATGCTTGTTGTTTGCTTTGCTATGCAACGCTTTGCATTTTTTTCCACAAGTTATGATTGTCGTGTTACTCGGTGTTTTGTTGCTTTTATTTCGTCTTCAGTCGAATTCCCATCTCCAGAAAGTACAAGTCATATTTTGTCAATGTGAAGCTTGGTTTATTATTGTTGAATACAAAATTGATAAAATGAGCCGTTGTGACAAAGATGGTTATGAAGAAATATGCGCTGACAGATTATCGGTCTTTAATTTCAAAAATCGTTTATTTTAGTAATTTCGTAAAAAATATTGTTTTGCTTTGTTAAATAAACATACAGTATATATTTAAGTGTAAATTAAAAGAAGTTTCGTTCATATTAAAAGTAGTTTTCGATTTACTGCGATTTTTCTGAATAACTAAACTTTTGAGCGATTTTCGAAAAAGCGCCAGCTGCAAGTTGGCAGTGAAGTATGCCCGCATAACAAGTATTATGTCATCAAGTGACTTGTAGGGGATTGCTAATTGGCTAGTACTACAACTATTTAAACTGATATACAGTGATTGCGAACAGTTTTCGTTCGTAAGAGTAAGCATGAATAAAGTAAGATAAGTTGGTTTAATTTGCCCCTTTCTGTATCTCTTTACCCTTCTTTTTTACTCAGCAATACTGCAGGGCATAAAATATTCTCTCAGGGCTCCCTTCAAGGTTAGTCAAACAGCCATCATTTCATATATATATATATATATATATATATATATATATATATATATATATATATATATATATATATATATTGTGTGTTATATTGTATATATATATATATATTGTGTATTTATATATATATATATATATATATATTTTTTCATATTCTATTTTTCATTTTTTCCATTTTTTTCTATTTTTTATATTCTATTTATATATATAAATTATATTTATATATTCTTTTTATATATACTTTTATATTATATAATTTATATATATATAAAACATAATATATATGTGTAATGTGTGTGTGTGTGTTTTAATTTTTTGTGTGTGTAGAATAATATCAATATCTAAGATAAAAGCTAATGACTTAAATACAAATCTTAATTGTATATTTTTCAAAAGCATCAAATTCGAAAGATTGTTTAATAGTGGAACCCAAAAATGGCAATAGCTTTAAAACCTGCATTATAGGTGAGAGTCAGATTGTTTAATTTAATCTCGAGCGGGATAATTAATGATGTGGAAAGTGAAACTAAATATATAAAGATTTACATACGGTGGGGTAAGTTTTACAAGCAAGCATAAAAGCTAAGACCTTAAATACAAAGATCGTATAGTTTTACAAGTAATCATAAAAACTATGATTTTAATCGCAAAGATTGTTTAATTTTTGCAAACAAGCATAAAGCTATGATCTTAAACGCAAAAACTGTTTAGTTTTGCAAGAAAGCTTAAAATCTATGATCTTAAATGCAAAGATTGTATAGTTTTACAAGTAAGCATAAAAGGTATGATCTTAAATGCAAAGATTGTATAGTTTTATAAGCATAAAAGGTATGATCTTAAATGCAAAGGTTGTACAGTTTTACAAGCAAGCATAAAAGCTATAAACTAAAATGCAAAAATTGCATAGCTCTGCAAGCAAGCATAAAAGCTTATGACCTTAAATGCAAATGTTGTATAGTTTTACAAGCATGCATAAAAGGTATGATCTTAAATACAAAGATTGTATAGTTTTACAAGCAAGCACAAAAGGTATAATCTTAATTGCAAAGATTTATAGTTTTACAAGCAAGTTCTAATTCAAATATTTCA
>CM063508.1:177736735-177739235 GCA_032207245.1 Pardosa pseudoannulata | reverse complement strand
TATTGTTTGGAATACATAAAAGAAACTTAAAGAACTGTACCTCTAAAACTTTTTGATATACTTTTTGAGAAAATTTGTATGACGTCATATCCGGTTAACGAAAAAAACCTTTATTCAAAACACAAACGTCTGTAAATTTATAATTTTAAACAGAAAGATGTTCAAAGTATACTCCCGCGCATATGGCGACATGTATTTGCTCTTTTTGTAATGGTGGATTGCACAATTTCTATGTGCAATCTGTTCTTAGTGTCCACTAAAGTACATCCGAAACTGAGTATATCCCTCTAAGCGGTTTGCACGTACAATTCCGCAAGCTGTCACAAACAATTTTCGACCTCCAAAAACGTTCCAAAAATAAATGTATTATACATTTCTGATAGTGCTTTCCCTATGAAATTATGAGGTACGAGGGTCAGGTCGATTGTTTAGGAACTTCACCCTTCTTTGACTGATATTTATTGAGGGATGCACCCCTACTCTCTGAGGAACAAAGACACTGATAGCTCCTCATGGCTTTGTCAATCTCTATTTCAAAGTATTTCGTTTGCGGTAACATATATATCTCTAATTGCACCACTGAAATATCTTGGATGACTTTAATAAAAAAATATAAATAATTCTCAAAAAAAAATTTTTAGAATACATTATTTCTGATGTGATAATCTTCGAGACTTGACGAGCTTTATGTGTATTAAAAATTAACAATCAATAATGTATATTTATATATCTATTTATAACCGGAAGTAAAGGGACAATAACGAGGGTGGGGCAAAAGTTGAAGTAAAAAATCATAGAACACTTTGGTCACTGACAGAATAAAGCTTTATCGTATTTATTGGAGACTTTTTTTCCCCCGGTGTGTTCCACTCGGAGGGATATTTCTAAAGTAAAGAGTTCTAGATAAACCAATTCATTCAGATAGCCTTATAGGAAGAAATCTAAAGGTCTAAAGATCGTGGAGGCTATTAAACAAGATACCAAAATGAGTAACGAAGTTCGCATTTCGAACAAAGTTATTTTTAACGGTTATGACAGAGTATATTATTTCACATTTTTAAAGAAATACCGTATTGTGATAATCTACACTCACGATCCAAATCATTATGACCACCTGCCAATAACGAGTTGGGCCACCTTTGGCGAGCAACACCGCTTCAACCCGCGTTGGTATGGATGCCACAAGTTCTTGGTAGATGACTGGATACAGATTGTTTAAGCAGCGGTTACGCAAATCTGAGATTTTTGCGAATGGGTGGTCTTTGAACTCTGAGCTGCCTTTCTATGACATCCTATATGTGTTCTATCGAATTGAGATCCTTTGAGTTACTCGGCCAGGACATTAACTGGAATTCAGAAACATGTTTCTGGAACCACTCCAACACAATTTTAACTTTGTGACACAGGGCGTTATCCTGTTGGAACATTTCATTTCCAGCTGGAAAAATAGTATGCAGAAGTATATGTATAAGTACGTGAATCTGTGTGAAAGATTTTAACCCTTTAATATAAATTTATTTTGGTTATATTTAACAAATGTTATTTAAAGGTACATCACACTTGTAAAAATGAACTAAGGAAATTATAATTGACAGATTAGTGCTACAAAATAGAACATTTAGTCACAACCAAATAGAGTCCTTGAATGAATTAACTTTTGCTTACCAAACTGTGAAATTTCGATTCGATGAATAAAAATACCTGTACAATTTACAATAGTAGAAAAAAATAATTATTTCTAGAGATACAAACATATTGTATTTACTGGATATGGGTCTACAAAAGTCATATTATGATGTTATTTATGTTACTGTAGTCAATTTTACTTGATGGCCACGGTAACTCAGGTTTTTTTGGATTCTGCAAACGTATCTGCTTCTTTTCTGCTAAAGTCTTCCAGACTGTCCAAAGTGTGTGGTCAGTCCCACTGTGAAGAAAAATTATATTTTTCTTCTGTGAAGAAAAATTATATTTTTTCTTCACAGTGGGACCGGCCACACAGTTTTTACGAATTTGGAGAATCATATCCGTGATTTTATTATCGGTAAGGATATAGCCGACGTTCAGATATCAGATATTTGTACACAAGAATGTACCAAAGGATAGTTTGTAGTAGGTTTGGTAAAGGATAGTTATATAGGTTGACTTGAAATTTCAAAAGATTTTCAGAAGTTCGTATGTTTATCTTGGAGTATATGAAACACTCAGTTAATCTCCCTAAGTTATAATGTTTTTGGTAAGGTGTCTAAAATAGTACCCATCTTAAAAGAAGATAATTTCGAGAAATTAACGACTTAATGTTCACGAAATTAAAATTGCTATATCGAATGGGGGAAAATACATTGAATTCAACATAAACATTCTTTATAACTTTGTTATATCACACTTGGAATTTTTTTAAAAAATGATTTCAAATTATTCTATATGGCCTAACTAAAACTGCAGTTATTAACAAATAACCACCAACACAGAAGTAACCTCTATTGTTGTTACTTTGAAT
>CM063508.1:177699235-177716735 GCA_032207245.1 Pardosa pseudoannulata | reverse complement strand
TTGGCAACATGTACAGCAATGTTTCAGCTATTTTTTAACATAGCAACCACCAGAATTGAGACACTTGTAGTATTGTGGGATCAATTTTTGTATCACTCTGTCTTAAAACTCTGCAGCCTGTGATTGGAACCATACTTTCTGTCTCAAAAAACCGTGCACATCCCTTTCAGTACCAACAGCGTCTGTTTGAATTTGGTCCTAACCGAAGATCCAGTAGGACACCAATGCATTGACAGATGCTTATTTTCTGGGGTAACGTGCGAAATCCAAGTCTCATTGCCAGTGACGATCCTGTCGAGGTACTCGTCGCCGTCATCGTGATGCCGTAGCAGAAATGTCAGTGCTGCTCTTAAGCTTTGAATTTTGTGTTTGGATGACAGTTTTGGCTCAAAGATCTGGCAGAGCTGATGATGAATTTCAATTGGCGCAATGCTTTGGGCATTCAAGATCATTGACAAAACTTTGGAGGCGGGAGAAGGAACTAGAATTTCCATTTCGGACCACACAACGCTACTATCATGAATCGCTACCTGTATACACACACACACACACACACACACACACACACACACACACACACACATATATATATATATATATATATATATATATATATATATATATATATATATATATATATATATATATATATATATATATATATATATATATATATATACATATATATATATATATATATATATATATATATATATATATATATATATATATATATATATATATATATATATATATATATATATATATATATATATATATATATATATATATATATATATATATATATATATATATATATATATATATATATATATATATATATATATATATATATATATGTATATATATATATATATATATATATATATATATATATATATATATATATATATATATATATATATATATATATATATATATATATATATATATATATATATGTGTGTGTGTGTGTGTGTGTGTGTGTGTGTGTTGGTGGATATGTGTGTTCGAGTGATTTCAATCGGAAATAAATAGTAGATCTTATCCTTAAGGGTATTTATAGAAAGAAAAGTTTACAGAAACGTTTATTGATTAATAGATTGCATTCTTTTCAGTGTTCCGGGGGCATTATTTCTTACAGTTTTTCAATGTTCCTTTAAATTGGTTTCGACTTTAATTTATTTCCAAGTTGTAAGATCTTTACTAAAATCCGATATATACTTTTTAAGACCATTACAGTATAATAGTTAAGTCGTATTTTAATAGTTTGCCAGCTTGTAAATAAAACAAAAAAGTTAAATCATTATGAATATGTATATTTTTTCCTGAGTATTGTTATAATATTTAAAAACTTTGGCAAACTCTAAAAACTAAGGCTGGCACTATATTTTTTCCGCATGCTTAGGGTTTGAAGGCATGTTTAAATATAGAAGGTATTTTATTAGATTAATTTTTAGTCTAAACATATAGTAATTCAAAAATTCCATTTGTCATTCATTTTACAATAAAAAGTGGTAAAATTTTAGTATAAATAATAAATGTGAAGAGAAATATTAAATAAGCAAGAGGCTATAGTTTGAGGAATAAAAATATTATATATATATGTGTGTGTGTGTGTGTGTGTGTGTGTGTAATACATCAAAACTATTTAACTTTAATATATACTTAAAAACCACCTCTCTCTCATTCTAATTCCTCAAAATATTTTTCGCAGTCTCTAAAAGTCGTAATCAAAGGAACGTCCTATTCTATCGATACATTTTCCAAAGCTTTCTATCCTATAGATTGAAGTTTTCTGTCTATTCGACACATTTTGGCTCCTAGTTTTTCCTGATGTTAACACTTAAATTCGCTGAATAAGTTTCTTGTCCCATGGGAAAATTCTTTCTGTCTTCACTCTGGGGGTGTACTTCTGTTCGAGAGAATTATTTTTGTGTCTTTCTTTTGTCTGTTGTTGACTAATAAAGATGTCGGTTTTAGCAGCTGTAAAATAAAGTTTTAATTAGATTCTTGCCGTTCTCTTTAATTTGGCCAGACTGCAGAGTACATTATTACTGTCAGCTGATTATGCTTCACTTTGTCCAGTAGCCCGGGCAAGTAAAAAGAATAGGAACTACATAATTATTTGGACTGGCAGGTATTACTTTAATGGATTACAGATATATATATATATATATATATATATATATATATATATATATATATATATATATATATATATATATATATATATATATATATATATATATATATATATATATATATATATATATATATGTATATATATATATATATATATATATATATATATATATATATATATATATATATATATATATATATATATATATATATATATATATATATATATATATATATATATATATATATATATATATATATATATATATATATATATATATATATATATATATATATATATATATATATATATATATATATATATATATATACATTTTAACGGCTATTACTTTCCTTTTCAAACAAGGTATAGATTACTTCCAAATCTTTGTTTTTAAAGTAAATATTTGTATTTTTGCAATTCATTTTACAATTTTTTTGTCTTTTTCTCAAAATGCTTTAATGTATTGAAGAGAAACTCTACAAATATTCTACATATTGTGTGATTCACTAAATTCTACAATTTCTTTACTTATTGTTTTATAGATAAATGTTATTGTTTTTTTTAAGTGAGATTTTCTAAGTTGTATGCTACATAAATATTATTAAAGATATTTATAATTCGTTATAAGAGATTTAGTGTAAATGCAATATTTCATTAAATTTGTGTAAAATTTGAAAATTAAAGAAAATACATCATCTCCTAATTCTAAATTGTTTGAATTAAAAATATGGGATTGTTAAATTTCAAATTTGGATTGTATTTAAAAAGTTATTGAAATTTTGGTAAATAATAAAAAAATTTAAATTGTTATACTTTACATATATGTTTATGAAGGGTGAAAATTTGTGCATCCAATAAAATACAAATACTTTCAGTTGCTAGAATAAAATACATAAAATATCTTTTCCAGTACCACACTATACCAAACTTTTATTTAAAAAATATTTTATTTACGAGCCGAGATTGTTTGCCAAATAATACTTTCATATTGTAGAAATAAAAGTTATAAAAATTAAAGAAACATTTTATTAAATATCTTTATGGTGTTATTTAATATGTGTATTTTATCACTAATTTATTCAAAACAATTTTTCTAAAATTTAATTCCGTAATTTATAAATTTGAAAAATTTATTTTTCTCATGACCTAATTAGTACTGATGGCCAGTAAACTGTATATTGTCTGTATTTAAAATGTAAAACTTCACAAAAAAATACACCTAGAATTTCAATATGTGTGCATGAAGAATTATGTGCACATAATATTATGACATAACGAAAGACGTTGAATACAGAGACACAGTTCTCCTAGTGGTGAGCCGAACTATGGCCGAGTGGTTAGGGTGCTGGCCTTCGGTTGTACCGGAGTTCGTGGGTTCGAATCCGACATTGGCATGGATGTTCGTAGCCATTCGGAATCGGCTTTAAGCTGTTTGTCACGGTCTCATTAGCCCTCGTGTTGTAAAAATTAGACCGTAGCATTCCAAACCAAACCAAATCTCCTAGTGGTGAACCAAATTGGGAAAGTGAATACAATAGTTTGGCTGTTTTGGATGTGGTTTGGGGTACGGGGGTGAATAAGTACAAATAATATACGATTTAGTACAATTTGGAGATAGTTTCATGACTTTTAAATGACCGGTAAATAGTCTTGAAATTGCAAATGGAATATTTCTAGTGCAATCAAGATTTGTGATCATTGTCTTCCAAAAATCCTGATTAAATAATGTAAACTTAGGATCTTTTTTATAATAACTTTTATATATTTTACGAAGCGCAGTCATTCCGTTAAAAATTCATAGTAAACATCACAACTTTACAAAAGAATAATATTCGCATTACATATGAATGTTGTATACTGTTCAATAGAATACATCATGGTTTTTTGGAATTTTTAAAAAATTACTTCTTTTTATCATATTTGCTTTATTTGCTACATTTATTTATTTATTTTTTGTACAAAACTCGTAGTACAAAATAAGGTTAAATCATTCAGGAATCTTCATTTCTCAATAAAATTAAATATGTGAAACCTTTTTACAGTTTCCCTAATTTAGACAGATATAATTAACAGGAAAAATGTAATATAATATAATTCGGCATAGATGTATTTATTGAAATATTCAGGAATAAAAGTATTGTAAGGGAATTCCTTTGCTGACCCAGCCCGAAGGCCATACAGCACTTAAAGTATTGTAAATAAAAAATGTACTAAATTAATGTTAGAGTAATTTGCACAAGTGTATAAGGAAAACCATGAGATTGCTTATGGCATATTTCTAGGGCAATCAAGATCTGAGATCACTGGTTTCCCAAAATACTGATTAAATATTATACACTTAAGATGTTTTTTATGATAAATTGTATTTTGCAAAGTGCAATCCTTCCTCTGCATTCTGTGAAAACTTCATAGTAACCCTCACAACTTTACAAAAGAATAATATTCTCAAAACATATGAATGTTTTATACTGTTAAACAGAACATATCATGGTTTTAATAGCATTTTTTAAAAATCACTTCTTTTTATCATATTTGCTTTATTTGCTACTTATATTTATTAGTTTTTTTTCAAAAACTATAGTAGTAATAATGGTTAAATCATTCAGGGATCTTCATTTCTCAATAAAAATAAATATGTCAAACGTTTTTTATAATTTGCTTAAGTTAGAGAGATATAATTAGCAGGAAAAATGTAATATAATTTAATTTGGCACAGATATATTTACGAAAATATTCGCAATAAAAATTTTGTAAACGAAAAATATACTAAATTAATGTTAAAAATTTGCACAAGTATATAAGGAAAACAATAATTATTGAAAAGAATTTATCAGTTTATTTTCAGTGTAAACGATGCTTAATAAACCATCTAAATTATATAAAAAAAGTATTATTTTATATATTAAAATTATTTTTATAATTTAGTCTTAAAAATAAAATTAACTTTTCCCTTTTCTTCAATTTGAATAACATATAAATTAACTTACGAAATATGTGACATCATTGTGCGTGGTAAAAAATCTCGAATTAAAATTTTTAGAATTGTGTTTTGGAAACTCAGAAATATTTTGTTCCTAAATAAGTTTAAAGTTGAAGCCGCAAAATTTACTTTTCTCATTTTTCATTTTCTTTCCTCCTCTAGGAACTGAATTTATGAATTATTAAATTTTTCAAAACACGCAAACTCTGCGGAAGTTTTCACCGTAATTCGCACATTTCGTGAGGTGTAAACCTCTTCTTCTGAATTTTACTTTGCTTTTTCATAAGCGAAATGCATCACTTAAAACAAATATTAAAATTAACCAAGTTTAATTGGAATTGATTAATACTTAACTGCTACTATTTCCACTCATTTTTCTTAGTTTAAACTATCTAAATTATATTCCACTAAAGATTTTTTTTATTTTTCATTAATCTTTTAATTTTTAAATAATGACGAAAATAATTCTTTGATAAAGAAAAATATTTTTCAAAGTAACGTTTTTACAATATTTTTAGCATATTATAAAAAAATTAAGGATTATTTTATTTGTTTTCTTCATTAATTATCACTACTTAACTAAAATCATTTTTCAGTAAAATTTTAATATTACATAATTTTTTATTAATGAATACGCCTTATGTCTACTTATGATTGGTATACATATCAGCTTAGTGGATTTTTTTAAGTATTTAAATGAAACACTATACTTTATGTCTCTTTCCGATAAAAAGTTATATCATACACACACGCACACAAACACACAATATTAGATTTTAGAAAAAGCATATACATAATTTGTAATTTATAAATTACATTTGAATTTGTAAAATGCACTAATGCAATCGAAGATTTTTCATTAAAAGTTTTGAATAAAAATTATAAAAAATTAACAATTGTAGAGTTTAATAATATTTCAGAAACAAAATATAAAATATTTAAGCTTTAAAATCCAAGAAATATATGTAATACATTCCAAATTTCATAATTTCAATGCATTGTTATTTAGATCACATTTTATCATTATAATAACAGTATACTGATTAATTATGTAATAAGATAATATTCAGTTTAATCTCTTTCACCACATTTCAAATTCATGGTAGAAATTTTGTAATTCAAATTAATTCATTTGCATTTCTATCAGAACTTTAGCTATTCATTTCTTAATTTTGTATTCTAATATATATATATATATATATATATATATATATATATATATATATATATATATATATATATATATATATATATATATATATATATATATATATATATATATATATATATATATAATGGCTCTTGAGTGCAGTTTATAGCTGTGTGTTATTGCTCCGAAAAACGATACAAATAATCAAACTGACCTTGAATGTTATTAGTTTAAGATATAATGAGATTAAATGTACATCCAGTTGCAAGACATGTAACTCGAAACATTTTTTAATGAAAAATGTTCTCCTTATGTGCCATATAATGGAAATATAATAAAATAATTTGAACAACATATAATTTCGGAGTAGAAGCTCTTATAACACCGTTTAAAAATTAGTGTACTAAAGACAGAAAGAAAATTGACCTATCCCACTTCCATATTGTTTATCTTACACTATGGAAGATATACACTATGTAAGTGTATATCTTCTATTAATACAATTAATAGAAGGAACATACTTGTTTAAAAGAAAAACCTTTACTTATATGTTCTATGAAGCTAACGGTTTACTTCTATGAACTTTAATTTCGAAAACTCGTCTATATTATACATCTAACTTACACCGATATGATAAATCATTCTCTTGCATTGAAAATGTAATGTAACTTAATACACATTTTTTAACATATGGGGATAAAATTCACCAGTCCTAAGGTATAATGATATTAAATCTTATACGTTACAAAACATATGAAATAAGAAATTTTTAAAGAAAATTAGACTCAGAAACAATTTACTTCTATGTCCACTCTCTTGCAGTGAAAATGTAATATAATTTTATATACAATTTCTAAGATATGTAATTAATAGTAATTTTTGAAGAAAAAAATATCAGAAACAAATTTGTCATGAAAATATAATATAGCTTAATACACAATTTTAAGTCATATATTCCCTAATATATATATATATATATATATATATATATATATATATATATATATATATAATATATATATATATATATATATATATATATATATATATATATATATATATATATATATATATATATATATATATATATATATATATATATATATATATATATATATATATATATATATATATATATATATATATATATATATATATATATATATATATATACATATATATACATATATATATATATATATATATATACATATATATATACATATATATATACATATATATATACATATATATATATATATATATATATATATATATATATATATATATATATATATATATATATATTATATATATATACATATATATATATACATATATATATACATATATATATATACATATATATATATATATATATATATATATATATATATACATATATATATATATATATATATATACATATATATATACATATATATATATATATATATATATATATATATATATATATATATATATATATATATATATATATATATATATATATATATATATATATATATATATATATATATATATATATATATATATAAATATATATATATATATATATATATATATATATATATATATATATATATATATTAAAAAGTACTCAAATAATTTACTTCTATGTTGAATCACTTCGGAAACATCTTTTCTCTTATATAATGAAGCTCTCCCGATATGATAAATCATTCTCTTTCAGTGAAAATATAATATAATTTTATACACAATTTTTAAAACCTGTAATTAATAATAATTTTGGAAAAAATTCTCAAAAAGAAATTACTTTCTTAGTATAGTCACGTAAAAATTTCTTCTATCTTATATAATGAAGCTATACTGTCGTCGTGAAAATATAAGATAACTTAATACACAATTTTTAAGACATATAATCCCTTATATATTTTTAAATAAAAATGTACTCAAATAATTTACTTCTATGCTCACTCACTTCAGAAACATCTTTTCTCTTATACAATGAAGCTGTACCAGTATAATATATCATTCTATTTTAGTGAAAATGAAATATATATATATATGCACAATTTCTAAGACCTGTAATAAATAATAATTTTTGAAGATAAAAAAAATTTATCAGAAACAGATTTGTCTTGAAAATATAATATAATTTAATACTCAATTTTTATGACATATAATCCCTAATATATTTTTAAGAAAAGTACTCAAATAATTTACTTCTATGTTGAATCACTTCCGAAACATCTTTTTTTTAAATAATGAAGCTGTACTGATATGATAAATCATTCTCTTTCAAGAAAATAGAATTTTTTACACAATTTGTAAAATATGTAATTAATAATAATTTTGGAAGAAAAAATATACTGCAAAAGAAATTACTTCTTAGTATACTCTCGTAACAATTTTTCTATCTTATATAATGAAGCTATGTCGATCTCAAAAATCATTCTGTTATCGTGAAAATATAATATTACTTAATACACAATTTTGAAGACATATAATCCCTAATATATTTTTAATAAAAGTACTCAAATAATTTACTTCTATGTTGACTCACAACTGAAACATATTTTCTCTTATACAATGAAGCTGTACCGATATGATAAGTCATTTTCCTTCAGTGAAAACATAATATAATTTTATACACAATTTTTAAGATATGTAATTAATAATAATTTTTGAAGGAAAAAAATATCAGAAACAAATTCCGTCTTAGTCTACTCCGGTAAAATATTCTTATATATACCGATCTCAAAAATCATTCTGTTGTGAAAATTAATACAGAATTTTTAAGACTTAATACACAATTTTTGACATATAATCCCTAATATATTTTTAAATTCAAATAATTTACCTCTACGCTCACTCCAAACACCTACTTTATCTTATACAATGATGCTGTACCAGTATGATAAATCATTCTCTTTCAGGAAAAATATAATATAATTTTAATGTACATTTTTTATGATATGTAATTAATAATAATTTTTGAAGAAAACGAAATTCTCAGAAACTTATTACTTCTTAGTATACTAACGTAAAATATTCTATCTTATATAATAAAGCTATACCGATCTCAGAAATCATTTTGTTGTCATAAAAATGTAATATAATTTAATACAGAATTTTAAGACATATAATCCCTAATATATTTTTAAATTCAAATAATTTACCTCTACGCTCACTCCAAACACCTACTTTATCTTATACAATGATGCTGTACCAGTATGATAAATCATTCTCTTTCAGGAAAAATATAATATAATTTTAATATACATTTTTTATGATATGTAATTAATAATAATTTTTGAAGAAAACGAAATTCTCAGAAACTTATTACTTCTTAGTATACTAACGTAAAATATTCTATCTTATATAACGCTGCTATACCGATCTTAGAAATCATTCTGGTGTCGTGAAAATATAATATAATTTAAAACACATTTTTAAGACACATGATCCCTAATGAATTTAAAAAATACTCAAATAATTTACTTCTGTGTTGATTCACATCTTTTTCTTATAAAATGAAGCTGTGCCAGTATAATAAATCATTCTAAAGAGAATGATTTATTATACTGGTAATAAATTCTGTGTGTATACTGGTAATAATTCTTGAAAGCAAGAAAAATATAATTTTATACACAATTTCAATAATATGTAATTAATAATAACTTTTGAAAAAAAACAAAATTCTCAGAAACAAATTACTTCTCAGTATACTAACGTAAAATATTCTATCTTATATAATGAAGCTATACCTTCCTCAGAAATAATTCTGGTGTCGTGAAAATATAATATAATTTAAAACACATTTTTAAGACATGTAACTCCTAA
The DNA here is from genome assembly GCA_032207245.1 of Pardosa pseudoannulata. Lineage (NCBI taxonomy): Eukaryota > Metazoa > Arthropoda > Arachnida > Araneae > Lycosidae > Pardosa > Pardosa pseudoannulata. The sequence continues at coordinate 177,706,628 of CM063508.1, read as the reverse complement.
TAATTAAAAAACAGTGTTCAGAAACAAATTACTTGTATGTATGATCCTATAAAATAATTTCTGTTTTATATATAATGAAGCTATACCGATATAAGAAATATTCTCTTGCAATAAAAATATAATGTAATTGAATACACAATTTTAAGACAGGCGGGTAAAATCCATCAAGCCCATGGACTAAATACAACAGTGTTTATTTCTAGATTTATTTGCGTTTACTCACACAAAATTAAACATGCCATAAAGGAAATTGAAAGAAGTAAACTTTTATAACTATAATAATGAAAACTTTCATTTTCATCAAAGATTGTTTATAAAGAACGTAAGGTGCTATCGAAAATATTATATCTCTATATTTTTTCGCCGAAGAAAAAAAAATGTAATCCATTAATAAATATGAAAGTTCTTCCCTCCCTACGAACGCTTTATTTACTTTGTTTTCTCATTTTGTTTTTATCCCAGGCGATGAGTTTCATATTCTTTTAGGATTATGATATGTCTATTCCCTTTAATACTTAGATTGCGTGACGGTACACCACCAATTTTAGAAAAAAATAATGAAGCTATTGATTAGTGCTTGGAGGTAAGGCATCGACGAAACTTTTAAAAAATCCACTATCTTTATTTTTTACTCTTACCCTCATTATAAATATATCTTTCGTTTCATCCAATATTCTTAAAAGAAAATACCGATTTACGAAATTTAAGTAAAAATAACAAGTCATATATATATATATATATATATATATATATATATATATATATATATATATATATATTATTACTATATGTATATATATATATATATATTCTTGTTACGAGCATTTTTATAAAAAAAAACAGTAATGCGCGTTTTTTTTTCTCCCATTTATTGTTAAATAAAGTTTCTGAGGTCTACCTTAATGTAACATTATTTCATAAAATATCCAACGCAATGGAAATGATTTTATTTTAAATGGGTTTCCAGGGGAATTGTTATTATCTTCGCTATTACTATCATTATTTTGAAACACCTTACTCATTCCTTCTAATTTATTTTAATGATATAAAGGAATGATTTATTTTACTTAAATGATTTGGTTTTTATTAATTTTAGACTTTTTATTCGTTTTAATATTGTACTACAATAACATCTATTACTTTAATTATAATACGTCCTTAAGTATTAAAAAAATAATGGATGACAGAAAAGTGATATCACGCTATTAAAAAGTAATATTATACATATTATAATACATGAAATTTAAAACTGATGGTACCTTAAACAATATACATATATATATACATATGCATATATATGGATATATATATATATATATATATATATATATATATATATATATATATATATATATATATATATATATATATATATATATATATATATATATATATATATATATATATATATATATATATATATATATATATATATATATATATATATATATATATATATATATATATATATATTTATATATATATATATATATATATATATATATATATATATATATATATATATATATATATATATATATATATATATATATATATATATATATATATATATATATATATATATATATTTATATATATATATATATATATATATATATATATATATAATATTTATATACACACATATATGTATATATATATATATATATATATATATATATATATATATATATATATATATATATATATATATATATATATATATATATATATATATATATATATATATATATATATATATATATATATATATATATATATATATATATATATATATATATATATATATTTCTGTATTTGGCTTGCATTACTAAAGCGTATTCATATTTTGTCGTCTGTTTAATAGCAATATATTTATTTCAATTAAATATTTATATCCAAGTTGTTGCTACACAACTAATAAATGCATATTATTGAATTTTGCACATTGCTTGTAAACATTCCATATCTCTTATTTGATGAGTTGTACGAATCTAAAGATGTGATGAAATCTATCAAACCGCTTGACACATCTGGCGTATAAAATGGATGACCACGATTTTTAATCGCTTAATGGCCCAACATGTTTGTTTCTATTTGTATGCATTGAATCGATTGCATATTGGAAAAAATCATAAAAATTACAGAAACATATCTTTTGGATCTTGTTTCACATCTTTCCCTTTTTTTAGGGAATAGCAGTATAAATGTAAGAAACGTTGGTCTTAATATAAGAAACAGGTTCTTATAATGTTTAAATTCATAAATAATCTTGAATGCAAATTACTAACATTGCATTTAAATTTAAAGTTTAACATCAGTTTAGTCTCATAAAATTACATAAAACGGCGAAAGCCACACTTCTATATTTTAAACTGAAAAGTTTATAGATTTCGATATTTTTTATTATGTTGAATAGTTACAAAGCATTGGTAGTATATATATTCTATTAAGAATTATGTACACATTATTTTATCGAATTGAAGGAATAAAGCTAAACAAGGTTCTTTAAAAAGTAAATTAAATTTAACACTTAGGATTACAGAGTAACAATAAATGTAATAGTCGAAAATTGAAAACACAAGCAATTCCATTTATGAAGTTACTAGGAACTTGTGTTATTAGACACGGGACCATAAATGTGCTGATTTATTATACGAGAGTGGGAAACACAATTAATGAGAAAACTCTGTATTATTCTTTCTCATTTTTATAACACAAAAGATTTGAAAGCAGTCATGTAATAATTTACTGTGAAATCAAAGCTAAAACACTTGAAGTAACAAAATTCTTAGCAGTTAATTTCATTTTGCTGTTTATTTCAAAAGTGACATCCAAAATCACTGTGTTTTGTCAAATCTAAGTAACCAAAGTATTGCAAAATATTTGTACAATAACTTTTCAAGTCATCCGAATGGGTGTCACAAATAATAAAGATCCCCTTTTTCAGTTTAAAATACTCATAGTAATAATTTTTCTCATTCTAACAGATTTTTATTTTATCTAGTCATAAAGTCCTTACACTGGCAAACAAACATAACGTCTAAGGATATCCGAACAAGTTGAACACTGAGTTCTTGTACTGGCGACTATCAGTTTGGAATGTTATTTTAGGCGGAACTTGTGTAGTTATTCGGAATTATCAAGGGGCAGTATATCTAATAAGTCTTGGAGTTAAATAACGAAATGTAATCATCTAAACCAAACACAGAACCGAATTTTATTTTTAGAAGTAGTTGCGTTTTTGCACTCATATGGTAGTTTGAATTAACCTATCTTGTTTAATTGTCCCATTTTATAAAATAAAATTACTCTTTAATAAGTATAAGGTGTTCCAAAACTGTATTAAGCAAAGAACGCCACTTTACGCGTCGGACTGAACTGAAATTTATGGTAAAAAATGACGAGGTAACTAATTCACCCTACTCATCCTCATACTCTTTTCTTCACTTTGTGATATGTGTATTTTATAACAATTTAATATTATGCACCCAATCTATATATTCCTATCTGATGTATTTCTGTAATACTGGAAAGCATCCGATTATTGAAATCATGAGGTATTCATGTACAGTGTCTTCAATGACTAAATTTTGTTTCGCGATTGTAAATTGCACTATACATTTTGTTGACTTGCTTTTGTATCTATGTATCAAAATTTGTTAAACATTTGTTTTTGCATTTTTCAAGGGTGGGAATAAAACTTCTTGCTATCATGAATGTGTATATTTTTCAAATAAATTATAAATGGATATCAGACTCCCACTATCTCTTACTATTAGTCTCACACTGGAAATAGTTTCCATTTCATTTTACTTAGTTTATATTAAATTTTAACTTTTCCCTTTTTGTAACCCATATTTCAATCTTTCTTTCAAATATATATATATATACTACCATATAGACCATCATATGAAGGGATCATTAAATTTTTTAATTTTCTAGAATTACCTACTATTTACGAAAGAAATAAGCGATGGTTAGTTACTAATTTCTATTTTCCTCCTTCTTTTGAGGTAGTTTGTCAATCATTCAAGTCTCAGAAGGTGCAATCCATTTTATGAAATTTATTTTATTTTTTATATTTATTTATTTATTTATTTATTGTTACTTTACAATCAAATTTTAAAAAAATATTTATCTTTGCAACTGACAAATTATTAAGCAAGCTGTTTTAATTTAATTTAATTCTATGACATAATTTCAAAAGGAAGTAATTCACTTAATTTATATCATTTAATACATTTCTACATTTAAATAATTGTAAGGTACCTTATGAGACAGGTAAAAAAATGGTTTGTTTTTTGGCTGAGAATAATCTGGTGCAATCTCAATAATTTATCTGTATCCATACTCCACTAAAGTCTCCCGATACGGTGAATTCAGATTGGAATCACGTTGAATTCATTTAGAAAGATAATTCAAAGTTTTCTTAGATACGTCAAAATTATCCTTAAGTTCTTCTCATTTTTTTGCCACAGTAATTAATGGAAGTAAAGGAATGAAGCTATCATTTACACTACAGTCTGGAGGTAGATGGAATTTGTTGTTAATACCGGTGATAAAGTTTTCTTCTCAACAAAAAATAAACGATGATTAGATTTAAAATTCTCACATACGTACCTAATCTATTATTTAAGCCAAATTTAAAAGAAAATTATTTACTTAATATTTAAGTTCAGTGACAAAACGTAAGAAAATAATGTAGAAGATATTTAAATAATTTAAACTAAGAAATGATTGAATGAGATGGTTAAAGGAATGACGTCATAATGCTAGAAGAAAATGTTATTTTTACCTATTTATTGTATGATAAATTGATAAATTTAATCACCTGCTCTTAACCGGTTAAAATAGGGCTTGAAATAATGGCCTTACATGCTCGAAAAGCGGGGAAAGGGTGGATTTCGAACGTTTTAAAGACAGTATTTTTTAGTGGAATATGAAACATATTTATATACCAATTTATTTTAGAATCGGATCGATAGTTTAGTAGAACATAACATTTACTCGGTTTGAATTTTGCTAACCCTAACTCCTCAAGAATAAAATATGGATGCCTCTATTCATTCCTAGACCAACCGCTTCATAAAATCGAGGACAGACGAACAGATAACTTATGATATTATTATATAGGGGATATTACGTTCAATTTTTAAATAAATCGTGAGTTTGACACGTACTGCAAAGTATTCACAAAATAGGACCTATACTTTATACTTTACTCATAGCATGTAGTAGACTAAAGTTGAATTTAATGCAACGACAGAATGAGGCTAATATATGAAGTTATCGATAAAATGCCATTGAGTCTAAAGAGTATCGAAACTTTGAGAACTGGAATCAAATATTCAGAGCACGTCGCGAGCGTTAAAAGAATCCAATATGGATGCCTCTATTCATTCCTAGTCCAACCGCTTCATAAAATCGAGGACAGACAGACAGATAAATTATGATATTATTATATAGTGGATATTACGTTCAATTTTTAAATAAATCGTGAGTTTGACACGTACTGCAAAGTAATCACAAAATAGAACCTATACTGTAATTACATCTTACTCACAGCATGTATTAGTTTAAGTTTTAATTTAATGCAACGACAGAATGAGGCTAATATATCAAGTTATCGAAAAAATGCCATTGAGTCTAAAGAGTATCGAAACTTTGAGAACTGGAATCAAATATTCAGAGCACTTCGCGTGCGTTAAAAGAATCGAATATGGATGACTCTATTCATTCCTATTCCAACCGCTTCATAAAATCGAGGACAGACAGACAGATAAATTATGATATTATTATATAGTGGATATTACGTTCAATTTTTAAATAAATCGTGAGTTTGACACGTACTGCAAAGTATTCACAAAATCGGACCTATACTTTATTTATACCTTACTCATAGCATGTATTAGATTAATTTTGAATTTAATGCAACAACAGAATGAGGCTAATATATGAAGTTATCGAAAAAATACCATTGAGTCTAAAGAGTCTCGAAACTTTGTGAACTGGAATCAAATATTCAGAGCACGTCTCGTGTGTTAAAAGAGAAAGTTTTGAGATATTTATTTTGGGGCTTAAAATTGTATGGAACTGAGATAAATTCCGCAAAGAAATTTATGCAATGAAAAATTGGTACTGCTAACGGGATAGTCTTATTTGTATGTGAGAATACAACAGGTTGAGAGGGAAAAACCAAATACTAAGTGCGGGACACATATAGAAAGATAATGTAATCATTGAACACGGAAACGAAAATATAATAATGAAAAATCGATTTTATTTAAATTTCTCTGTTTTTTATATTACGGAGAAAAAATATTATGTTAATATACAACTTTCAGATAGTAAATAATGTACTTATTTCTTGAAATCTTGATTAAAGTGCTTTTGGTTATTTATTGGGAAATATACATTCATATAATTTGATTGAAGACGATCAAGAATATGAAATGCAAAACTAAAAACTAAAAACAAAAGTTACATTTGAAAAAAATATAAAAGATTTTTAGAGACTGAAGTAATTAAACCATGTAACAAATAAATTAAAAACAATATAATATTATTGCGAAATTCTCGTGTAAAGTTCGTTGACTGAATAGACTTTGGCTAAGACAAAATAATTAACAATTTATCAACACGCCAAATGCATCACAATTACAAAGGATGGCGATAAAACTTGGCAGCCTTTTGGCGAACTTTTTCAGAGTAATACGGAAAGCATGAACACAGGTCTCACTTTCATCAGATCTGAGCTTGAACTGGCCGTTTATGAGAACCCACGGCACCTTTATATAGCTTTCAGGTTTCTGAAAATTTCCACAAGTTTCTAGTAAAATCAAGAGAAAGTGAGTGGGGTCAACAAATGACGCCAAGTCGCCAAATTTAGTAATATATCACCAAATTTGTAGCCAAAATTGAGTCTACCGAAACTTCAAGCAGCAAATATCTCGCCAATTTGGAGAGATACCATACATATTACATATTTACAGCATTCTTCACATTATAAAAAATAATCTTTCCATTGAATACTTTTCAATAGTCTATTTTCTATGAATACTATAATCATAAATCATTTATTTTAGGCTAGGAATATATTTTCAGAAAAGTACAATATATATAATGTGATTTAAGTGCTTGTATATGTATATGTATATATAATATATATATATATATATATATTTATATATATATATATATATATATATATATATATATATAATATATAAATGTGTTTTGTGTTACATTTTTTGTATTTTAATTAAATATTATAAGTTTTTATTTTTCTTTAATTTTTTTAGTAAAATCAAAAATGACATTGTATCGGACACTTTCCTTTTCATAGAGCTAAATTGTTCTTAATTTTTCTAGAGACAATTTGTCTGACAAA
>CM063508.1:177686735-177694235 GCA_032207245.1 Pardosa pseudoannulata | reverse complement strand
ACCAGTCATTCAGAAGTAAAAATAAAATCCATAAATAAATGACGACGGGAATAAAGTACTTTATAAAGAAAGATTAAAGTTCAATTTTTAGGGTAGTTTTAAATTGAATTTTTCACTCCAACCTTATACAAAATAAGATGGCGTTCTGAAGAAATGTGAGGACAAAGTCTATTCGGGAGATAAAACATTCGTAACTACAAGTTAGAAAAGAATGCAACTGGATAGAAATATACATATGTATTTATTCTCTGGAGATAGTGAATGTAGTGGGAAATGTTCATATTTGTCAAAATGATAGGAAACAGGAAAAGGTGAATTTAGCCTTCCAACTGTAATCGATTATTTTATTTAACTTGAGGAATTCTTGGGTTAGTGACATACTGTTTATTCCTATTTCGAACACAGACGAACAATTTTTGTGGAACTTTTACGTAATTTTTAAAGTTTCTATTACTTAATAAAATGCGCTTGGAATTTAAAGAGGACTCTTTTTAAATTTTCGAAATAAAGAACGACCGAAATACAAAAATATAGATTAATTTTTTTTAAATTTATAATAAAAATTTAAACATACAAAATTAAAGTATAAAAATTATATGTTCAACTATTTAATTTAGAAGTAGTTTTTATCAGTTTAAAAAAATTTTGAACTGTTCAGAATTTCAAAATTTAAAAAAATAACATGTTTTAATAACACTACTTTTTATAACAATACACTTTATGTAACTACAAATGAAAGTAAATTGAAAAATACTAAAAACAGGTCTTTGAAAACCTTGTTACTGAGTTACATTTTTGTATATTTCTGTCATACACACAAATAAAAAGTTTATCGAAAGTTTTACAGGTTGTAATAGTTTTTTTTACCAGATAATACACGAATACACATATGTACACACAAAAGCACACATACATATACACTCCAGAGCTAAAACACATTATGGACCCAAAAACATGGCGACTGGTCCATGAATCAATGGGAGAGTGTTGTCTGGTCAGATGAATCCCGATTTGTCATTTATCACAATGAGAGCCGTGTCATTATACGTCGTCTTCCAGGCGAACAATTGCTCATTCAATGTACAGTAGATCATACAATGGCTGGTGGTGGAGCTATTATGCTTTGAGGAACGTTCTCTTGGGCGTATCTGGGACCTGCGGTTGTGGTATAGCAGACCATGCATGCTACAGGGTATCTGAACATCATTGCGGACTAGTTCCACCCTAACATGGACTCTATTATTTCCAGCTCTAAATGGAATGTTCCAACAGGACTATGGATTTTGTCACAACGCTAAAATTGTGTGGAGTAGTTACATAAACAATGCTAAATTATATTTAATGTCCTGGCCGCCTAACTCACAGATCTCAATCCGATAGAACACTAAGGGACGGTAGCTCAGAATTCAAAGACGACCAATTTATATCTGATTATATATGTTTATTATAATATATATATATATATTTATATATTATATATATATATATATATATATATATATAAATATATATATATATATATATATATATATATAATATATATATATATATATATATATATATATATATATATATATATATATATATATATATATATATATATATATACATACATACATATATATATATATATATAATATATATATATATATATATATATATATATATATATATATATATATATATATATATATATAAATTCATATTTGTATCACTATTCTTATGGACACTACCAAAAGAGATGTATTTTTTAGTTAAATACGATTTGATAGAACATTTTAAAGAATTTTTTTCACTTAATGAATATTTTTAGAACATTTTTGTGCTTCATTTAATCAGTAATACATTCAATTCTGAGGCCTGCAAAACATATTAAAGCAATTTATATACATTTATATACCTCTGCATTTATATACATAGATATAAACCTAAATATTTTATCATATTTTTATGAAGCACAACTCAACTGTACTAAATTCCTAATCGATCCCTTTGCATTTGTAAAGAGACGAAAAAATCAAAATGTCCCATCTACTACTGCAAAGAGATTAAAAAGAAATTTCTTTGAAACCTTCCATTTTATTTGACCCTCGAGGCATTCAGAAAAATACTTCGTTGGAATATTTTATCTTTTTCATATTCAAGAAACGGAAGAATTTTATTTCCATATCGAAAAGATTTGTATTTAGTTTTAAAGAAAGGCACATAACCGATTAATATCGATAAAACGACCAGACTGATATGAACTACCACAGAAAAAATGGCACACACACAAACATACATACAAACATATATATATATATATATATATATATATATATATATAATATATATATATATATATATATATATATATATATAATATTTATTTCCTCTAGTCATAATAATTATGTAGCCCTATACTTTTTACTTTCTCGGGCTACTGGGCAAGAAGAAACCTAATTAGCTTAGGAGTAATTTAGTAAGATGTAGATTGGCCACATTAAAGAGAACGGCACAAGTCTAATTCAAACTTTAATTTACAACTGCTAAAACGAACTACTTTGTCAGTCAACAACAGACAACAGAAAGAAACAAAAATCACTCTGCTCGAACAGAGGTAAAATCAAGATTGAAGACAGAAAGAATTTTACCAAGGGACAACAAACTTAGTCAGCAAGTTAAACTGTTAAGATCAGCAAAAACGAGGAGCCATTTTCCGGCAAAAGCTGTAAACCGTGTTGAATAGGCAGAAAATGTACATCTATAAGACAGAAAGCTTTGGGAAATGTATCGAAATAATTTTAAATCGAGGACACTAAATTGATTGAGACATTTAGAGGAAGGGAAAAATATTTTTAAGGATTTAGAATGGAAGGAGGTTTTTAATGAAATATTAAAGTTAAATAATTTTTTTATATTACACACACACACACACACACACACACACACACACACACATATATATATATATATATATATATATATATATATATATATATATATATATATATATATATACATGTCAGGTTTAATAAAGGGATAGTGAGAAAGTACGTGAGTTATAAACGATTTTAAAACGGGAACTCTTTTATAGTAATAAAATAAATGAAAATGACCCACGCTCGCTTAAGCTTTAGGATAATCCGGTCATTCGGAAGAATTTTGGAAGTATTTGATGAGTTTACAAACAGATAAGAGTCAGTTAGCGCCTGGACATGTAACTATGAATACACTCTAAACTTGCCTTCGACGAATAAGTAAAAATGTCACAAGCTTTGCTTAAATGAAACGATGATTTAATAAACTTAATATTATCAAGTAAGACTGTTTTCCATTCGGCTTAACACTCGACTTACCTACATATATAAAAATTCACATATGTGTGTTTATTGCTGTGATATTAGTTTCAATACGAAGGGTCTATAGTGATTGATAGAAATCCATAGTGATTGCAAATAACATAGCTGCTATGCGCAAGATGATTACATATATATATATATATATATATATATATATATATATATATATATATTATATATATATATATATATATATATACAGTGGACTCCAGTTATTGTTATCAAAATTTACTTGGTCCCGATTTTCTCGATTCATTTGTATGTGAAAATTATCGCTTTATGTGATAGTTACATCTTTTATTAGTAGGTTACTTAACCTAGATGTAAATGTTTTTTGGGCAGACTTTCGGTATAGAAACTGGCTCAACAAACTCCACGGTTTCTAATCCCAAAGTGTCTTTGTTCAACAACGTGTTTCAACTCAACTACAATTCACCATGTCTTCATACTGATTGGCCGAACGCTGGGCGATTGGTTAGGGTGCTGATCGTCGGAACCAGAGTTCGTGGGTTCCCACTATGGCATGGATGTTCGTAGCCGTTCGGAATCGGCTTTAAGCAGTAGGTCCCGGTCTTATTAGCCCTCGTGTGCAAAACAGTAGACCGTAGAGCTCCAAACCAAAACAAAAAAAATCATACTGATTGACTCCCTTTCCTTTCTGTTGAGACAAAAATATCATTTCACATATATACACTTACATATAGAGAGAAAGACAGATAATATAAATCATGTTTTTGTGGTAAAATAGGTAAATTATGAATGTAGTACCCGTGTTTCTATATTTTAGAAACTTGGGATTAATTATCCACTGTAAGTTCTATTTCTTTTGAAATTCAAGTAAATTTTATTAGAAAAAAATCATATATTTTGGATTATGAAAAGTAGCAAATCACGGTGAAAGAAGAAAAACAATTTCTTGAGATATATAATTTACTATTTTTTAAGAGTCATAAATTTGGACTGAAAAATTATCTTCGATTTCAAAATGGAATTTTAGTTTTCCACCTCGAGGTTTTGATAACAAGATATATTGAAAAGAGATAAAATTACATTTTTCCATATATCTTTTGAAGTTTGTTTTTATAGATTATGAGTATTATTAACTATCTCCTTATTAGCAAATATTATTATAGTTTTAAAAAAGGTACGCACACATTCCATATATTTTTAAAAGCCATTAACAGAGAAATTACATATTATACTATAAAATATGTTTTGGACCATTATGGGGAAATCTATTAACAAGACGTTTCATGATATCAAAATCAAAGAGATTTAATAATTTTTCTTCAGTCTTCTTACTTGAAAGACACCAATAGACATCAAATTTAAAAGTTAAAACTCGTGAGGAATAAGGTTTTGACAATTTTAATTAGTATCTATAATCCTCATTAAGTTTTATAAATTTTAAAAACTTATTCAAATAAGTTCTTGTTGCCAACTTTAATCCTTTTTTTTCAATCTTCTTGTTTGAGAGACAACAATAGACTACAAATTTAAAAGTTAAAAACACGTGAGGTATAAGGTTTTGACAATTTTAATTAGTATCTATACTCCTGTTTAAGTTTAATTAAATTTAAAAACTTACTCAAATAAGTTCTAGTTGCCAACTTTGGATTAAAAATCTAAAACATTTTCAGTACACTTTTGATTACATCTGATATATCTTTAAACAAGAAAACTACTAATTAATATATCTATCATTATTTTAATATTTTATGTCCATTTAAAACATATAAGTTGATTATTTCATTTTTTATAATTTTCAAAATACTTTTGATTAAGTCATAGCTATAAACGTACTTTAAGAAATATTTTGGTTTATGAACATATATTAGCCACATCTTCAGTCTTTTTAAAATCGAGAGATCATTAAAAATTTGTGTTTTTTACATTTTATTTTCTTTTATAGCATACAAAATACATTTTGAAACTTTTCTAAATTTTGAATTCATTTAATGAAATTTTAATTATAAAATTTGTTTAGAATTTTGATTTCTTGATCAAGCTAAACTAATATCATTACCTTAAATTACACTGACCCTAGAAATATTCATTAAAGAATCGATTAATTTTTTTAGCATTCTTTATTCTTTTCCCCCGAAAAAATTAAACTGATTTTTTAAAACTCCAAGCCACTGAAATCTAAGGAATTTTCTTAAAAGCATTATGTAATACTGCTTAATAAAATTTACTCTATAAATATTTTGAAACTATTCCCTAAAAATTCAATTGTTTCTATTATCTGCATAAAATTGCATGTATTGATATCAGAAACTTCTTAAAATAAAATTAAATAATATTTTGATAAATCCATTTCAGAAAATAAACTCTAGTATAAATATATTTTAATACTTAAATATTTAACTTATCTATGTACCCTGGTTATAAGATACAGATATATGGTTTTATCCGTTTAGCCCAATCATTCCAGTTCATTGAATTTTAACGTTCTAAAAAAGTTCCAATAACCTTTTTCTCATACGTGAATGCTCTACAAAGGGAATCCATCAAAAACTCAAATTTTTCTTTTACACGGCAGGTAGAATAGAGCTTCAAAGTAATTCCAAATTTTTCAGAGTAAGGATATTTCCTTTTTCTCTCTCTTGTACTTTTTTCAAAGTCACGAAGGATATTTCTACAGACATGCACTCTAGCATCTAAAATCTTAAAGGTATTTTCTATAGTTTGAATTTGTACAGAAATAAAACTAAGCCGTGTAACTTTCAATAGGAAAAAAACCCAAGTGGAATGCATTAATTAAATACTGTTCAATTTATTTTCATACTACGTGAGGCAAAAACTGAATCCAACATTTAAAATTCAATAAAACAAATGATTGAAAAAAAATTGTTTTCTACACGAATAAAATCAGGTGAAATCAGATTTTTATTTGTAACGAAAAGAGAGGAAAAGTTTAGTTCTAAAGTTCACCAGTAATTGGCTCTGACATAAAATATTGATGCAGAACAAGCTGCCAATAAAGAATAGTTAAAGTGCACTCTACATTCAATAATTGTATTGGACTAATAAGTGTTGAACATCACAACAAAGATAGGGTACTAAAGAAATAAAAGACATTACACCAAATGTTACATGATTAGGTGATTAAAGGGAATACGGATTCAATTAAAACCCTAATTAATGCAAATGTTCATGTAAATAAAATCTTATGTTGGTCCGAATTTTTCCTATTCACATGGCTGAGTCACAGCAAACTTTTGTCTCTTTTAAAAAATTAAAACAACCTTGAAAGGATGCTGTTTGGAAACTGATTGTTTACTTTATGTACCACACGGTCAGTAAGCTCAAGAAACAGCTGAATCACAAAATGTTAACGCTTTTAAATAATGGTCTGAACTGGAAGAGGCCTAAAACTTAGGTTTGGTTTGGTTTGGTTTTGGCTACGGTCCACTTTCAGCAACACGAGCAATGAGACCGGAACTTACTGCTTAAACTCAATTCCGAACGACTTTAAGCAGTAGGAACATCCATGCCATAGTTGGATTCAAACCAACGAACTCTAGTTCCGGTGGCCGGCATCCTAACCATTCGGCTAACGTCAGCCTAGGTTTGGTTTGTAGTGCTACGATCAACTTTTTGCAACACGACGGTTAATGAGACCGGGATCTTCAGCTTAAAGCCGATTCCGAACTGCTATGAACATCCATGCCACAGTGGGAATTGAACCCACGAACTCTGGTACCGAAGGCCAGTACCCTAACCAATCGGCGATCGTTCGGCCCGCCTGAAACTTAAAAATACGAGTAATGGTATACCATGGTATTGACCTGGCTCATGCGTCTCTCCTTATCCACAGTTATTTGGCAAAACATCATATAATTCATTCTCCCCAGTCTCTAATTCTCCTAATCTCTGTTTCCAGAAATTAAAACCACCATGAAAGTATTCTCTTTTTAAACGCAAAAAAATTTCAAGAGAATGCAACAACGCGTCAGCGTGCCACACTAGAATATGCATTTGAAACCTGAAAGAAACGCTAATTAAAGTGTATAGAGTGATTAGCAATATTTGGAAGAAGGTATTACTTTAAACGTTCGAAAAAATGCGGTACATAGTTTACAGAAAAATTTCCGCATTTTTATTACACCTCATTTCATGTGTGTTCATTGTTTTACAAACCTTATCCAAACCTTAT
>CM063508.1:177666735-177684235 GCA_032207245.1 Pardosa pseudoannulata | reverse complement strand
TTTAATTCACTTACTAAGTTTTTTTTACCGTGGAAAAGTTCTTTCTGCCATAGCTCTTGGGTTCACCTCTGTTCAATCAGAGTGACCTCTGTGGCTTTTTTTTTGTCTGTCTTGAAGTAGAATAGATGTGTGGAATAATGTTTGAAACAGACTGGTTCCGTTCTCTTCAATGTCGCTCTCTCTCTCTCTCTCTCTCTCTCTCTCTATATATATATATATATATATATATATATATATATATATATATATATATATATATATATATATATATATATATATATATATATATATATATATATATATATATATATATATATATATATATATATATATATATATATATATATATATATATATATATATATATATATATATATATATATATATATATATATATATATATAAAGTGAGAGTTTTAAAGTTTCTATTTCATACCACTGAGTACATTTTTGTCAATGCATATGTTTTTACAGACTGCAGAAGAGCCGTTGTTTTAAGATCTCTCTCAGGAAATGTTATAGACAAAATTATCTCCACCTTAAGTACGGCATTTTCCCAACGAAAAAAATGTACTTTTAACTCTAAAACGTGTAAGATTGGTCAATAATTTATCGGCGTTTAGTATGATGAAATAAAGGACTTTTATTACTTTGCCTGGTCTTAGAGTTTTAAGAAATTTCTTTTTTAAGAATGACTGCTACATTTTAGTATTCACAAGAATGCCCTGTTAATTAAAATATGGGCTGCTATTCCTCAAGAAGAAATTTTACCAGATGAATATAAGGAATGTTTCAACAATTTTGAGAAATCCTGTACAGTCTTTTGACAACAGTACAATAAAATGAATTTTACGGTCCACATTCTGCTCAATAAGTGAAATTTTCAATTTAATATTTAATATATATTGATAAATATGTATGTTAAATCAGTGAATACAATTATAATTTTTAATGTTAATAAATTTTACATAAATTTTACAAGATACTCTACTATAACAAATTACTATTTAGGGATTTTATTCAGCTGTTTATCGAAAACGGTAGAGAATATTATATTAATATTACACTGAAAAATTCCTACAAAATTATTTCAAATGAAAATGTTTTTCTCGGAGAAAGAGCATGAAATATTCATTGGCAAAAATGATTAAATACTCGAATGTATGACTGCTGCATATTGTTTTGTTTAGATGTGATTTTATTTTGAATTGAAAACAATAAAGTATGAGAAGTATTTAAATGATATATAAATTTCGATTATTTAAACGTCCATTTCTTTAAAGAAAAATATAGAATTATTTCTGAAAAGAAACCAAATAATATTCCAAAAATTTTTCATTAAACTTCTGTTTCACTAAAAAACCTAGTTGTACTTTTTTTTCCAGCTGATCTAAATACGTTTTTTTAATGCAACATTCCACCACTTGCATTCGGCAGAAATTGCAAATTTAAGACTTCTTTTAATTTCCCTTAGCAAACAAAAGATACGGCAGAACTCAATAACATAGAAAACGTGATTTTGGTTGTCTTGGATGACTCACTTTTAATTTTCTTTCTTCATCTACATTTTTTTTCATCTTGTCTTCACGTACAAGTACACAGTAGCAAGGTAACGTTATGAAGTCAACAAAAATTCTTTCGTGTCTCCAGGCTTGTAGTTGCTTCGTTGTCGAAAAACGCGAATCTCATTTCCTTAAATATATTTCTTGTAGCAGTCGCAACTAAAGCAGGTTTTCTCAGAGAGGTTTTTTTTTCTTCTCTGACGCCATAAAAGGAAAATTTCACAATTTGCTTTTGTAGATATATAGAGGAAATTATATTCTTGGGTTGAATCTGACACGTGGAAAAAATTTCATTTTGAAGATTGAACGTATCAGGGATTTTGTTTTGAATGTTATTGCTGAAATCGGGTAATATTCAAATGTAATCGAACAGATAAAGTTCGAAATTAATAGCTTATGGTTCTAATAGGTTTCGCTCTTGTTAATTTATTATCAAAATGCTCGACTTGCAGATTTTGATAAGGTTTTGGTTTGGTTTGGAACGCAGCTGTCTACTTTTTGCAACACGAGGGCTAGTGAGACCTGGACCTACTGCTTAAAGCCGATTCCGAATGGCTACGAACATCTATGATATAGTGGGATTCGAACCCACGAACTCCGCTTCCGAGGCCCCCACCCTATCCTTTCAGCTATTGTCCGACAGCAATAATCATATTGAATTAAGGGACACCTTGCATTAGATTCAAGATGCCTTACAAGATGCCTTGCATTTCAATTTCTTTTAAATACTAAAATTCTAACAATTATTCATAGAAGCATAAATAATAATGTATCACCTATGCAATGTTATATAAACTTACGCGCAAGTACACATACATGTGTAAGTGTCAGTAAAGTCATTCTATCAATATATATCCTATAATATATATGCATAGCATATGGCGTTAAAATTTTATTCTAACATAAAACTCCACCTTAGCCGTTTTCTTTTCAATAGGACAACCAATCCGAATGCAGGTCATCTCCCCACAAGATTTACCTGTCCTCACCTGCAATTTGGAACTATCTACTCTGATAGTGTTGTATTACACCTCTAATTTTCCAAATCACAGAAAGTTTTTATTAATTAAAACTTTAATTTCTATATTTAAAATTCCAAACATGACATGTTATATGTAAATTCTTTTGTGATTTTGTTTGCATGTCTATTCGTTGTAAATTTCGAAATTGTTTGTCTGTTCTTCATGAAAGTACCCACAGAGATTTATGTTAATCTTTTGAAAGCTTTAGACATATCAAATTGTTAGATTGTAAATGTCATAAGACAGATAGAACGTTTTTTAATGTTTGCCATCAATATGATGGACAACAAATTTTTTAAATATTTGTTCTCCCCTTTACTCGAACTTGCTATTAATGTAAATATTTTAATGCGATGTATCTATATTAATCATCAAATTTAACATCGAAAAATTCCATGGTCATTTAAAAACTATGTCTCGTCTAGCAAATTGTTTATCTGTACACCAGTCTGTTTGAACTCCAAAACAAGTTAACATTTTGGAATCTACGTGTTGGCGCATGCTCACCAACGTCATATTTCATGTGGAATACCGCCTTTGGACAGAGACGATAGTTCGCTATCGTAAGTGACGTGAGCAAAAAAATGATGTTAAAAACCCGAAGCTCACAATTAATTTTTCTTATGTTTTTTAATTAAATTTAATGACTGTAACTAATTGTATAAATTTGAGTTGTGTGTAAAAATAAAAAGGAAAAGAAGCAGCTGGTTCGTAGATTTCTTTAAAACGAAGAGTGATACAACACTATGCATCTACAAATATACGACTCATAACAATACTAGTCATATCAAGAAAAAACACAATCAATATCCACTTCATATAAATACTAAAAATTTTTATATTATAAGCATTTTAATAATATGTTATGAAGTCATCACCAGGTAGCAAATTAATGTCTTTAATAACTGGGAAAAATAACATGTTCAAAAATTATGCAAAAGGTATCACGTAAAATGATGTCTAGAAATCTGGATAAACTGGTGAAAATAGATATTTGGATAGACAGGAAACAAACATGCAAAATACATGGACTTAAATATTAAATTGAGCAATCCTGTGGGTTTATTTTTCTCAATAAAGAATGCAGATAATAGAATGATATCAGAGTTTATTTAAACAAAACATAGATTAAATCCATAGCAAAATTAATATTATTTGATTTAATTAAAAGTATACTGCTGATATTTGGAAGATTGCCGTGTGGTCACTAATTTGCAAATTAGTCTAATCTTACACACACAGTTGAAGTGACTAATGTCATGGACTTGTGACTCAATAATTTAAGTCTTATGTTTGTATATTATAAATGAAACTGATGAAATGTTCAAATAATATGTATACATATAAAGGGAGTCTGCGTGTAGGGACGAGTTAAATAATCTAGTATTACTTATACTGTCAAGATAAAGTTGTCCCGCTTTTAGTGTAGTAATAAGGACATCCCATTCTAAGTAAAGATGATAAAATTGGTGA
Source organism: Pardosa pseudoannulata (assembly GCA_032207245.1). Taxonomy (NCBI): domain Eukaryota; kingdom Metazoa; phylum Arthropoda; class Arachnida; order Araneae; family Lycosidae; genus Pardosa; species Pardosa pseudoannulata. Next base: position 177,680,179 of record CM063508.1, on the reverse strand, counting down.
AAATGGAATACAAATGTGAATCACTGCTTTATAGATAAATTTATCATCATCTATTTTTAACCCTTTCGTGGGCCATTTATTTCTCACTCCTTGTTTCCAAAATTTCAAAACAGAGCTGCTAATTTTATTCAATAGATCGAACTGCAGACAGCGCAAAAGAGAAGATGGAATCAGTCTTCTCGTCGTTTCAATAACAAGACCAATATATTATAATGATTTTTGCGCTTCCCACAGATGTATTTTGTAAGATCGTGTAGGTGGGAGGTAATCTTCCCACGGCTCACGAAAGGGTTAATAAGGACCCGCACAACCATATTCTGGATTTAGCTCTTTTTGGTTTAGTAGATTAGTTTCAATTGAGCAACGGTAGCTCAGTCGTCAGAGGCAGTGATTGCGTAACTGAAAGATTGCGGATTCGGGACTGGAGCCGATCTAAGATCCACATTGCTTGTTAAAGGTGACTGGGGAACGTAAAATATCTTCGTGGTCACATTGTCTTCTAAGTTCTCAAATGATACCTCTCTGGGTATCAGGCCAAGCCTGAGGGTTTTCTTCTTAGCCCCTGCTTCTAAATTACAATGACCTAGAGGTGGCAATGTTACTCTCATCCGTAGTATACCTTAAACAACACGTGCTCCTCGGGTGGTGCTAAATGGGTAACAGCTTCGCATCCTTGTATTGTCATAATGGGAATATAGTGCCTGTATTGTCAGCTGCGTTATGAAAAAAATTTAGCCTCAATTTCCACTAGTCTAAAATCTCCAAAACAATAAACCTAATTAGGTCTTTTCAAGTCCAAATTTAAATTTCTTACACGCTTCAGGTTAACGTTAACAAAAAAAGACTTTCACAAATAAATTAAACGTTTGAATCAGGAGAAGGTGGGTTATTAGATAGTTAAAGTACATTAATTTTGTATTATTCCACCACATGAAATCAAATACTATAATTTTTCTTACAATTGTAAAATTTAAATTTTATTAGGCAGAAATATCTATATATCTATATTTCCATAAAGGCATATAGTTTTGTATTGCCAGCTGCGTTAGGAAAAAAATGTAGTCTCAATTTCCGCTAGTTTAAATATTCCAAAACAATAAACCTAATTATGGCTTTTCGAGTCAAAATTTAAATTTCTTACATGCTTGAGGTTAGCGTAAAAAAAGACTTTTACAAATTAATTAAACGTCTGAATCAGGAGAAGGTGGGTTATTAGATAGTTAAAGTACATTAATTTTGTATTATTCCACCACATGAAATCAAATACTATAATTTTCCTTACAATTGTGAAATTTAAATTTTATAAGGCAAAATATCTTTATATTTTTATTTCCATAAAGGCATATAGCACCTGTATTGCCAACTGCGTTAGGAAAAAAATTTAGGTTCAATTTCCACTAGTTTAAATAATCCAAAACAATAAACCTAATTATGGCTTTTCGAGTCAAAATTTAAAAGTTTTACATGCTTGAGGTTAACGTAAAAAAAGACTTTCACAAATTAATTAAACGTTTGAATCAGGAGAAGCAGGGTTATTAGACAGTTAAACTATTTTAATTTTTTATTATTCCCCCACATACAATCATATACCATAATTTTCCTTACAATTGTGAAATTTAAATTTTATTAGGCATAAATATCTATAAACATGCCTTCCAGTTAAGTAAAAATAAGTAATTTTTTTCGAACATGTTGAAGTCAAAGTAACTATTTCCTTTTTTAAAATATTGAAATATGCTTGTTTCAAGATATCCAAATATTGCTTTCTCTAAACTTTTATCAAACAATGATGAGATATGAGAATATTAAGTTGCATATTTTCAGTTTCGTTCGCAGAGTTAAACTTTCTTGCTTTCGTTATTTAACCGTTTCGGAGAGTACATGTCACATCATTACCATATAAATTAGATCCTTGCAAAACATTTCGTTTGTAATCAGAAAGCAAAATATTTTACTCGTGTGGTTAAAAGTTTAAGCATAATTTTGGGTTTCATTTTACGTATTTCCTCCAGTTCAATCTTGAGATCTTAAATCATAGCAATATTTCTTTAATATAGCTTTGTGTACGACACAATTTTTGTTTAAAATTTGAAATTAATATTTTGCTAGTTTTTCACAAAGGTAAAATATTAAAATCAAAATAACTATTTTTTAATAATTTTTACAAAAATGGAGTATATCGATATATTTGAATGGCATTACAAACATATGCATGTTAGGTTTGGAATTTTAAATTAAGAAATAAAAGCACTGATTAATAAAAAAGTGAACTATGTAGAGCGGAAAACTGTAGGGTTAAAGCAACATTATATAAACACGGAACGTAAAAATTAGTAAAAATTATTCAAAACTAGAAATCAAAATAATTATTTCTTAGTAATTTTTTACAATAATGGAGTATATCGATATATTTGAAAGGAATTACAAATATATGCACACACACGCACAAACATATGCATGTTAGGTTTGGAATTTTAAATTTAGAAATAAAAGCACTGATTAATAAAAAAGTGAACTATATAAAGCGGAAAACTGTAGGGTTAAAACAACATTATATAAACACAGAAAGTAAAAATTAGTAAAAATTGTTAAAACATAGAAATTAAAATAACTATTTTTTAATAATTTTTACAAAAATGCAGTATATCGATATATTTTAATAGCATTTCAAACTTATGCATACACACACACATATGCATGTTAGGTTTGGAATTTTAAAGTTAGAAATAAAAGAACTGATTAATAAAAAAGTGAACTATGTAAAGTGGAAAACTGTAGGGTTAAAAAAAACATAATATAAAAACAGAACGTAAAAATTAGTAAAAATTATTAATAAATAGAAATTTTTAGAAAAATGGAGTATATCAATATATTTGAATGGTATTACAAACATATGCACTATGCACAACTCACATCATAGATTATGACTATGCAAACTCTACTGTAGGAGACCCATGTCCATTTTAGTTTTGAATAATATCCTATCTGCCCTTAGAACTCACTTTTCATACTCTGATTGGAACAACCCTAAATCTTTCCACATTCTTTTCACTTTCTTTGCCCTTCTAACTTTTTACCTTCACTCTCACCTAGTTAACACTAGATTTACGGACCGGGCCAATTTGACTCATTAAAAATTTGATCACTTTATATATATAAAACTTGTATATCACTTTTCAAAAACATACGTTGGTTTTTAGTTGAGTAATAAAATAAATGTAAACTTTCATTCCTCTTTCCAGCAGAACCCTTCATTTCGCATTATCAAATGTGGTGTACCTATTTTCACGGTTGGGAGCCAATTTGACTCATAAAATGTATATGAAAATCAATAAATAAATATAGCAATAAGTGTAAAGTAAATATAAAGTATAAAGCATATAAAGTATATAAAGCATATAGAGCATATAAAATGAATATAGAGAAGAAGTCTAGAACACTTCCATTCCAATGACAGAAATTTATGCTACTGAAGCACGGAAGAATGGTCAAGTTCAACAATCATTCAAAAGATACAGACGTAGAAACCATTGTGCTAAATGTAATAGAAATGTTTGTGGAAAATGAGTTTCAAAAACAGATTTTATATGTAAGAAATGTTTTCCGTGAATTGTTTGATAATAAACATTTTATTTAAATTAATTTGGAACTACTTTCTTTTCGAAAAACTTCAATTTTCTTGTATGAGTCAAATTGGCTCGCTTCAGTAAAAATAGGTATATGATCAACATACGTAAATCTAGTGTTAAGTGTCACTTTTTGCTACCTTAGTTTCAACAATCAATGTCTAAGATTGTGATTGGTCGACTACTATTTCTGTATTGGCCGATTGTGTACCTTTAGAATCTAATATTAGTTCATTATCCTTTACTAATTGTTAGTATCAGTTTACCTTACTTCTAATATATTTCCACTTCATACTCTATTTTAATAGTATTTTTGTACATATTCTCTAAAAATATTAAAAAACTCATTAAAAAACAAATTAAAAAATTAAAAAATTTAATTCTTTGCATCCACGACAATATTTTTTTTATCTTGCTCTTGAGTATCACAAAACACCTTTGCATAGTCTTCATTTATTACTTTTAATTTTATGTCATTTATATACGTCCCAAACTGAATCAAAATAATTATGTTATTCTAACTTTCATCGACTTTGTATCCATCTGTATGTTATATAACTGCAAAAGTTGAACTGTGTATAATTATTCGAGATAGCACTAAACTAGAGGGATTGTCCAAGGAAAATCAAGCAATCTAACTTTGTGCGAGCTACATAAGTAAATCTTGTGGACTAGTCCTGGTGGTGGATTGAGACTGATAACGAAAACGAAATGGCTAAGATGTAATATCACCTTGAAATAAAACTATAAAACTTGGAATGGATCTCATAGCCTGCCTCTCAGTGTGTTGGCAGGCTATGAGACTGAAACACTACATATATATATATATATATATATATATATATATATATATATATAATATATATATATATATATATATATATATATATATATATATATATATATATATATAATATATATATATATATATATATATATATATATATATATATATATATATATATAATATATATATATAAATATATATATATATATATATATATATATATATATATATATATATATATATATATATATATATATTATATATATATATATATATATATATATATATATATATAATATATATATATATATATATAAATATATATATATATATATATATATATATATATGCATATACATATATATATATATATATATATATATATATATATATATATACATATATATATATATATATACATATATATACATATATATATATATATATATATATATATATATATATATATATATATATATATATATATATATATATATATATATATATATATATATATATATATATATATATATATATATATATATATATATATATATATATATATATATATATATATATACATATATATATATATATACATATACATATATATATATATATATATATATATATATATATATATATATATATATATATATATATATATATATATATATATATATATATATATATATATATATATATATATATATATATATATATATATATATATATATATATATATATATATATATATATATATAATTGAAATACTACCTTCTTTCAAAAAGATATATTTAACGATATCAATTTTGAATTTAAAAATGCATGAAATCGAATACAGCATTATGGAGTGATTATTTATTTAAAAACTAATCTTTGACTGACATATATCATAAACAAAAAATATTACAAAATAAGTAATTAATAAAAAAAGTCCATATCATGTTCTTGTAAAATCCTTCAAAGAAGTTCCATATATTTTAGCAAAAGCTTTGTATTTAAAATTTTAACGTTGCTCGAAAGAACAACTTCATAAAAGATAAAAATAAAGAAGGAAGGGGGAGAAAATTGGCAGCAGGGGCTTTATTTATCACTCTGGTCGAAGATTAATTTTGTCACGTAGATATTTCAAAGTATTAATCAGTTAATAGAAAAGTAAGCTGCTCTTGTCTGTTTACCATCCGTTTTATCTCCGGGAGAGATTAATTCAAGAAATTTAACATCTTACTCGATTCAGAAATAGCATTAAGTCCCTTCTTCAGATAACTTAATCCGGCGCTAGACAAATGAGGCAACTGCTAAAAAAAAGAAATTGACATTTTAATGCTTTTTGGAAGGCGGAATGAATACAATTAAATGCGGTATAAAGACAAAAAATGGGAGAAAATAAATAAGAGGTTTCAAGACACTTTGACACCTGTATTTGCGGTACAAGAGGGATCTTTAGTCGATATTCTTAGCTGATATTTATGCTTTCTTTAAAATATAAATTTTTCTAATGCATGCCAACATTTTCTCTGAGTGTTGGCGTTGCATATTTCTGTAATGATAGAAAATTAGTACGATAAATTACTAAAATCGAATGTTCGTTTTTTATCTTAAAACTGAATAGAAATGTACTAACAATACAAACCAGAAATTGCATAGAAAACCATACTTTGTCAGTTTATGCATGTACAAATTGTAGAGTTATATAATGCTAGATTTTCATTATTTATAATTTACATTTACATTGTGAAACATATGGGAAGTACTCCATTCGTATTTGAGCATGGTATATTGATATGCCTAGCGCATTTTTGATTTAAAATGTTAAGTTTTGTGTTCCAGAAAATATAAATAATTTCTTTACGACATTCCGATTTTATCTATTATTTTGGCTTATGAATCATCTACCCTTACTTGGGTCCTTTACTCTGCATCATGGGTAATTTCGTTAGAATTCAAATACCAATAATTTTCTAAGTTTTTAAACATTTCGAAATTTTACATTTGTTTAATTGTGTTTTTGTATGTGTGTTGGGGTTACTATACTTTTCAAGTGAGATTATTTGGTCTAATCTGAACATGTGTGTCCGAACGATGGCCGATTGGCTAGGGTGATGGCCTCGGTACCGGAGTTGGTAGTTTCGAATGCCATTGTGGCATGGATGTTCGTAGCCTTTGGGAATCGACTTTTAGCTGTAGGTCCCGGTCTCATTAGCCATCGTGTTGCAAAAAGTAGACCGTAGCACTCTAAACTAAACAAACAAACAAAAGTGAACATGTGTGAAAACTACAAGTTCGTTCAGAAAATGTCCAACTTTCTATTTAGAATTTTAAACATGACTGTATACTATGGATAATAATATTTTATATGTGTATACAATCCATATATATGCGTATATATATATATATATATATATATATATATATATATATATATATATATATATATATATATATATATATATATATATATTACATACATTATAACTTTATTGTATGTGAAAATATGTATAAAATTGCGTGTACAGTATATATAAATATATATGTGTGTGAGTTTATGTGTAGTACACTACAATTCAGGATCCTTTAGGCAAATCTGCGCATATGTGAAAACCACACGTTCTTTCAGGAAGTGCACAACTTCCTCTATAGGTTCCTAAACATTATTGTATAAAATATGAAAATACATTTTATCTGAGTAATTATCTGTATATATATATATATATATATATATATATATATATATATATATATATACACGTTACAAATATAATATTCTTACTGTATGAGTAAATATATAAAAAAATGTAAATATTTATATATATGATATATATATATATATATATATATATATATATATATATATTATATATATATATATATATATATATATATATATATATATATAATTACGCATTATAATCAATCTAAAATAAAACTATAGAGCATTCTCAACAGAACGTAGAAAGAGTGTCATTTTCGCAACTCCCATACAATTTGATGTCATCGACTTTCAACAGCCTTTTCACCACTCTTTCTTTTTGTGTTGCAGGAATCCTTTGCTTGAAGTTGATGAGCATCGAAGTACCGTCTTCAGTGATGCTGGGCGAATCCTTTTGGCTCAACTGCACATTAGACCTCGAATCTGATGACCTCTATTCGGTCAAGTGGTACAAAAATGAAGTAGAATTTTATCGGCATCTTCCCCAGGATAGCCCATCGGGACAAAAGTACGACATTCCAGGAGTTCATTTGGACGTAAGTAAGGTCTTTTGTGCTCGTTGACAAGATCAATGGATTTCAGAGAATCGCCTTTTATTTTTTTGTGTTCTATTGTAAAGCATCCATTGCAGCTGACCTGAAAAAAAGGGAATCTTAGATCATTTTTCCTGGAAACTTTTTCCCAAAGAGTTCTATCCAGTACTTATGGCTAGCATTTTTTTATTTATTTCTATAGTAATCTTCGATTTGACTACGGTGATAAATCAGTAGAGAGTACAGAAATATTTATCAAAACGGATAATATATTATTAAATTCAAGGATATTTAAATTGCAGTAGATTCTAAATAGATTTAATACTTTATTAATATTTTTGAAGTGTGCTTCGTAGTTAAATATTATATAGTAAAATTTTTTCTTTTCTTTTGCTTTTATAGGATATGATAAATTTTAACCTTCTTATAGAAAAAATAATTAAAATTACAAAATCGATAAAGTTAACTATTTTGTACGACAATGAAATGATTTAAATGTATATTTTAGGGTTTACTAGCGTTGTTAATTACTTTAATACACAAAATACAAGAATTTTTCTTTTGCGTTTATAGGATATGATAAATTAATTTTAAACTTCTTATAGAAAAAATAATTAAAATTGCACAATCAATACAGTTAACTATTTTTTACGATAGTGAAATGATTTAAAGGTATATTTTAAGGTATGCCGGCGTTTTTCAGTTACTTCCCTTTACATAAAATGGAATAATTTTTATTTTGCGTGTATAGGATGTGATAAATTTTAAACTTCTTATAGAAAAAATAAATAAAATTACACAATCGATACAGTTAACTATATTTTTAAGCTCATGAAATGTTTAAAATGTATATTTTAGGGTTTGATGGCGTTATTTAGTTACTTACCACTACATAAAATGCAAGAATAGTTAGATAGATTGTAATTGTAAAATTGAGAATTACATATTGAAAATTTTATTGCAACATTAAAAAGGCGTAAGAGATTTAGTATTTTATTTCAATTATGTTTATATGAAGTCCATTTTCTTATTTAACTGTTTGGCCTCCTTTATGAAGTGTGTCTCGACAAAAGTTCTAATCTCAAGTGCTACTTTATTTAGCCTTACTCGATGTTTTTTTTTCAAATCCTAACCAGTAGAGTTCAAATAGAAAGATACTTGGACAAAGAAGAGAAATAATTTTTCTGTGTGAAAATGGCAATACTGTAAATAAAACTGATTATTAATTTAAATTTTCTTTTCATTTATTTGTGTAAGTTGCCCTATTTTTCAGCTTAAGAACATTGAAGTGTTCATTAATTGTAGATGGTGCACATATAATAGTTTCATGGTCGCAATATCCTCTAAATCCCCAATCGAAATCTATGGAAGTGGCAGGACAAGCTTTGGGGTATTCTTCTTGGGCCCTGCTTCTAAATTACGAGGATCCACTTCAGCAAAGTCGTTCTTATACCTTAGTGGTGTTCATTAAACAAAAACCATGCATACTTTTTGGAATGGGGAGGGGCGTCTCTAGTCAGCCTTCAATCCTCATAATTCCTCGCTGAATTGAAGTTGCATATTATCCTTAGCGATAAATAGCCTTCAGGTTACTCGCATATTGCGATGTAATCTATTGGATTCGGTTTAGGCTTTCCTACATGAAGGAAGTGAGTAACAAGAACAATTAAGAAGACTGCAGGATGTTTGCAAATAATATTAGTTGTTCCCCGCAAACTCACACTGACAATTTCAGTTTTCCAATTTTCCAAATTTACTAAAATAGCTTGGCGAATTCACGTGGCTCGTTAAAATGTAATTTATTATTTTACAATATTTACAATTAGGGTTCCCTAAAATTGTCTGAAATTAATTACGGAGTACTTGGATCAATATTAGGTTAAAAAATTATGATTGAACCTTAAATCAATTTCAAAAAGTAGCAATACCAATATTAGAGCAGCTATCATGCTGATAATGTGTAAAAGACGTATGTTCATTAATCCTTATAACCATTAAAAGGAATTTAACTACTCAAAATTATTTAAATTTTATTGCAGAGGGGTTTTTCTTTCCTACTGCTATTTTTTATTATCTATTCAGATCATTAAAAATTTGAGTCTTACTGCATTGCATTCCTCCAGGTAAGTAATGAAAAACCAAACCTGTATATAGAATGCATTTCTCAAGATGAGTAATGGAATTTTTTGTTTTGTATTGCTATTTTAAGAACTTTACCTATTCAGAAAATTAAAAATTCTTGGATATTTTCTTCAATACATATTTATAACATCGACATGCTGTCCTTTATCGAACATACTCACTATACCTCGTGAAACAAAATAGTAGATCTTAGCGATCCAAACCAAACCAAACTCTTTTCAAACTAAAACACAGAGCTGAAATAATGCACCACGTTTCCACACATAAATCTCAGTCGAGAATTTTGAAGCTGTATACCTATTCGTCAAATTGAAAAAAAAATCTATCAGTGTGGAAAGAAAAAATGACACCTATTAAAAGTGATAAAGAGGGTGTGACAATCTTGAAACACCGATATAAGGAAAGTAATACACAAGATAAATAGAAAATGATAAACAGCAAATTCCCGACTAACGGTACAATACTAAGAGACTGAACTACTCACCAAATTTCCTCTCCACATACATGAAAAGTATTGTAACACACTAGCTTGTCTCTGCATACAGGTTGAAAATTGCTAGCTCGTAAGAGTACAACCACAACTGTAAATCTTCCTTACTGTTTAAGATGATTTTATATACTTTTAAACATATGTGTTTCATATTCTATATTTCTTTTGACAAAGGCACCCTAATAGTGTGGGGGGGAGATGAAGGGGTGTCAATTTCTCTAAATAAGTAATTTTCAACCTTTTTAGAACAGGCATATCATAAATGTGACAGTTTTTTTATTTTATCTGTTGGTTACGATTCACTATGATCTACTTTTTTAACTGCACAAGTGTTAGTGAAAACGGGACCTACCTATTAAAGCTGATTTCGAACATCCATGCCATCAGTGCGAATCGAACCTTCGAACTCCGATACCGCAGATCCAGAACAGTACTTATTCGGCTATCATTCGGCATTTCTCAGTAGATTCTCTATTGACAAATTTAATATGCGTAGAGCTACATATATTAGCACTAAAAATAGCGATTAAATAGTCTATATAGACTATGATACATACTACATTCGATCTCTGACGGAATTTAGAGGACATTGATGCGCTCGTCCTCTTAGGGTTAGTGATATAAATATTTATCCTATATCCGTTATCTTGTATACAAGAAAAGCCTCTTTAAAAGCTCACGCTTTCACCAACTAGTAGGCCATAGAGTAGCTTTTTCTCATTTGTAACATAATTGAATAAAACCAACAAAAAAAAGTAGTGCACTGAACAAATCAACAGTAGAAAAGTCAATCCTAACGCATATAAATGATTTTCATTGTAGCAATTTATCCAAAGATATTCTCTTCGCCATACGCAATTTCCTTGTATGTGTATTTTTTACTTCTTCCTTTCCGGTTTAGAAGGCCGTCACAAATATTAGTTCTAACTACATTATTAAATAATCGCCCAACAAATCCGTAATTGCCCGGTTTATTTGTTATGATTGAAGTAATTAATTTCCTTGGCCCCAAACCATCGCATTTTCTACAAAGCACAACTGCGTTGCATTTCTCTAGACAAGTAATGGGAAGCTGTTAATTAGAGTCAATAACGTCTGGAGTTTTGGGGTCAGAATTTAAGAATCTCTTTTCTGCTAAAAGAAGCTTATTACTGCTCCCATTACGTGGGTATTTCTCGCCTTTCGCATTCGAGTTAGTAAATTAAAGGTGAACATTAAGCAATCAAAATTAACTTGTTCAGTGATTTGGGCTAAATTTTGGTACTCTAATTATTTAAGCTGAAATGAAATATTCTTGAGCATTGTTTAAAACTTTAATCTTCTGAGGTATTGATTTAGTTGTATTTATTTGCTGAGTAGTGCTTTGTTAGTCCCATACTTCCTTATTGAACAATTAATTGTATATTTTAAATCACGTTATGGGTGAATATTATTAAAAGTGAAATCGTAAGTTCGTATTAGCTACATCCCAGTTAATTCCCATTGGAATAAATTGTTATGTGTACAGCAGTGGTCAATATAAATACTATTTTATTTCAAAGATTAATTACATATTTTAAGTCACAATAAATACAGATCAAGTTAAATGCAGTTGAAAGATTGGGTTAGCTAAATAACAGGTAATTTCGATTAAATTGTTATGTGTAGAACAATGGTCAATAAATCTACTTCAATATCAATACTACTTTTTTCAAAGATATATTATATATTTTAAGTCACAATAAATACAGATTATTATCAATTTATATGAAGCTGAAAGATTGGGTTAGCTAAATACCAGGTAATTTCGATTAAATTGTTAGGTGTAGAAAAATGGCCAATAAATTTAGTTCAATATCAATTAAACTTTTTTCAAATAATAACTACATATTTTAAGTCACAATAAATACAGATTACTATCAATTTAAATGAAGTTGAAAGATTGGGTTAGCGAAATACCAGTTAATTTCGATTAAATTGTTATGTGTAGAACAATGGTCAATAAATCTACTTCAATAGCAATACTACTTTTTTCAAAGATTAATTACATATTTTAAGTCACAATAAATACAGATTATTATCAAGTTAAATGAAGTTGAAAGATTGGGTTAGCTAAATACCAGGTAATTTCGATTAAATTGTTAGGTGTAGAACAATGGTCAATAAATTTACTTCAATATCAATACTAATCTTTTTCAAAGATTAATTACATATTTGAAGTCACAATAAATACAGGTTATTATCAAGTTAAACGAAGTTGAAAGATTGGGTTAGCTAAATACCAGGTAATTTCGATTAAATTGTTATGTGTAGTACAATGGCCAATAAATTTAGTTCAAAATCAATTAAACTTTTTTCAAATAATAACTACATATTTTAAGTCACAATAAATACAGATTACTATCAATTTAAATGAAGTTGAAAGATTGGGTTAGCTAAATAACAGTTAATTTCGATTAAATTGTTATGTGTAGAACAATGGTCAATAAATCTACTTCAATATTAAAACTACTTTTTTCAAAGATATATTACATATTTTAACTCACAATCAATACAGATTACTATCAATATAAATGAAGTTCAAATATTGGGTTGGCTAAATACCAGGTAATTTCACTTCAATTTTTATGTGTAGAAAAATGGTCAATAAATTTAGATCAATATCAATACTACTTTTTTTCAAAGATTAATTACATATTTTAAGTCACAATAAATACAGGTTATTATCAAGTTAAACGAAGTTGAAAGATTGGGTTAGCTAAATATTAGGTAATTTCGATTAAATTGTTATGTGTAGAACAATGGTCAATAAATTTAGTTCAAAATCAATTAAACTTTTTTCAAATAATAACTAAATATTTTATGTCACTATAAACACAGATTACAATTAATTTAAATCAAATTGGAAGATTGGGTTGGTTATTACGGGGTTATTAAATTGTTATACTTTATTGGCTATTATACCGAGAATTATTAGTAACTGTCAAAATGAATTACTATATTCCGCACTTATGCTAATCTCCCTGTTTTCTTGGTATTTGATTCGTGGTTCGATTCCAATTCTGACATGGGTGTTCGAGCCATTTAGAATTGGTTTCAAGCAGTAGGTTTATAAGCCATCCTGTTGCAAAAATAGTAGACCGTACACCTCTAAACTAAACCCCATTTTCTAGC
>CM063508.1:177656735-177661735 GCA_032207245.1 Pardosa pseudoannulata | reverse complement strand
TTGCTTTTTCCCCCCTGTAAAGTAATTTTAGGTAAATATATTGAAGGTTAATGTGTTTCATTAATTAAAATACAAGCAAAATTATGTCGTTACCCATTAATTTTGCAAAAATTTGCCTCTCATACATGCGGCAGCACATAAACAAAAGTGAGATTTTTTTACTACTTCCAGTCGTTTACTGGTGAAAAGCAGTTCTTTTTTAATTCTACTGCACAAATATTTTAAATTATGTTCTCTTTGACAGCATGTAAAAGAGTTATTAAACTATTTATTACGTCTACTTCAAAAGAGAATACGTAAAAAAACTTTCTACCTCAGTACTTGCGTAAAATTATATAAATGCATTTCTTTTAAATAACATAGCACATTCTTAAGATAAATTTATGGTTACTTTTTCGACATACAACACGTATAAAATAAATCGAAGTTAAGTGCATTAACTATGAAAATTGCATCAAAATTTTGAAATAGAAATATGATCATAATATAATTTTAAAGGAGATTATTTCAAATGCATGCATTTCATAAATGTTCACAAAAGTATCCAATATATAATAATGAAATCTATTTATTTGTCGCATTTTATTTCTTAAAATGGGTTTTCGAACTTCAATTAACATTTAAAATATATTAAAGACATGACGTTGATATTTTATTGTATTATAAAATGAAAAAGAATTGCTTTTCTGTAACATTTGTTTTGCTGACAGGACTGCTGCCCTCTGTATTTATTATAGTAGGATGGTACGATTAGAATTAAAATTTCAGCCTAAAATTTTCGTCGGTTTGACTTTAGAACAGGTTACCTCCGCTAACTAGGCGATAAATATGAAAACTTAACTTTATTCGTCTGGTCTCACCGTGAATATATATTTTTATTTATATAATTTTAGTATTCGGTTTTCTGAGAGCAACTTTTTTGTTACATATTAATTGTGATTTATTCTTATTGTTTTATAATCAAATTGATTAGCTTTGGTGAACAACGGTTTTTTTAATAATATTTCAAACCGGTTAAATTCGTATTTTGTAATCTTGTTACAGTTGCCAAAATCCGTGCAAGGGCACGTGTTTATGAGGAATGCAGACATGGAAACAGAAGGTCTATACCGCTGTGAAGCATCTGCTGAGTCTCCAACATTCCAAACAGTAGCAGGAGAAAAACAGTTAAAAGTGTATGGTAAGTAGAAAACAGTTTATTTTTTACAATTACTAGTATGACGCCATTACTAGACACTTTGTAGCAATTTTCTTACATTTCAAGAAAGCAATATGAATATACACCTACTTTGGAAAGTCTACATACAGGTGGCCTTCTACCATACCAAGTTTTTTGGATCTTATACAATGTTATTCACCACGCTCTGATATAGTAAGACAAAGAATCAACAGAGGGCTCTTCAGTAGATCAATATTGGCCACCAGGGGGCTTAAAAGGCTATAAAATAAGCTGACCGTCAAGGGCGGGAGGAACATGCTACCCTACTGTTCTCTGTAGTATCTTGTACTACAGAGAACAGTAAATATATGCTACCTTACTGTTATCTGTAGTATCTTGTACTATTTTTCTCAAAAGCTGTAATAGAGGGCTCTGTAGTCCTCTGTAGTTTTATTACTCACCACTAGGGGAAAGTATAAAAGAAGAGCACTCTTAAGGGTTGGAGGGTTATGAACATTTCACGGTACTATGTTGTTTGGATCTTATACAATACTATTCTTTACCCTCTGATATAGTATGTCTCCATGACCCATGCAACAAGGTGCTACAGAGTAAGGGGGTCGTAACCCAATCTCCCTTGTTTAAGAAACGATCACTACATAAATGAAGTACTCGTATTTCTTAATATTACTTTCACAACTTTTACTGATTCTTGAAACACTGTTTCTCGTATCATTTTTAAATTTTCAATCATTTGATTGTTGTGTAAAATAACACAAACAATCAAAACTTCAGTATAGCACTATACAAGTGCGTCAAAGTCTGCGTACACTAGTAGTAACTCTTAATTAAATGCAACTAAACGTTATTAACATATAGATTATTCTTTTCTTTTTGTAACCTCTCTCAACCTACTTGTTGTGGATCCAAATACCTTAGGTTTATTTTGTATGTGTTGCGAGCTCGAGATTGATTTGGCTGTTTTTAGTTTTCCGCGATTGGCAACGTCGAAAGAAATTGAGTGGAAAACAAAAATGGAGCTGAGGTTGTCGCCGACTATGTCGAATACATTATTTTGATATAGAAAAAATGCTTCCTTTAGAATGGAAATTGAATCCACCTTCTGGTTTAACACTTATAAATGTATAAATATATGTGTGAACGTCAGTATGGGAATAAACTCAACCAAAAGCTCTCACAAAGAACATCCATTTAGAGAATATACAAATATGTTTATTTTGTTTCATTATTGTACTATGATAGATTTGAGTATATGTATGGATGTTATTTCATGTTAACTGATTCTCTCGATTAATGTCTCAAATAAAATTCTAGAGACTGTGTGAGAAAGGTTGGTGTATGGAACTAGTTTTTCATAAAGCAGCCATAGCCTCACAATGTACACCGTGACCTTCAGATTATTGTTTTTCTGATAAAGAAGATTTATATTGACAAAGTTACTCTGGCCCCGATTTTTATCTTCTATGTGTTTAAGTTATGAATTTTATTCATTTCGGAGTTAAGCTACATATTATCAACCACATTAAGATAAAAATAAAAATTTTGACAAGTATCTGCCTTGTCTTAGTGTTCCATATCTCTTAGATAACATAATTACAGTAAAGTTATATTGTTAAGTAAGTAATGACAGCTAAAACTATGGGCTATATCTATCATCATTACCTATCATAACTTGGGCTATATATGAAAGGTAGAGAATTGTTGTAGAAATACAAGAGAATGTATATTTCCAAAAAATGTAGTAGCTGCTTATTATTACATAACATAATAACAATTATAACTTAAAAACAGGTTTATAAAGTATTTAAGAATTGCTATTAACATTTTGAATCTACACAAGCTCAACGATTCAGCTTAAGTTTTCCTTTGTCTATTTTATAAAAAGTTATTATTATTTTATAGAAATTTTATCAGGAAATGTTTTTATTAATAAATAGAGATATAAATGTATTTAATTTGAACTCACAAACACTATAAAATGTGTCTAAACAGTGGTTTATAGAATAATAATGAAATGAACCTAATTAATAATCTTGTTAGTCTGTTGTGAAAAAATGGTACTTGCTATATCAGAGAACTTAGATTTGGATCTGCTAATCTCCAATTGCTTCAAACATCCATTTTTGTTATGAAGCTTAAACTTTCCTAAAACTAGATTTCTGCAAAATTCACCTATTTAACAAAATATTTTTTTCGCAATCCATCACCTTAAGAGAATACATACATATGTATGACTGTGAATTCACAGAGGGATCCAAATTGATTCTAAACATGTTCTTTGCCCTAGCGACATTTTCTTGACATCAAAACAAATATTAATAAAGCAAAGTTTTACATTTTTAATAAAAGCCAAGGTATGAAATTATTTATCCTAATTCGTATAGAGAGTTGATTTAAATCTAATTAGCATAAAATATTTTAAATCTAATCATATAAACTGCTCCATTCGCCGTTGACGCTGACAAATTAACAAACAACTGTATCTCAAGGAAATAGATCTATGAACTTAAAAGTCGAATAGTGTATTGTTTTATGCCTCAAAATGTGCAGTAATGACGGATTTCTCACTTGTAGAACAATATTTTTAGTTTTGGGTAAGAAATAAAATATTATTCATCTTGAAGTTAATATCTTATATTATATATATATATATACATATACCTATATATATATATACACACACATACATACATATATATACACATATATATATATACATATATATATATATATACATACATACATACATACATATAAATATATATATACATATATATATATATATATATATATATATATATATATATATATATATATGCGTGTGTGTGAGCATACATACATATGTATATTTATATACAATATGCTTGTATATATTCATGTATAAGTGTGTGGGTGTGTATAAAAGATATCTTTCTTAATAACTTACTTTTCGAGTTTTATACATTAGACCTAAATTTGTAACTATCAGACTGTTTATTACAATAATATGCTTATTATAAGGCTTATATTACACTAATTTTAATATACATTTTTTGGAAATGTAAGAATTTAAGTTTTTTTTTTCAGTTCTTCCACAAGAAGGGCCAAAGATTGACGGTAGTCAATCGAGGTATGAAGTCGGTGATTATGTAAACGTCACATGTAAGTCTGGACCATCAAAACCTGGGGCTGTCTTGAAATGGTACATTAATGGTAAAGAGGTAATAATCATTTTTTACATCTAAAGTTTAAACTGTATTCGACAAGTAATAAATAAGTAAATAAGGGTATCAATAAATTAATATCACAGTGTTACAGAAATATTTCAGTTAAAATTGCACTTACATCAAAAATTAATTATACATAAATAAAACATGAGTTTCCTTATGTATAACTTTAATATGTTAATTATTCTTATGTACAGTTTATATAAATATCCTATATCCTTTATGCCGAATGATGGTCGAATGATTAGGTTGCTGAATTTCGGGATCGAGAGATTGTGGGCTCGACTCTCACTATGGCATGGATGTTCGTAGCCGTTCGAAATCGGCTTTAAGCAGTGGGTCCCGGTATCATTAATCCTCGTGTTTTAATAAAGTAGACCGCAGCTCTCCAAAACCAAACCAAACCTATATCCTTTATTTACTTTCGGGGCATTAATATTTTACTATCTTTGTTGAATGAGACAGCATACGTTTTAGTTTAAAAAGTTCAATAGGTCAATAACAAATTATTATAAAATAGGTCAGAAATTTCCCACTGACCTTCAAAGTACTGTATTTCTTCATCCATACACTTGACCCAGTTATCGTATAACTGTTCAAAACACTCATAGAAT
>CM063508.1:177646735-177651735 GCA_032207245.1 Pardosa pseudoannulata | reverse complement strand
ATTATGTATTATTCTATTTCAAATAATATAAATACTAACTAATATAAACAACAAAGAAAAAAAGTAGAATTTCATTGTAGATCCGTAATATATTTATTGTAAAAAAATTCAGCATGTGTGGTATATTTTTATAATGCGAAATAATTAAAAAAAACATCTTGTGTAAAAGCATTTAAAGTTTTAATAGTTATCTTAAAATCTATGATATTAAATGTAGAGACTGTTGAGTTGTTTTATACAATGATTTTATTATAAGATATTCACAGACGTCGAGGATTATAAAATTATAAAATTCGAAAAACTGAATTTTGAAGATTTTAAAGATGATGTTAAATTTTATAACAAGTAGAAAGTAAGATATTATTTCTAAAATTTTTAAATTTTTGACACACTGTACGCAGGCAATGTGGGTTTTATTAACTATTTTTGCTTTTATGTAGATAATAACTATTATGTATTATTTTATTTGAAATAATATAAGTACTAACTTTGATAAACAACAATGAAAAAATGTAGAATTTCATCGTAGAACTTTATTATATTTATTGGAAAAAAATTCAGCAGCATGTGAGAATATGTATTTTTTTTATAATACGCAAGAATTGCAAAAACATCATTTTGTTTAAAAGCATTTAATGTTTTAATAGTTATCTTAAAATATATGATATTAAATGCAGAAACCGAAGAGTTGTTTGATTGGATTATTTTGTTATAAGTTATTCCAAGATGTCAAGGATTTTAAATTTGTAAAATTCGAAAATTGAATTTTGAAGATTTTAAAGGTGATGATAAATTTTATAACAAGTGAGATATTATTTTCAAAAATTTTTAAACTTTGACACACTGTACGCAGATAATGTAGGTTTCATTAGCTATTTTTGCTTTTATGTAGACAATAAATATTATGTATTATCCAATTTCAAATAATATAAGAACTAACTTTTATAAACAACAACGAAAAAACGTTGAATTTTCTCTTATCTATAATATCTTTATTGAAAGAAAATCAGCATGTACGATAGTTTCCTTTTATAATGCACAAAAATTGAAAAAAAACATCATTTTATCTAAAAGCATTTAAAGTTTTAATAGTTATCTAAATATCTATGATATTAAATACAGTAAATGTAAAGTATTTTGATTCAATTATTTTGTTATAAGAGATTCAAAAATGTCGAGGTTATTAAAATTTTGAAATTCGAAAAACTGAATTTTGAAGATTTTAAAGGTAATGTTAAATTTTCTAGCAAGTGGTAAGTGAGATATTATTTAAAAAATTTAATAATTTTTGACACACTGTACGCAGACAATGGTGGTTTTCATTAATTTTCTTTGTGTATACAATAACTATTATGTATTTTACTATTTCAAATAATATAAGAACAAACTTTGATAAACAACAACGAAAAAATGTAGAATTTCATCATAGTTCTTTATTATATTTATTGGAAAAAAATTCAGCATGTCAAATAGTTTTTATTTTTTTGTAATGCTCAAAAATTGAAAAAAATATCATTTTGTTTAAAAGCATTTAATGTTTTAATAGTTATCTTAAAATCTATGCTATTAAATGCAAAAACTGAAGAGTTGTTTGATTGGATTATTTTATTATAAGTGATTCAAAAATGTCAAGGATTTTAAATTTGTAAAATTCGGAAATTGAATTTTGATGATTTTAAAGGTGATGATAAATTTTATAACAAGTAGAAAGTGAGATATTATTTTCAAAATATTTTAAATTTTGACACACTGTGTGCAGACAATGTGGGTTTCATTAGCTATTTTTGCTTTTATGTAGACAATAACTATTATGTATTATCCAATTTCAAATAATATACGAACTAACTTTTATAAACAACAACGAAAAAACGTTGAATTTTCTCTTAGATCTATAATATCTTTATTGAAAGAAAATCAGCATGTGCGATAGTTTTCTTTTATAATGCGCAAAAATTGAATAAAAACATCATTTTGTCTAAAAGCATTTAAAGTTTTAATAGTTATCTAAATATCTATGATATTAAATACAGTAAATGTAAAGTTGTTTTGTTCAATTATTTTGTTATAAAAAATTGAAAAATATCGAGATTATTAAAATTTTTAAATTTGAAAAACTGAATTTTGAAGATTTTAAAGGTGATGTTAAATTTTCTAACAAGTAGTAAGTGAGATATTATTTAAAAAATTTTAAACTTTTTGACACACTGTACGTATACAATGTAGGTTTCATTAACTATTTTTGCTTTTATGTAGACAATAACTATTCTGTGTTATTTTACTTCAAATAATATAAGTACTAAATTTCATAAACAACAACGAAAAAATGTAGAATTAAATCGTAGATTTTTATTATATTTATTGGAAAAAAATTAAGCATGTGAAATATTTTTTATAAAGCGCAAAAAAATAAAGCGAAAAACATTTTGTGTAAAAGCATTTAAAGTTTTAATAGGTATCTTAAAGTCTATAATGTTAAATGCAGAGACTGTAGAGTTATTTGATTCGATTCTTTTGCTATAAGAGATTCAAAAATGTCGAGGTTTTTAAAATTGGGAAATTCAAAAATTGAATTTTGAAGATTTTAAAGGTGATGTTAAATTTTATAACAAGAAGGAAGTAAGATATTATTTCAAAATTTTTAAATTTTTGACACATTGTACGCAGACAGTGTGGGTTTCATTAATTATTTTTGCTATTTTGTAGACAATAACTATTATTTATTATTCTATTTTAAATAATATAAATATTAACTTTTATAAACAGCAACGAATAAAGTAGAATTTCATCATAGATTAATATATTTATTGGAAAAAAATTCAGCATGTGAGATAGTTTATTTATTTATTTATTTATTTTGCAATGCTCAAAAATTGAAAAAAAAAACATCATTTTGTTTAAAAGCATTTAATGTTTTAATAGTTATCTTAAAATCTATGATATTAAATGCAGAAACTGAAAAGTTGTTTGATTGGATTATTTTGTTATAAGTGATTCAAAAATGTCAAGGATTTTAAATTTGTAAAATTCGGAAATTGAATTTTGATGATTTTAAAGGTGATGATAAATTTTATAACAAGTAGAAAGTGAGATATTATTTTCAAATTTTTTTTAATTTTGGCACACTGTACGCAGACAATGTGGGTCTCATGAGCTATTTTTCCTTTTATGTAGACAATAACTATTATGTATTATCCAATTTCAAATAATAGAAGAACTATCTTTTATAAGCAACAACGAAAAACCGTTGAATTTTCTCTTAGATCTATAATATCTTTATTGAAAGAAAATCAGCATGTGCGATAGTTTTCTTTTATAATGAGCAAAAATTGAAAAAAAAACATCATTTTGTCTAAAAGTATTTAAAGTTTTAATAGTTATCTAAATATCTATGATATTAAATACGGTTATTGTAAAGTTGTTTGATTCAATTATTTTGTTATAAGAGATTAAAAAATGCCGAGGTTATTAAAATTTTGAAATTCAAAAAACTGAATTTTGAAGACTTTAAAGGTGATGTTAAATTTTCTAAGAAGTAGTAAGTGAGATATTATTTAAAAAAATTTAAAATTTTTGACACACTCTAGGCATACAGTATGGGTTTCATTAACTATTTTTGCTTTTATGTAGATCATAACTATTATAGATTTTTTTATTTCAAATAATACAAGTACTAACCTTCATAAACAACAACGAAAAAATGTAGAATTAAATCGTAGATTTTTATTATATTTATTGAAAAAAATGAAGCATGTGAAATATTTTTTATAATGCTCAAAAATTGAAAAACATTTTGTGTAAAAGCATTTAAAGTTTTAATAGTTATCTTAAAATCTATAATGTTAAATGCAGAGACTGTAGAGTTATTTGATACGATTGTTTTGCTATAAGAAATTCAAAAATGTCGAGGTTTTTAAAATTGTGAAATTCGAAAATTGAATTTTGAAGATTTTAAAGTTGATGTTAAAATTTATAACAAGTAGAAAGTAAGATATTATTTCAAAAATTTAAAAATTTTTGACACACTGTACTCATACATACAGTGTGGGTTTCATTAATTTTTTTTTTGCTATTTTGTAGAGAAAAACTATTGATTATTATTCTATTTTAAATAATATAAATACTAACTTTTATAAACAGCAACGAAATAAAGTAGAATGTCATCGTAGATCTATAATATATTTATTTGAAAAAAAAATTCCGATAGTTTCCTTTATATGTCCGATAGTTTTCGTTATAATGTGCACAAATTTAAAAAACATCATTTTGTCAAAAATCATTTAATGTTTTAATAGTTATCTTAAAATTTATGATACTGAATGAAGAGAGTGTAGAGTTGTTTTATTCTATAATTTTGTCATAAGAGATTCAAAAATGTCTAGGACTTTAAAATTATAAAATTCAAAAAAACTGAATTTTGAAGATTTTAAAGGTAATGTTAAATTTTATAGCAAACAGAAAGTGAGATATTACTTCCAAAATTTTAAGATTTTGACACACTGTACGATGACAGTGTGAGTTTGATTAATTATTTTCCTTTTTTTAGACAATAACTATTATGTATTTTTCTATTTCAAATAATATAAATACAAACTTTTATAAACAACAATGAAAATATGTAGAATTTCATTGTAGATTTTTATCATATTTATTGGGAAAAAATTCAGTGTGCGCTATATATTTTTATAATGCGTAAAAATTGAAAAAAAAATTGTATAAAGCATTTAACGCTTTAATAGTTGTCTTAATATCTATGATATTAAATGCAGAGAATGTAGAGTTATTTTATTCGATAATTTTGTTATAAGACATTCAAATATGTAGAGGACTTTAAAATTATAAAATTCGATAAAATGAATTTTGAAGATTTAAAGGGGATGTTAAATTTTATTACAAGTAGAAAGTGAGATAGTATTTCAAAAATTTTAAAAGTTTTGACACACTGTACGCAGACAATGTGGGTTTCACTAAATATTTTTACTTTTTTGTTGACAATAAGTATT
>CM063508.1:177624235-177641735 GCA_032207245.1 Pardosa pseudoannulata | reverse complement strand
CGATGTTTTCCCCTTTAAAGTAAACTTAATTAGCCATGTTAATTGCGCGTGTTTAACAGATATATAACATATTAATCATATGCTATTGTTGTAATGTGACAAAAATGACCACTGGGTTTCAAATCTAAAGTATAATTTGTTAATAGTTTCTGGTACATGATAATAGAAAATTTTTCTGAATGGTTTTAAGGGTTATTTCAACCTTTTACATGGCGCTACATAATAAGACCACAGAGAAAGTATTGCTTTTATCCCTTATATAATAATAGTCTAAGTTATCTGTCTGTCTGTACTCGAATTTACTCTTACATGACGCTTTCTACGCTTATACGAAGTAGGACTGTAAAGGTGGTTTTATATTAAAGTTGTCCTAAGAAGAGTTTTTAAACATTTAAGAGTCTAAATCATGTCACAAAATCATCAGTTGAAAATTTTTCAGTTTCTAAGCCATCCACAATCTCTCTCAATTTTATAAAGTATGCATGACCATCATAAACGAGCTTTTCTCTTATTAAACTGCAATTAGACTTTTTGTTTTATTTTTCTCTAAAGTGTAAAGACTTTGTTTATTTTTGTTCTACATTTTATTTTTGAATAATAAAAATAAATATTACGAGGTGCATCCAGAAAGTAAGTTTCCCGATGTTTTCCCCTTTAAAGGAAACGTAATTAGCCTTGTTAAGTGTGCGTGCTTAACAGATCTATGACATTATTCATATGTCAGCTGAACAAGTCCCGATTTGTGCTAGTAGTGAGGTAGCAGTGGTCCGAAACTCTAATTCCTTCTCCCGCCGCCAGCAGGATTCGGTCGGTGATCTTGAATGCACAAAGCATTGCGCCAGTTTAAATTCATCGTCAGCTCTGCCAGGTCTATGAGACGAAACTGACACCCGAACACACAATTCAACGCTTAGGAGTAGTACTGATATTTCTGCTACGATATCACGATGACAGCGACGAGTTCCTAGACAGGATCGTCACGGGAAATGAGGCTTGGGTTTCGCACTTTACCCCGGACATCAAGCAGCAGTCAATGCATTGGCATAATAGTGGATCTTAGGGCAGGACCAAATTCAAACAGACGCTTACAGTAGTGAAAGGGATGTGCACGGTGTTCTGGGACAGGAAGGATGGTTCTATTCACAGGCGGAAAAGTTCTATGTCAGAGGGCCGAACGATGGCCGATTGGTTAGGGTGCTGGCCTTCGGATCCGGAGTTCGTGGGTTCGAATCCCACTATGGCATGGATGTTCGTAGCCGTTCGGAATCGGCTTTAAGCAGTAGGTCCCGGTCTCATTAGCCCTCGTGTTGCAAAAAATAGACCGTAGCGCTCCAAACCAAATCTATGTCAGAGGTATACAAAAGTTGATCTCACAATACTAGTGTCTCAATTCTGGTGGTTTCTATTGAAAAATAGCTGAAACAGTGCTGTATTTGTTGCCAATAATTATGTCCTTGAAAGTGTGAGTTTTTTTTCTTTTAAATATAGAAACTTACTTTCTGAATGCATCTTGTATATATATTATATATTCTTGTATATTACTAATGTTTTTATTTTTATAATTATGTATATATGCACACGTAAACATTCTCTGAGTTTATGAATGAAAAGAAAACTGCTCTTTAGTATTTGATTACGTTTCTTAATTTCTTTTAGCCGTTATAGCCAAAGATGGACCAATGATAACAGGTGGCAAAGCCCAGTATAAAGATGGCGACCTTCTAAATGTCAATTGTTCATCCACCAAATCCAGACCAGCTCCACAGCTTCATTGGTATCTCAATGAAGAAATGGTATTTATCTATATCTATCTATTGTTTGTAAAATTTATACCATTACATACAAACCTTTTACAAACGTGTTATACCAATGGGAGGAGAAGTATATATATATATATATATATATATATATATATATATATATATATATATATATATATATATATATATATATATATATATATATATATATATATATATATATATATATATATATATATATATACATATATATATATATATATATATATATATATATATATATATATATATATATACATATATATATATATATATATATATATATATATATATATATATATATATACATATATATATATATATATATATATATACATATATATATATATATATATATATATATATATATATATATATACTTCTTAGTTAAATTTTTTGTTTTGTTAAAGACCTCTTAATTTGTTACTGTGACAACAACTTTGTAAAATTTCAATTTCTATCCCCCCAACATAAAAATTTTCGAAAATGAAAAAAATACGGATGTACAGATTTTTGAGATATTATTTTCTTTTTTAGCAATAGTCAAATAGAATATAGTATACATGACTTTAAATTTGAAATTATTCGGATACGTATGGTATTCCCGCATAAATAGGAAAATAAAACGCAATATAATAAAAAACTTTTTTATAAGATGCAGTAAGGTTTTTAGTAACGTCAATAAAATGTATATATGCATATAAACTTTCTTTTGCCTTGCTATTCGTTGCCTTGCTATATTTTAATTAGTATTTTATAGATTTTTTCCGAATTAAATAAAAATAAATGTATATATCGATTTTCTTATAATAATTGAACATCTTCAAGGGATTAGTCTACTTATATAATGTACAAACATGATTAATCTATGTCTTTTATTACTGTGTTACCGTGCTTTTGTAGGTATGTATTATAAATTAATGTTGTTTAAATGT
This sequence comes from Pardosa pseudoannulata, assembly GCA_032207245.1. Taxonomy (NCBI): domain Eukaryota; kingdom Metazoa; phylum Arthropoda; class Arachnida; order Araneae; family Lycosidae; genus Pardosa; species Pardosa pseudoannulata. The sequence continues at coordinate 177,639,001 of CM063508.1, read as the reverse complement.
ACTTTTGTGTAGCTATTTCTCTTTTAATTCTACTTTTCTTTTCGTAACATGAGTGTCTTAAGACTTATAGCAGTGTTACAGCCCTCCAGGAATGTTGTGTACTCGTAAAACATCTTTAACTAGAGAGAGGTGTCACAATTCTCCTCGGGCATTAATGACATCATTTCAGTCCATTTACACTTTATAATTTGTATTATATTGATACTTTATTAGTATATATATATATATATATATATATTATATATATATATATATATATATATATATATATATATATATATATATATATATATATATATATATATATATATATATATATATGTGTGTGTGTGTGTGTGTGTGTGTGTGTGTGTGTGTGTGTGTTCGTCACAAGGCGGATTAAACCACTTCTAGAATCTAGATATCTTTGTCTTACTGTGTTTACTTTGTGGGAATCGAGTTTACAAAATTCTCGCATCGAGAATAGTGTTCGTTCAAAACTGCAAAACAGCTGTCTGAGCACATTCTCTTACTATTTACGCCTTACTTACAATAGTTGCACATTTTAATCTGCACGACTTGTAAATTCATGAAACTGAACATATTCGCACTCATAAGAATGTAAACGTAGTGTAATAACAAATATATATATATGACATAAACACTTTCAAAGATAAATTACATAAATTTGTGGCTCTTATTCCATTGCACTCATAATTAAGTATTAATTCATAATTTGGTAAAATATAAATTCAAAATTGAGGATTAGAAATCTGAAGGCCTTATTTCTCTGAAAAGATCAAAGAAATTAGGACTTACAGTTTCTCATGTGAGACTTTGCATATCTTTGTAGAGTGTGACTTGACATCAGTTTTTATCTCAAGATCCCTTTTGTCCAATAGATTTTTTTCAAATCTAAACCAATAGATGCTCAAAAAGAAAGATATAGAGAGAAAGAAGAACCATTTATATTTTTATGTGAAACATTCAATACTGCAAATAAAACTGACATTTAATTGAATTTGTCTTTACATCTGAATAATTCTAATTTTTACTTTAAGAATTTCAAACAAAACACAAAAAGTATTGAGAGCTGCTGCTAACAAAATTACAGTATAGTATGTAGAGTAAAGGATAAATGTCCTGCCTTTGAATAATCCGAACGTGGGATCGAAGTGAGGAATCATAATTCTACTTGAACATACTTATTATAGCCGATCGGAAGAGTCTTCAAATTTATAAACTGAAAACAAGCTTTACCTTTACTGATTGTAAAACATCAGATTTGGTAAAAGACGATAGCTTTACTATACTTGAGCTAACATTTTAAAATGCAAAGATAGTTTTTCAATCAGGCATGTGGTTATTTTTAATTACCACGTTATTAATCATTCTCTAAAGAACTTTAGAAAAAGAAAATTATATTCCATTTTCTTTTACCTCAAGTAGAAGACAATTTCAAACTCACGATAATGATCAATTATAGGTTTACAAATTTAATTTTAAAGGAAATATTCGAAATACTTTATTCTACAAAAACCGCCCCCGATAAAATAAAAGTGGGTTCTAATTAGAATTTGCATTTAAGTAATTGAGTGGCATGTCATGGTTTTTTAAAATGACCTATTATCCTATTACATACACAGTTTAATAATCATTTTAACAGTTTGTTTTTTTGAAGTGACGCCATTGTGGTCATAATTAATCTTTACATATAAAGATGCAAGTTTTTAAAGCTTTTTAAATTAGAGTGAAACCTTGGTAAAATTCATTCGCTTAAAACGAATTATCATCAGAGTAACCTAATTAATAATCCTCTTAATAAAAGATCGAAAGCGGAGTTAAACTATTTGTTTAAGGCAAATTCGGTGAATATAAATTTTTGGTTAAGACGGACGAATTTTTGCTGCAGTGAGAACGAAATAACGTTATTTTTCCCCAATTGAATTGGTTCATACTTCTTAGAAAGTACTTAAGTAAATTTTTCTTTTTGTTTGAGATGGATGTTTATTCATATGAAACCTATTTCTTTTCTCAGAGGACAAGATAATTCAGTGCAGGTCTTACTTAAATGGTATCGACGATATTCAGTTGTATTTTAAAGAATGTCGCGATAAATATACGAAACAAAACGTCTATAAGGAAATAGTTTGAAGTCAAGAAGCAGATTAACAGTGGGTTTTCATTAAAGAATTTCCATGGTGTATCATTGTGCACTTTTTTCAATTTAATAGTTTTTCAATTTATTTTTTATTACTAATGATGCGAACTACAGTTAAGACCTACCAATTTTGAAGGTTCTTAAAAATCTTAAAGCTTAAAGGGGAACATATCTCCTTTAAGCTTTCTTCAATTGCAATATATATTTTTTTCTTTTTTGATTATCATATCTTTTTAAATTATTATAGTAAATACATTTTTACAATTTTAAATTATTATAGTAAATCATTATTTTTTCATTTTAAGTACTTTTACTGAATTTAATTTATAAATAAATTAGAATTTTTTATATAGTGAAAAGTGGGAGCTTAAATGAAAATAATTTTTTTATTTTTCTAACACACTGTAACTTACAGTTCAAAATGAGTTACATTAATAATTTTTGTTTTTAGTAAGTAATCATTAGATGCATTTCTCTACCTATTACATTTGAAAAAAGGTAGAATTCCATTATAGATAAGTAAGGTATTCTACTGTGAACAATTGAAATCATTAAGCTAAAAAAATTTGCAGTAAAATGCATTTACTTTTTACAGTTTCCTTAAAAGCTATGATAAAAAATGCAAAAATAGTATAGTTTTATAGGTTGTTCTTCGAATATTTCAGTTGGTCTTGTCTTAAACGATTCAGGAATGTTAAAAGATTTTAAAAATGTAAAAATAAAAAAAAGAGATATTTTGAAGAAGATTTGTTACTTTAACAAGATTTCATTCTAGTATTCGTTTTCTAAATACAACTTTAATTTTTACCTTCAGCTCAAAACAAAAGAAGTGTTTATGTATCTTTATAAGAGTGTATACATATTCAGAACATACATATAAAAAAATTTATAAACTTATGTACATACTAACAAAATATCTCGGAATCATTAATGCATTGGACAAGCAATGGGCATCAGCCGTAACATCAATATCTATATACGTCTTGAGTTTAATATAACAATGATAATGTATCCAATATTTCAAATTTAAACCCAAAGAATTGGCACAACTGAAATCGTTATATGGTCAAATTAGTTTATAATTAGAAAATAATATAAAACTATTATTAATTAATGATATAGTTAAATGATAATGTTAAGTCTATTTGTTTGATGGGATATTCATGTAATGCGTTATGCGATTTAATTTATTTGGTTTTGATAATTCTGTTCCCCTTCTATTTATCGAGGTTAACGACGGTTCTATCATTTATTATCCTCCAATCATTCATCCGGACGGTGAAGAGACGGCCGTCTTAGGACTCAGACTCCGAGTGCAGACGAAGCACCTGGACGAGAACGAGGAAATGCGGTTGAAGTGCACGGCCACGCTATCCAGGGTGATTAACGTCCGTAGTGAAGAGAGGACAGTCGGCGGAAATCACAGAAACTCAGGCTTGCAGGTCGCAGAAAATTTCGGAAAAGGTAGTAAGTGTTTAGTTGCTCCTCTTCCAATGGTAGTAAATTCTTTGCTTATTGCTGTTGAATTCTGATGCCATAACTGCGGAGATATCCATTCCATCACTAATCCAGTTTCTAGCTTCTGGTATTATAGATTCATACGGAAAATTGGATTGATTTAAACGCTAGGTCTTTCGCAGTAGAGATTAAACCACAGAGATAGTCTTAGAAATTTTCATAAGGCCACAGAAAATTTCGAAAAAGTTAGTAAGTGATTGGTTGCTATTTGTCCAATGATATGAAAGGCTTTTAACTATTGTTGTTTTGATCTCATGATATAATCGATAAGACGCAAAATCGGTCTTAAATCTAGTTTCTAGCTTCTGGTATTGGGGATACATAAGAAATAATACTTTGATTAGACCGCTAAGTTGATTATATTGACAAATGTAGAAACAGTAGGCCGTAAAGATACTACCGTATCTTTAAAAAAATAATCTTGCTTATTACTGCTATTAAAATATGACAGCAGCACTTCTGAGAAATCAAATACAACAAAAAACTGTTTTTTAGCTCTGTATACAAAATGCAGAGAAATGTCTCAAAAGACCCCAAAGTACTGCATACGTAAAAAGAAATTTCTCTTCATCAATAATAGTAATTTTTTTATTGTTGCTGTTAAAATATGACATAAGAATTTCTAAAAAATTAAATCCAAGAAAATGCCGGGTTAAAGCAATAGTTCTGTATACAAAATATAGAGAATTGTTTGGACTGATCACAAAAAAAGTACTGCATCGTAAAAGAATTTTAACTCGTCTAATGATAGTAATTTATGTTTGCTATTAAAATTGGGAAATAAAAATCTGCTTTATAGTTCTGTACACAAAATATAAACGTAATTCTGGATTGATTTGGAATACTAAGTTGGATTAGATAAAAGATCTATGTTCTGTGTGTGTTAACATGAGAAGAACTTTAACAAGAAAAGAAAAATTTGTCTTCGTTAAAATATCATTTTTCTTCTGGTAGTGAATTAGGGATTTTTTTATTGTTGCTATTACAATAAGAAGCAGAATTTTTGATAGGGATTTTAACAGAAGCATATAGATTAGACTTTCTGCTACACAAAATAAAAACATTTGTTTTAGTTTGCAGTATTATGCTCAATATTTCAAAACACAAGGAGAAATTAAAACAGAAAAATATTGTATTTGGAATAAAAACAGTTTCGCCCAATATAAAACTATTATTTCTTATATAGCTGTTGCTGAACTATAACAGAAAAAGTTGTGGGAAATCACATTTAACAAAGTTTGGTGTGTTTCAACACGAGGAGTAATTAAACTGGAGAAATAAATTGTTGTGCTTGTAATAGTATTATTTCTCAAATAGTACTGAATTTATTATTGCTGCTGTTGTAATATTAATCTCTTGTATTGTGAATCGAACGGCAATTGTGTGTGCCACTTTCGATGAAAGCTTTTCTCATGCGTAGTGACCAGAAACAGTTTCATCACGGGCTAAATTTTGCATACGTTTTTTTTACAGGACAAACTACAATGCTATCTTCAGATGTATCCAAATCGGTATCTGTTTCAGTTTCTAAGGTGTAATCAGGACACTTTCCAACACCGTTATTAGTATCTATTTTCCTTTTTGCCATTAGGTTAAATTTTTAGATTTTTTAAAGAATGTTTAAGCACCAAGAGTTAATTATTTCTTGCTTATAATATAATACTCTATTGCAATTACGCCTAAGAATAAACGCCCAATTCTTATATTGCAGCTGTAACAAACAATAACGCAAAAACAAAAACTTTATCGCCGAAAAAACAATATCATGTCTTAAATGAGCTTTTCACTTTTGGCCAGACACAATCATCATGTGTGATACGAGTTTCTCATTTTAAACACAGCAGTACTATCACGTCTCCCTTATGTTGTTTTAAGCTAAAGGGTTAAGTAGAATCGATGGGATATGCTTTCCAACACAAATGCGGTTTACAGTTTCTTATACCTGAAATATAGTGAAATGCTTGATTTGGTTTGCAGCGTTGCTCTGAAATTTTCCCAACTCGATAATTGGTTTACAAAAAAAGAAAAGTATTGTATTTGTAATAAAATCAGACTCATAAAAAATTGGCATTTTCTCCTTATTTGTTATTGTTGTAATATGACAAAAGTGCCGCTGGGTATCACATCTAACGTATAATTGGTTAATAGTTTCTGGTACAAGAAAATAGAAAATGTTTCAGAACGGTTTTAAGGGATCTTTCAACCTTTTACATGACGCTAGATAATAAGACCACAGATAAAGTACTGCCTTCATCCCTTATATAATCTCTTATATAAGTTATCTGTCTGTACTCAAATTTATGCTTATAATACATAGGAATCAGGATTGTTTTAAATTAACGTTGTTCTAAGAAGAGTTATTAAACATTTAAGAGTCTGATTCATGCCACAAAATCGTCAGTTGGAAATTTTTCAGTTTCTAAGCCATACACAATCTCACTAAATAGGGAAAAGCCTTATAAAGTATGCATGGCTACTATAAACGAGATTTTCTGTTATTAAACTGCAATTAAACTTTTTGTTTTATTCTTTTTCACTGAAGTGTTAACACTTTGTTCTTCATTTTTGTTCTAAATTTAATGTTTGAACAATAAAAATAAATATTACGAGGAGCATCCCGAAAGTAAGTTTCCCAATGTTTTCCCCTTTAACACTTTCAGACCTGGTGTACACAATTGTACACATATAATATAAAAATTTCACATATAATATTTTCATTACGTTAGACGGATGTGTACACTTGTACACAAAGAGAAAAAAGCTATTTTTTTGAAAAGCTTGTAATCAGGATTTATTTATTTATTTTTCCTTAGATCTATTTACAATAGCCCAGTTACAGGCATTTTTTTCAGATCGATTAGCGAAAATCAGTTCTGAAAGGGTTAAGTAAATGTAATTAGCTGTGCCAGTTGCTCGTGTGTAACAGATCTTTGACGTATTAATCATATGCCAGCTGGGCAAGTCCTGATTCGTGCCATAGCGAGGTAGGAGTGGTCCGAAATGGAAACTCTAATTCCTTCTCCCGCCGCCTGCATGATTCGGTCGGTTAACTTCAATGCGAAAAGCGTTGCGCCAATTGAAATTCATCGTCATCTCTGCCAGGTCTATGAGCCGAAACTGACACCTGAACACAAAATTCAACTCGTAGGAGCAGCATTGACATTTCTGCTGCGGTGTCAAGATAAGGGCGACGAGTTCCTCTACAATATCGTCACCGGCAATGAGACTTGGATTTCGCACTTTACCCCAGAAACCAAACAGCAGTCAATGCATTGGCATCAGAGTGGATCTTTGGTCAGAACCAAATTCAAATAGACGCTGTCGGTACGGAAAGGGATGTGCAAGGTGTTCTGGGACAGGAAGACTAGTTCCATTCACAGGCGCCAGAGTTCTACGACAGAGGTACACAAAAGTTGATCCCACAATATGACAAGTGTTTCAATTATAGTGGTGGTTATGTTGAAAAATAGCTGAAACATTGCCGTACTTGTTGCCAATAAATATGTCCGTAAAAGTGTGAGTTCTTTTTTTTCTTTTAAATAGGGATTCTTACTTCCTGGATGTGCCTCGTACATTCCTTGATGAATGTTTTCATCTGTTACAACTGTGTTGTGATTGCATAACACATTACCTCTCTCTCTGTCTCTCTCACACACACATTTTTTTATTTTAACAACTTTTGATTTAAAATATGAATTTTTATTTAAAATGACAATTACACTTCATGGATTTACTACTTTAAAACCTTAACTAGAAGCCGAACATTAATTATCTCAGAAAATGATATGTTACTGTATCAACACAAACATAATTGAAATGTTGTAAGAAAAGAAATAATCTATTACTTTACCTTCAACTTTAATAATATGCTTTCTTTCGGTAATTATAGTTATTCATCTCAATTTTAAAATTGAATTATTTTTTTCTTATAAAAAATAACCATAGTTATTTTAAATAAAGAATGTTTCTAGGTATCACCCGCTAATCGAGATAATACTTGCTTTCTTGTGTGTTTTTATCAAATGTTATGCTTTTTCATATATCAAGCTAATTAATGTGCTTTAAATATGATTCTGATGTGATTAAAAATTTAAGTGTGGTGTGTTGTAGTGAATTAAATGTGTTAAACAGGCCTCAAACTTTCTAACGATTATTCTTCCATTTTAAAATTGCAAAATGGAAAAATTTATGCAAATAATTGTGAAAATATTAACTACAAAAACTACTGAAACTATGAAATAATTCCATTTATATTATTAAATTAAAACATGTAAAACGAATAATAGAAAAGAACTCAGAAAAATAGTTGATACATTATTTTATGATCCACAAGATAACTTGATTTGGAATAAAATCTTTAATTTGTAACTTAAAGTGATTTCAAAACTACATTGTATATAATACACTAATAGTACAAAAATCAATTTAATATAAAAAATGCAATAGCTCTTGAAAATTTTTATGACAAATTGAAGTATGATAAAATAACTAAATAGTCATTAAGCCTAACATAAATAAATGTCATTATTTGCATGATATAAAATAATTAACTCAATTATCTATACACTTAAAAATAATCTTACTTACATATTAAATAAAATTTTTAAAATCTCATAGGGGATAATTTACAAAACTACTAAAACTTTAAAGTACATAAGATTTTAAACTATAGTTATTTTAAAGTCACGATTGCAAATTACACATAAATTTATTCGATTGTTAAATATATTACGATATTATATTTCATTTCAAGGCATAGTTATTTTCAATTATAACTGCTGATCACATTACAGGCAAAATTGACAAAAAATTGGAAATATTGTAATACTGTATTCATATTTCAAAGTATATATTTTTCATATTTAATAAGTTCTTTAAAGAAAATTATTTTTCCCTTGTAAGTTTTGTAACAATATGTAGTCGTTACTGAGCATAGAAAATTTGGAATTTAATTATTTATTACTTTACAGAGAAAATAGTTTATCTTTCGTCCAGAATTAAAACAAAAATATTCAGCATTATTTTCAGACCCTCTTCTGAAATTTATACCAACCATTCTTTATTTTCTTTTTCAGTGTCAGAAAGAAACAAGTGCTTCAGACATTGTGCAAATTTCATGAACGGACTATTTTTAATCAGTGGTATTCTGTATCTGCTCTGACAATGTTGCTTCATTCTCTAAAAAAATGAAATGTAATCTTAAAGCAATTAACTCTGATAGAGTGGCTCAACAACTTCCACTACATTTGTGATGAAGAAACAGGCCATTCCAAGTACTACACATGTTAGAATTGTTGCCAAATTTTTAACTCTCAAAATTGGATCGACGAATATGGGGATCAAGTGATTTGAACAACCGATTTTTACAATGAGAAGATTCAAGCTACATTTCAGGACATATACTGTTATCCCTTTTTTTCATTGTTTCGATCGTCGTAAACCAAACTATCAAGTTTCTTTTAAAATAAAATATTATTCTGTTAAAGCCATATTGACTTCATACTACCGAGATGAATGCTTTTGTACATGAAGATATATTTCAAACTTCGTTAAAATTTAAACAGTTTGAAGATTTAGTGAATTCAATATAGAAATTTTTGAATGTATATTTACGGACTGTGTTGACTTATGAAATATGATCATTTTACTTAGCTTACTACTGGAAATACATTATTTCAAATTCGGGGCCGTATCTTGGGCTTGGCAAAGTTGGCATTTACCAAGGGCGTATCAGTCTTAGGTTCGCTGCAATTTGAGAAAAATGGGGTCCGAAAGAGAGCGATTCGCCCCAAGTAGAACAAAGGAAAAGATGAAAAAAACATTTTTATTATAAAATTAAATGTGTTTAAAAATTACTTTTTATGAATTTTGTTATTTTTTAAATGCTCCTAGAGACTAAACCTGTTATAGATTCTTATCAATGGTTACAGAGCACTCCTAATATACCTAAATATAATTCCAGATATTCGTTTTAAATTTTGGAATTATTAAAGTTATTAAAAATAAAATTATATTAAGAAATTTGCCAATTCTTTTTATACAAATTCATCGTCTAAATAAAAAAAATTCCCCTCAAATGAACTATTCAATTTATCAGCAAATAATAACCCCAAAGTGTTCAAAAATATTTTTAAGTATTAATAAGTAAAAACAGAAAAAAATTAAATTAATATGCTAGGAACGTTTTAAGAATTAACAAAATGTTTTTAAAGTTCATTCTGAATATATGATATATATATATATATATATATATATATATATATATATATATATATATTATATATATATATATATATATATATATATATATATATATATATATATATATGTATATATATATATATATGTATATATATATGTATATGTATATATATATATATATATATATTTATATACATATATATATATATATATATATATATATATATATATATATACATATATACATATATATATATATATATATATATATATATATATATATACATATACATATATACATATACACATATATATATATATATGTACATATATATATATATATACATATACATATATACATATATATATATATATATATATATATATATATATATATATATGTATATATATATATATATATATATATGTATATATATATATATATATATATATATTATATATATACATATATACATATATATATATATATATATATATATATATTATATATATATATATATATATATATATATATATATATATATATATATATATATATATATATATATATATATATAAATATAATGTAACTTATTTATGTATTTTTACCATATTTAGTGGTAGGGGAGCAGACCAGGTTTTTGCTACGGACGCTAAATGACCTATTTACGGCCCTGTTCAAATTAAATTATAATAAATTCATCAATAATAGATTCAGCTTTACACAAATACTAAAGTTCTACTCATTAGGAACAAACTTTACTATCTTCATGTTAAGTATTCATACGGAAAGGTATAAATATCATATACACATATATATATTCAGAAATTTTTGTAATGTTTTTGAATGTTTTGTACACTCTTATACCTTTTTCATTTTTTAATAAAATGCAAAATATGTTTTATTGCGTTCAAATATAGAGCAAGTCATTTTTTTAATGAAACTGAATCTTATTAAACTATTTGTTTATTCTTCAAAATTTAATAACTAAAATTTTTTTTGCATATGCTATCTTCAAATAGAAATTATATCTAAAGTCGTAAAGACTTTAGCTATTAAAAGTAAATCAAATCATTTTCAGTATATTAGCTGAACAAAAAGGTTTTTTTAATTATTTCATTAGTTGAAAAACTTTTGTTTGTATTTTGTATTTGTAAAGAGTGTTATATAGAAATGTTTTTGTTGTGTTCAAAACCTGTGAAAGTCATTTTTATATGAAACTGAAAATAGCTAAACTCTTTGTTTATTCTAAAAAATATTATAACCAAAATATTCTTGTTTTATATCTTGTTTTATAAATAGAAAATGTATTAAAAATGATAAAGACACTAACTATATCATTGAACACAGTTCATTTAGTATTTTTCGTTGGAAAGCCTCTATTATATATAAATGTAATTTAAAAGCTGCAGCAACATTTCACTGTTGTAGATAATGTTGATAAATAATGTTTTTTTTATTAGCATGTTTTAAATTAATGGGGTGTTGGAATTTCTCTGTGACAACCTTAAATGTTAAAAATATTTTTTTGCAGCATAGAAATCTTAAAGTTGTATAAACACGAAAGAAAGGTGAAAGCACAGTAAAAATTTAACGCTGATTTTTCTCTAACGCGATGATTGAATTTGTTTGAACATCTCAGAATGCCTTGGCACTCTGCGATTGGAAGAGATATATAACGTGTTATAAGCTAAAGCTATTATAAATTATTAGCTTTATATGTTAATTAGTGTTAAATATTGTTATCTGAATCTATAAATCCCTCAAGTATTAAAATATCTGTATAATATTAAATCAGCCATAAAAATGTAAAAAAAATCTTTCATTTATTAATTTCGATTTCTAATTCAAATGATAATTTGGTGGATTAGAAAGTTTGATATTATTATGATTTTAAATATTAGGAAAATAATCTTAAACAAAATCATTTAAGAAAATAACGAAAAGTTGTATTTCAAAAGAATAATATTTTAGCCTTACTTTAAAAATTGAATTTAAAATTTTTTTTAATTTAATAATAATTATTATTAAATCAATTTAATAACAATTTTTAATTTAATAAACAATTTTAATTCAAATTATTAATCAATTTTTAAGCATTGCTTTAAAAATTGAATATTGTTCCTAGCATTAATGTCTATTTTCCGTTTAAATTTCAATCTATAATTTTCCTAATTACAACAAAACTTGTATCCTTGACTGTGATGTAATATATTGTGCTATACTGTTTAATCAAATATTTCATAGATTTATTAAAAGTTTATTTGAGATCATTAAAATTTTATTTTTTGTGAATAATATGTGTAAACATTTTTCTATATTTATGACTATAATGTTCTCTTTACACAAATGTGTGTTTATTTTATTCTATCAAATAAAATTAAATGCATATATGCATGTGAATGCAAACACTCATTACAATATAGATTTTTTTTGGGGATAATACATTATTTTCCTATAAAGATATTTTAAATTTCGATCTTTTACATACGGTAAAATTCTATCATCGAACTGGAAGCTTATGTGATTTTGACTGAAAATTTAAAGTATCCAATAGACAAGAAAGAAAAATGGTGATAAGACTACAAGAAAAAAAAAACACTTTTAAAAAGGATATGGAATGTATAATATGTAAATAATATTAACTGTATATTTGCAGACCTAGATAAATTAATAATTAAGTTTGATTTATATATAATTTCTGCAGTCTCAGACATAAATAATAACATAATTCTTGTTTTTATATGAATTACGACATATGCTTTTTAAATTTCACGAGACCCGGGATAAAAAATTTCTAAATTATTTCTGATACAATTTTTTTCCTCGATCGTATTTAATAACGAATTTGATTTTGCTTAGGAATAATTCTTAAAATTTTGAGATTCAATTTGCAAAAATGTTTTAAAATTCACTCGTTTTTTAAATTCAAATTTAAATTTTAAATCATCAGCTCTGTTTAATTGTTTATTTATTTTTCGTAAAGAATACAGTTTTAATCAACCTATTAATATCTGAAGTTTTTTTTAGGTAGAACTAAAAATAGCTTGTACCATTTTTTTTTGTTCCTTAGAATATTTTTTTTCCGTTTGAGAGTATATAGGGAGAAATATTATAAACAATCTTAAAATATTTCATGTAATTACTCTTATTTATAAGTATTCCATTTGGATCAAAACTTCCGGAGTTTTGAAACAGCGAGCGTAAATTTACTTTCTTGGCAAGCTACATACACGGTATTACGTACCAATGACTTATACCAGGGCTGTTGATATAACATAAAGAATTAAGACACAAGATACAAATGAGCGAAGACTTACCCTTCAGCAGACTCTTTATTTATAATTCTATTTTTGAACAATCTAGTGACGCAAATAAAACATATTAAATCTCAATATGGAGAAGCCGTAAACTGCTGGAATGTTGGAGCAACTCCCTCCCGCTGATGACGCTATGTTCAGATGAAAGAATGGTTGAGCATTCCATGCCTCTGCTGAAGTTCTCCTTTCGCTCTGTCTTGACCTGCTTTTTCTCTGAAGGAACCAGAAAATCTGCCGAGCAAAATCCGATTATTACTGTTGCCAATGCCAAAGACAACTGACCCGCGTTAGCAACCCCTCTTGTCCAAAGGGGTCAAAGGGGTGGTCACTGACATTGCTTTTTCCTTGGATCAGTCTCCAGCGATGGCATTGTCCTGAAGTGTAACTCATTGTTACAATATTCTTATTACACATTTGGGAGGACAAGCATGGAGGATGTTACAACCCGTATCAACGATCAGAAGTTCATTTTGGTGTTACCTGCCTAAACAAATTCCTCTTGTCTTTGTACACATGAAAATCATGAAATATTGCTTTATCTACTATAAAACTTTATTTCACTTCACTTTTATTTAACTGTGTGCAGCCTATAATATCTTAGATTTAAGGGTATGTAGAGATATGTAATCAGCAGAAATGCATTAAAGTGTTAAATTGTTTTTGTGACTGGTCAAAATTATGACTTCAAAAAAGTTTAATAATTATTAAGTTAAAATAAAAAAATGTGGTCATTGATTAAAATTAGATTAGAATTAGATTAGAATTCAAAGAATATACTTGAGAGGAAAATACATTAAGTGTTAAATTGTTTTTGTCGCTGGTCAAATTATGACTTCAAAATTATTTAATAATTATTAAGTTAAAATAAAATATTTGGTAATTTATTAAAATAAGATTAGAATTATATTAGAATTCAAAGAATATACGCTAGAGGAAAATGCATTAAAGTGTTAAATTGTTTTTGTGGCTGGTCAAAGTTATAACTTCAAAATGTTTAATAATTATTAAGTAAAACAAAAAATTTGGTCATTTATTAAAATAAGATTAGAATTAGATTAGAATTCAAAGAATATACGCTAGAGGAAGTCTGTAAGAAGTATGAGCTACGCACCTTAAAAAAACGTTGAGAAATATCAATTAGAATTTCCCGTTCTTTAACCTTTAATTTGACAAGATGTTTTTTCAAATATCGGTTAAAAATATATTTAAATAAATAATAATAACAATAATAATAATAATTTAATTAATAATAATAATAGTTAATAATAATAATATATAATATAGTTAATATATTATATATAATTTTTATTAACTATTATTATTATTAATTAAATTATTATTATTAATGTAATATATAGTATATTACAATAATAATAATAATTTAATAAACATTTAATTTAACATATTGTTAATATATATTTAATATATTATATATTATCGATAAAAATATATATTTATTATAAAGATTTTATTTATTTGATTGTCCGTTGTAGCTGACTTAGCCAAATTAAGGGTTAACCCTTTGATTTCCTAGTCATTTTTTACTGATTACATATAGCTGCATATCTTAAACTAAGTTATTATAG
>CM063508.1:177616735-177621735 GCA_032207245.1 Pardosa pseudoannulata | reverse complement strand
CCTAGTCATTTTAGTCAAAAGAAATCTAACAACTATAAGTTCTTTGTTGCTCATGATAATATTTAAAAATGGTAAGAATCGAAGTCCATTCTTCTGATTTAACACTAGTCATTTAGTTAAAAGAAATCCAACAAGTATAAGTTCTTTGTTGCTCATGATAATATTTAAAAATGGTACGAATCCCCATAAGTTTGATGTCCACTGCTTTATGTCATATCATATTCATATTCAGGAACACCAGAAGTATTGGGTGTTGAACGTCAACTAGGCGGGGTTACACGCGTGATTGATAGCAGATGTCGAAAGGGGATGAATAACAAAAATTAAAGATAAGAGATAGGACAGTTCGGAAAGAAGAGATATTCAAGAGCTTTTGCAATTTAGGCGATGGTGGAATTTCAAATTGGCTAAAATCGACAGAAAATTCGAATTTTCGATTTTAGAGAATAGTAAAAGAATAAGTTATTAGGAATACGGAGCAAAAAGAATTTTTCCATTCCCATCATTTTATCATTACTTATGGGTATAATAAACTTATCATTACTAATGGGTATAATAAACTTATCATTGCTTATGGGTATAATAAACTTATCATTACTTATGGGTATAGCAATGATAACTACAAATGCTGTTTACTCAAAAGTAAAATGGTCATGCATTACAAAAGTTTAAAGTACTCCAGGCACATTGAAAATTGGTCATTGTCTCTGATATTACAGTATTATGTACATTAGAGCTTATAAAATAAATTCTAGTTGAAACAGGTATGTTTTGAAGCATATAATATGTTAATTATGCATTTTAATTAACCGCTATAGCTGCAAAATATGGGTATCATCATCATAATTATTTTTTTCTCATTATATTTTCTATGAATGTTTATGGAAACAACTATATTTTTTTGTAAAGTCTGTAAAGTATACTTAAAATCTTTTTTATAATATTTTATGCAAAATTGATGTGGTTGTAGCATTTTCAATTAAGCTAATTATGAAACAATTAATAATTAATAACTACAAAACTAATTAATATTTTGAATTCCAATTTTTAAAATATTTATATATCAATAGTAGTAATAACGTAGTCAATCTTCAAGAAAATTCATTTAAAAGAAAAAAGTTTGCTCTAAAGGTCCACTGTCGCCTTAAAGTATTTGAAGAAATGTTCCTAACAATCATTTCAAAGAAGCGGATGACCCAAAACGTTTTTACCAGAATTATTGCTAAATTTATATCATTATAAGTAATTTAACTATCAAAGATATATAAAATTTAGTAAGGGTTTTTCAAAACGAAAATACAATTTAAAGATTTAGGAGGAGACTAGACCCTTTTCAGTTACTAGCCTAAAATGAAGCTTATTCGAATAGATCCATTATGATATCATTTTCCATATTCTGCGAAAACTTTGTGGAAAAGTGCTTAAGAATCTTTTAAAACATGGGGGATATTAAACCTTTGCAAGCCAAATTATAGTTAAATTTTGTTAGCAGCAGTTCTAAATGCGTTTAGTATTTGAAGATATGTTCCTAACACGCATTTCAAAGAAGCGAATGACCCAAACCGTTTTTACCAGAATTATTGCTAAATTTATATCATTATAAGTAATTTAGCTAATAAAAATATATTGAATTTACTAAGGGTTTAGTAAGGGTAGCAGCAGTTCTAAATTCGTTAAGTATTTGAAGAAATGTTCCTTACACGCATTTCAAAGAAGCTCATGACCCAAAACATTTTTACCAGAGTTATTGCTAAGTTTGTATCATTATAAGTAATTTAACTATCAAAGACACAAAATTTAGTAAGGGTTTTTTAAAACAAAAATACAATTTAAAGACTTAGGACGAGACTAGACCCTTTTCAGTTTCCAGCCTGAAATGGAACTTATTCGAATAGATCCATTATGATATGGTTTTCAATATTCTTCGAAAACTTTGTAGAAATGTGATTAAGAAGCTTTTAAAACATGGGGATATTAACCGTTCCACGTCAAATTATAGTTAAATTTTGTTAGCAGCAGCTCTAAATGCGTTAAAAATTTGGGAAATTTAAATAAATAAACTAAGCGATAAATTTAACTGAATGCCAGTTTATTTACAGTATTGCACATTTTACACAAAATAAGGGCATGTCTCATTAACACGCCAAATGAAACACAATTACAACGAATGGCGATAAAACTTGGCAGCCTTTTGGTGAACTTTGTTTTGAAAAACCCTTACTAAATTTTATATATCTTTGATAGTTAAATTACTTGTAATGATATACATTTAGTAATAACTGTGGTAAAAATGTTTTGGGTCATTCGCTTCCTCCGTGTATCTTTCTGTTTTAACATCTATTGGTTTGGATGTGAAAATATGTTTATTGGGCCTCAATAAAGGAGCTCCTTCAAGTTCATTCGAGTCAACGTGACTTATGATTGCAATGGGTTAATCTCCTTAAGGAAA
Organism: Pardosa pseudoannulata; assembly: GCA_032207245.1. Lineage (NCBI taxonomy): Eukaryota > Metazoa > Arthropoda > Arachnida > Araneae > Lycosidae > Pardosa > Pardosa pseudoannulata. The sequence continues at coordinate 177,619,286 of CM063508.1, read as the reverse complement.
CCTGGTTTAGATATACCAAAGGGTATTCCCAATTTGTTAATTACTAATAAAGATATTCTTATTAAATTTAAAAATACTAAATATCGTACACATATTTACTATAAATTTTGTTGCAAAATTCTCGCGTAAAGTTCGTTGATTGAATAAACTTTGGCTAAGACAAAAACAATAAAAATTTATTAACACACCAAATGAATCACAATTACAACGGATGGCGATAAAACTTGGCAGCCTTTTGGCGAACTTTTTCAAAGCAATACGGACAGCATTAACACAGGTCCTACTCTCACCAGATGTGAGGGTGAACAGACCTTTTGTGAGAACTCAAGGCCCCTTTATATAGATTTCAGGTTTCTGGAAATTTCCACAAGCTTGTAGTAAAATCCAGAGAAAGGGGGATCAGCAACAAATATCGCCAAGTCCCCAAATTTGGAGTTATATCGCCAAATTTGGAGCTAAAAATGAGTCTTCCAAAACTTTGCCAAGTAGCCAATATCTCGAGAATTTGGAGAGATATTGGATCCATTGGCGAGATTTTAAAAGATATTTGCAAGTTACATGTTTACAGCATTCTTAACAATACGTTAATAAAGATGTCTACAACAATGGAAAACTTGTTCATAGAGTGTATTTTAAATCATTTGAGTATAAGAAAATTATGAAAATGAAAAATAATTAAGTTTTGAAACAGGTATGTTCATGATAAACAACTTTTAATTAAATTAAATAATAATAAAATTGTAAAATTAAGATTGATTACGAAGTACGGTTAGATTGATTTCGGTTCTCAAAACATTTAATTTGCTTTTTGATCACTTTCTATTATTGTGGAAGTACTTTGCATCTGTAGTGTAAATGCTTTTAAGTATATACTGTGTATATTTGTACAGAACATCAAAATTCTGAAGTCAATTTAAATATGGAAAAATTATATATCCTAGAGTATATGAAACTTGATAAGTCTTTGAAAATTTGGGTTATGTATTTTATTTAAAAAAACTATTCCAGCACTTACCAGAAATGTGTATAAAACGCATTCCTGGATAAAAATGTATCCTTGGTATATAAATTAATAACGTGATAATGAATATCGTTCTATTGACTTATAAACTGTTCTATTGGCTGAAAAGGTTGTAAATAATATGAGATGCATTTCTAGTAAAGGTCACGGCAGTTAGGATGAATGAGTATGGAGATTTAAGAAGGCAAAATGGAAAAAGACAGGAGGTGATAAGTTGATGCTAAAAGCCTTTTCTTGTCTATCAAGATTTCTAGCGTAAATGGAAAAGGTAGAATTCGAAATTTATAAAACAAGAGTTGGAACTTGCCTTTAAACGTAGGGACGAAAAATCTTCTGCTGACAGTTTATATTTACTGTACTTTTCCTAATAAACATCCTTGGAAAGAAATTCTTGTAAATATATAATATTTATATATTTTATTCGAATTTGAAAGTCGGAGTAAAGTTCAAAGTGATCTACTCTCTGTTTGAACACCTCTGATGGCATGCATTCTTCTTCAAAAATTAGTTCTAAAATATTCAGTGTTCTGCTGATGGTAGAGTGAATTGATTTTGACTTTATTTAATTCTTTAATTTGTATTTTGCCATTGTAAATCCAACAACCATGAAACTCCTTTGGTGGTTTTGATGTTGAAGGAAGAATACTTAAATGCAAATAATCAGAACGAATTTAAGGAATCCGTCTACGTTCCGAGAAATTTTCTCTTTAACTGTAGATTTGGTTTGGTTTGGTTTGGAGTGCTACGGTCTACTTTTTGCAACATGATGCTTAATGAGACCTGGACCTACAACTTAAAGACGATTCCTTACGGCTACGAAAATCCATGCCACTGTGGGATTCGAACCCACGAATTCCGGTACTGAAGGCCAGCACCCTAACCAATCGGCCATCGTTCGGCCTTTATAAATAGAAACTAGTTCATGTTTTTTAAATTTTTAGGTTTATTTTTTATATTATCATAGGGATTTGCACTTTAAAAATTTATTCCTGTAGAAGGTTTTATAAAATTTCTTATAAACGAGGAAAATTTAGTAAAAATATCAGGTTTTTCAAAGGTCTAATATTTTAATAAATAAAATTATTTTAAAATTTTTGATGAAACACATTATTAATACACTGGACTAGTGAATCACCTAAAATCTTTGCTTAATTTACATTTGGTAAAAAAAAATTTTTCTTTCAAAATCTTACACATTGAATTTTTAACTAATTTTCACTACCTTTATATCTAACTATGAGTGTAACATCATTAAAAATTATCCAAAATTAAAGATTTTAGGTCATTTACTAGTAAATACTATCAAAAGCATTCATAATATTTTTCAGCAAAATATTTTAAGAAATCTCTGAGAAATCACATTTTAAGTTTCAATATTTTGTTAAAAATACCGTTCTGAGAAAAACTCATTTGAAGTTTATGAAAGCAACTTTAACTATTAAAAAATTAAAATACATGTTTAAAATTCCCCTCACTTTCTTGCTTCAAAACTTTCTAATTGCCAAGTTGCTAATTATTAAAAATACTAGA